>OZ038379.1:8912816-8973941 GCA_964036045.1 Eutreptiella sp. 'Long Island Sound 2002' | reverse complement strand
CGTTTCCGTGTTACACTAGTTTGCTCTCGTTTGCAGCGGGGGTGGACAAGGCATGCCGGGGCCTGCTTGCCATGTTGCTCCCACAGCCTTTCCCATATCCCAAAGCTGTGAATCGGTGTGCTAGTGAATGGTCTGCCAGCGAGGCCGGAAGAACTTGGACTCATGGTTTAACTGATGACAAGTAGGATATAGGTCTGTTGAACCTCGTAGTTTGAGCTTTGATTGAAATACTTGAGCGTCACACACACCGGAGGACTAGGAGCACTTGCTATGGCGGTGCAGCGCCTGGACGCAAGCCAGAGAGCCCTTTATCACCGAAGTCATGCTGCTGGCCAAGGGTCTACGGCTAGGATCCCTGAGAGACTGGCCCCCGTGTCTGCGCCTCTGCAGGATTGTGCCTGACGAGGCAGCGAGAACCAGTGGAATGGATCACGAGCCGATGGCGTAAAAGATGTGACGACCTGTACTGGATTCCACGAGGCTGGCTGTTCCTGCCCGAGGAGGAGCTGGAGACCAAACGCAAGGAACTGTAGCAACTGGCGGAAGCGGGACGTCAGTGGGCCACCGGGGGCAAACACCCCGAGGAAATTTTCATAACCAGCCTGCACGGCATGTTCCTGGCAGTACCGCGGGCCCAAAAACTCAAGGATGATGAGTCCGGACTTCTCTTCCCGGTCCCGGCACGGCATGAAACACCGGACACGTACCCATGGCACCAACTTCAGCTCCCGTGACCGCGTGGGATATCCCCAAAAATCCCAGTCATCGGACAACTGCCCAGGGAGTGGAAGTGGGGACCCGACGTGCTGCCCATGGTGCTTCGGTGGCACACCGAGCTCGAGTGGCTAAAAATGCCGCCGGCACACGAACGCATCCCGCGGGCGCACTGGCAAGTGTCATTCATGGAGTTGGCCTTGGACTTTGAGGCATTCGCAGGGCGGCCGCTGCCGCCGGCCCCACAATCGAAGTTCGTTGGGAGGGACATGTCCCTCCAGGAGAAGGGCACGGTGCTGCGACTAATTGTCACATTGACGGGCAGGGCCACAGAACGAGAATCAATTTTCCCGTTCAAGATGACACACCACTGCCGCTCCTTCACGTCAATGGGGGCGGGCACGGTCATGGGGCTGGAGGGACGCCGTGGAAACACCTGGAGAGGCTCCGCGTATACGGGGAGGCCAGATGGGCACAAAAACAAAAAGGGTTGGCTAGTGTGGTCAACGGTGTATGCATGCAGGCTGGTCCACTGCGGGGCTTTGAGCACACTCCCATCGGACATGGCCACAGCGCTATTACAGCGCTTGTTTGCTGCGATGTTGACATGGAAGTCCCCGCAACAAGGAAGGCTAACACAGGACGGAATTAATACAACCTGAGAGTGTCTGAGAGATTCTGAGAGTGCGAGATAAGCTCAAGCGCCTCACCATGCGATTCAGACTGGTGACACCGCCGAAGCGGTGGGGGAAAAAGAGGCCAGACCAAAGGGGCATGCGGAAGGGTGTGGAGACCCAGATCTCACATGTCAAGGCATTGGCGGCAATTTGTTTGTCTGACCGGTGGGTAAAGTCCTTTCATCTGAAATTCTTTGCGCCTTCACCGAAGGCGCAGGCCCGACAACCTGAGGACGTCTGGGAGAGTTTGGGAGCGCTAATTTACCACCCTCAATCAAGGGTTTCGTTTATTCCGGCAAGCTGCCAGTCAAATTGCGCATTGCCCCTCTTGCATGCACCACATGTTGTCCCCTATGCCTAGGCCCCCCAAAAACCATTCGCCATGCCCTCATGTTCTGCCGCTTTTATACACGCGCCCATGCCTACCTGGCAAAGGCCTTCCCACAGGCCTTTGGACAGTGAACGAACCACACGTTCTCCAATACCCTGTGGCACCCCGCGGGCGTACTGCTGTGGTTGGCGCAGAAGGCCCATTCGCATGTCCAATGCCAAGCCAACTTCTTTCACCCCCCCCCCCCCCCCCACACCAAGGACTCCTTTCTACAAGCCTGGTCTTCGAACACTGCAACCACCCTCAAGTGGGACATCTCGGCATCCCTGTGGGATGCCTTGCAGCTTGACCTGCTTATTCTTCACCAAGTTTCGGAACTAGTCATGCTCCAGCGCATCTTGTTGAGTGAGCAATGCTGGTGCAAGCATGCCTACTACCCCCCCCCCCGCTTGCCAATGGCCCAGGGCCGGTGGCAGTGGCCCACAAGGGTGACCTCTGACCGCCCCACCCCCCACGACCAGGTGACCCGGAAACACAGGTGTGTGGCCGAGAGGGGCCAGCGCAAGCGAGCATGCCAGTGCGACGGTGAGAGCCAAAGTGGGACACAACAAACGCTACGCCCCAAACTCAGTCCGAAGGCGACAATGCCCTGAACCCTGTAGAAGCAGCCCGACTCTTACCCCATCCAGGGACAAGGGACGGGACGAACTGCAAAGCACTGTCTGCGTGACACGGGCAATCATGGAACTGAGATGGCGATGAAGGTGGTGAGGCAGGCGCGGCTGGAGCTAAGTGGCGGGTCCACACCTGACCAATTGAGGCCCTTTGCCAATGGCCCCCCCACCCGGAATGAAGAATCATGCCCCCCCCCCTGTCAATGGCCCCCCTTTTGGGAAAGAAGAATCTTGGCCCGGGCCATTGGCAAGGGGGGGGGGGGGGATGGTAGTTGGCCAGCATGCAAAACTGTGCGGATGCCAGTGTGATAGCATCCAGTGAGCCAATTTGCATCCAACAACCCGACCCCATGTGGTGTGGTGACACTGGAAGAGGCGTATGCCTGTTGTGAGGGCATGCTAAACCAGAAACCAGAGGCCGTCTACCTGCTCCCCCATGCCCCATCCCCCCAGCTCCCATTTTCCCTGTCCCCACTCGCTCACACCTCATTTCCATGCTGCACCCAGATTCCATGGTTGCCATGGTTGCCCTACGGGACACTAAGGCGCTGCAATTTACCGAAAGCAGTCATGGCCTAACATGCCTTACACACAGCGATGACAAGAATTCCTCATTCAGCATCCCAGGATCCTTAACCACTTTGTACAACAAAGCCCCGTTTGTACTGGAAGAGTTTGTGGATGCCGCTGTTCTGAGCGATATCAGAAAAGAACGTTTTGGTCCCTGGCAGACGGATTTCACACTGTTACTGCCCGTCAAGACCCCTGCAGATTACAACTGCCTATGTCACAGTACCTCCATTGCGTTGTGGGGTGCTCAGGTGTGGTAGTGCTTATGAGAGCAGAGGGTGTGGGATCAGAGGGTGAGGTGCTTGATGTGGAAGGAGGGCTGAGGTGTTGTTGGCTGAGGTGGGGTGAGAAGGTGGAGGAGGAGCTGATAGCTTGCAGGTCAAGGCTCAGTGAACCTGAATCTCTGTGTGGCCGGTGTAAGACTGGGTCATAGGGTCTATGAACAGGGATTGGGGAGTCTGGATTGGCACATGGAGATCAGAATCAGCTGCAGTTCTCCGATTATCCTCTGTCACTCACAGGACAAGGACTACATGTTGCGGGACGCAACGCTCAGGAATATTTCAGGGGAGGCTGACACTTTCTCAGAACGGTTCTTCAAGGAACGTTGGCGCCAGGTCTCTGCCTTCATTTGAGGGGTTCAGTGCAGACTTGTGAATTTTAAATGGCAGAAGGAGCCGGTGGGTGAATTGTATGGGCTGCAATCCCCAAACAACATATGCACTGGCGGGGGTATCAATATTCTTTGGGCATCGTGGGAAAGGCCCAAAACTTGGGTTGGAATGATGGCCAAAATGCAAAAGTTTGCACTGCACTGCACTGCACTGCACTCCATCGCATGCCTGGGGGCTCTTTTTTAGTGACCCCCCAAAAAAGGGTCTTTCAGGCCCCCCATTGGGTCAAAAAGGTGAAAGTGCCTGAAAGCGTTTTTTTTGCCATTTTGTTGAATATATGTGCATCCCCCCCCCCCCCCCCCCCGCGGTGGTTCGGTTTCTGCCTGCAACAAATTAGAAACTGACTAGTCTCTCTACAACTTCGAAAACAGAGGAGTAGCATCGACAACAAATGAGTTGGCAACTTTGGGGAGTCTTTCAGCTTTAGGATTTTCACGGTCAGTGAAATTTTCCCCAGCAAAATCGTCCTAGACACCCCCCCCCCCCCGCCACCGCCTTGTGCAGTTGTTCCACTACTCAACCATCAAACCTCTCATGCCTGCTCCCCCTTTGTCCTTGTGACCTCTTGTCATAATGCCTTTTTACAATGGTTTCCTTGTGCTCTTGCGCTCCGCATGTGGTGGCACACAGTGTCATTGAATGGCATGATTTTGCACCAAACTGTGGCCCACTCACCCCTTAGCACTTACCCTTCACCCTGGCATCTGCAAAGCACAGTACTCCTTGGGGCCGTTAGGGTGTTGAAAACTGTTGGTGGTCCGCAAAGGGCCAACCAATGTTCCATTTCATTACCTTAGGCAGAGCAGTGTGCTGCTCAACACGGCTGTGTGTGCCGGAGTGCGTGTGCAGGGATGCCCACAGATAGCACTTGAAGGAAAGACACCTTACGGTGCACGCTGCTGGCGCAGGTTCGCCATGTGTATACTATCCTATACTAATGGACTTGTGAACACTGTGTTTGACCGCGAAAAAAAAGCGCTTGAAGGAAAGACACTTGGATAACGAGGGGTACAAAAGAGGGGTTTTCTGTGGAGAGCAAAGACGTGGTGATAAGTAGAGATGGATGGGTTGGGTTGGGACAATTGTAAAGAGATATTCATAGTGACGGCTGGGGACCACAAAAAATAGAATGAAGCGAAGGCAGGGGATGGGCATGGGGATGTGCGGCATTTCATTACAGCAAGCCACTCCCACGGAAAAGCAAGTCGACAAATGTAAGTGTCCATTGGGAGAGTCAGGCATCCTGGCTGTTCTCTCACTGCGCCCTTTGTGCACCGCAAGCAACACTCACACCAACACACCCACCAGTCAACGAATCTAAGAACGGGAAGAAAAACCACGATTTCTGACAGAGACAACATCAACAGTGAGGTGCAGCACTGCACTGTTTAGCCACAGAAAAAGCACAATTGCAAAAGAGACCAAACGCTCTAACAACTGGTGCTCTGCATGGCCACTGATACCAACCATTGGGGGTTGATTAAAGGAGCACAAAAGTGGCTTGACGAACGTCACAGGGCTATACGGGAGTTGGAGTTAGTGGGGTGTCACCGGAAAAACGACCTTAATCCAGTTTGTTTATGCAATTTCCCATCTGATGAGGGTGGCCAGTCTGTGGGTGCATCCCCTTGCCTTCTCGCGTTGTAGGATGGACTCAAGGCTGGGCTTAATCGGACAGAACAGCAGGGTCTTGGATCAGACTGTGATTCAAGTGGGATGCAGGGTCACAAGGGGTAACCAGTCTTCTGGAACAGGAGGAGAGGATCATGTTGCCACTAACATCAGCCATGAACTCCACTTGAACTAATACCATTCTTGGTGTCAGACCCTCGTAAATACGTACTGCTTCATCCTCTCCAGTTGAAGTGTGGCAACCTCTCCGGGCATCCCCATACATGTGCAGACACGGTGAAATCCCCCACCACGTATCAATTGCAAAAATTTGCGCACACTTTCCCTTGCTTGGTGTATCGGACAGGGGTCTGTGTGAACATTAGACAGCCCCTGCCTGATGCGCTAGCTTGGCAAAATGTGCGCACACGCTAAAGCAGACGCAGTGTGCACACGCTTGGAGAGGCTGTACAAGGCTGTGCCTGGCTGAGCGCATCGGCCCAGGCTGGGGCGGGGGTGGTACAACAAAAGCACCAATGTGCCAACTCCCTGTCTGATGCGCCACGCCAGGCGAGGTATGCACAGGTAAGGTGTGTGTGGCCCCTCCGAGGGTGTGTACACTTTACTTGGCTTCGCGTGTTGGTGTGGGTATGTTTATGTTGATTGTGTGCACAGTTTGCCTGACTGCATTTTTCATTTGGTGCGGTTCGTTGAGACCCAATATATATCTCTACTCCCATTATCATAGTAGATAGCAATGGTGCACCAGCAGTTGGGTCAAAACAGTACAATTGCTATGAATTTGCCATGTACACAACTGGAGCTTGGCAAAAAATGACAATTTCTCTTGTTCACTGTGGTAAACTTGTGTTTGTGACCGGTGCGAGCAAATAAAAGTTTTCGAATAGTATGTATCCAGTTGTATTGTATCTCAGTTGCAATTTGTTGCCGGGCCACCCTGGTCCAACAGGCCAGGAGTTATGCCAGCCCGGACACAGACGAGAATGTACGGCGATTGCTGAAAACACATCGGACTGCCTGGGAGGGGGCGGGGCGTTGCTCGAAAGGGGAGGAGGTTCAAGGGGTTGGGGTGACAGCTGTTTGCTCTGAGCCCCACAGACTCGCACCTGTTGCCCTGCGCCTATTTGTAGTGCTGGTGGGCTGCAGGCCACGGAAGCGATGGAGACCCCCGGCGCACGCCTGCGTCGCACCACCCTCGCCCCAATCAAACGTGCCAACATGCACCGGCGCCTCATGCCGCAAAATGAATCGGCGGCCGTCTCCAGCATGGAGCGCCACTTCGTTTGGGCCGTGCGGCTGGCAGAGCTGGCCTGCGTCCTTTGGATCGTTGTGAACGGCACCATCGGCCTGGTCAACAACGGCGGGACGGTGTGCCCCCGGGACACTGTGTGCGCCGAGGAGTGGTACACGGTCATGCTGCTGACCATCAGCCGGGTGTCGGCCTACCACATGTATCCCGCGCTGGTGCTGGTGTGGGCGTCCAAGAGCAACAACCTCCGCACCTTCCTGCAGGTTGGGCTTCAGGAGGGGGGTGTTGGCATGCATGCTAGAGGTACCGTGCGAATCCTAATTATTTGCGGAAATAATTAATTCCCGGTCCAAGGTGTTGTTTTGCCGCAAAAAAAAACCGCAAAAAAATATTAATTTTTGGCTTTGTGCCCTTCGCAAAAATGGGTTCCGCAAAAAAAAATCGCAAAAGAATATTTTTTGTCCCTGCCCCCCTTTGCAGAAATACCACAATTGTGGGATGGATGCTGTGTTTGCACTGCTCTACAGTGCTGTATTACTTTTTGTTGTATGGTCCTGCACAGCTTTCTGTGCCCTTGTTTCAGCATTTGATGTGCCTTGTGCACTATTATCGAGATCGAACCGAATTTACAAACCGGTTTTGTGAAAAAGTCGTCGGGCCATGTTGCAAATTCCATTGGTGTTTCCACATTTCATGTGCCAGGGGCACTATTATAGATGATATTTGGAACTGGCTCATTGAAAACTGGTAAGGTTGAAGCATCTGAAACACTTTCTTGTTGGTGCTTGTCTGTGATATGGACTGCAATCCCAGAGTTCAACTGATCCACATTTGTATGCCTGCGTAGGATTGGACTGCAATCCCAGAGTCCAAGGTACCCCAGGCCCTTCGCAAAAATGGGTTCCGCAAAAAAAATGCAAAAACAAAAAAACTTTTGTCTCAATACGCTCCGCAAAAATGGGTTCCGCAGAAAAAAATCGCAAAAAAAGTATTTTTTCCCCTGTTTTAAGTGTTGCCGCAAAATTTTGCTTAAATAAAATTCAAAACACCCAACGCAAAACTTAGGATTCCGCAAATAATTAGGATTCGCACGGTAACCTTTGATGCTGGGCAGCAGTTACATGTTTGGATGTTTTACACATATGTAGGGGTAGGTCATACCTGATGTAGGTAGGGGTAGGTCATACCTAACCCAAACCCAAAGCCGGCCCTGTCACTAACCCATGACCTGCTATGTGTACTCTCGGCGGACACTTGGTGGAACTTCGGTCACGAGTTTTAAAAAAATGTTTCACACATATGTTTCTGTTGTTTTCGTAACTCTATTGCGCTTGGGTTGTTCTGTGAATTGTATTTCGATTGAGATGTGCTTGTTTTTTCCTGTTATGTTTTCATGTACTGGCCCCATTGTTGGCATGCATGCTGGGGGTCACCTCCGATGCTAGCCTGCGGACTGATCGCCTTCGCGCAGTCCGGCAGTTACGTGTTTGGATGCGGTAAAATTACATTTCTGTTGTTGTCATTGGTCTATTGCGCTTGCGTTGTTCAGTGAGTTGCATTCCGATAGAGATGCGCTTGCTTGTTCCTGTTATGTTTTCATTTACTTGCACCCTTTGTCTGCAGGGCACCTTCCTCTCCAACTACATCCCCTTCTACGACCTGCACAACCTGCACACCACCCTCGGGCACTTCATCCTCTGGAGCTCCGTGTTCTTCCACTCGCTCCCCCACATCATCCGGTGGGGCCTTCAGGGGAACTTGTCCTTCCTCGTGACCCGCGTCACGGGTGCCACCGGCCTCCTGGCCATGGTCGCCGCCCCGTGCATCGTCCTGCCGATGCTCGTGCCCGCGCTCAAGCGCCGCCTCTCATGGGAGGTCTTTCTCCATTTCCCTCAACATTGCCCAATGTCTCTTCCCAATTTCCTCCCTCTGTGCAAACTCTGTGCAATGTCTGTCACCCGTTCCCCCAACAGTGCCCCGTGTGTTCATCTATTGTACACTCAGCACTGCCCAATCTGTGCTCCCACTCCCCGGCATCGTGTGTTCCCGCAACTCCTCCAGCGCTGCCCCATTCCTTCCCCCGGTTCGGGCCCAGCTGATCCGATTCCATGTCAGGTCCGCAAGGGCCTGCACCACCTCCACTGGGTGTTCGGCATCGCGCTGGCCTTCCATGCCCCGGCCGTCAACATTTTCTGGATCATGTTCGCGGTGCTGCTAGTGTACGGGCTGGACGCGCTGTACGGGCTGCTGCTCAAGGCCTACATCATCGAGACCGCCGAGTTCACCTGCCTGAAGAACGGCGTCCAGCTGCGGTTCGTCAACCCCGAGGGGTTCCGCGGCGGCGGGTACGTGCTGCTGTGCGTGCCCTGGCTCAACCGCCACCAATGGCACGCGTTCTCGCTGTTCAGCCACCCCACTGAGCCAAACCAGTCGTGCGTGCACATCAGCAACGTGGGGGACTGGACCGACCTGCTGCACGGCAGCCTGACCGAGAGGCCCACGTGCCGCCCGTGCTGGGTGCAGGGCCCGTTCGCGTCCCCCTACCACACCGCCCTGGAGTTCGACAACATCATCCTGGTGGCGAGTGGCATTGGCATTACCCCCGCCATTGAGGTGTGCGGGACTGGGGCTCAGGGGGTGGATATACCAGTGACGAGATTACCAAGGTCGGGATGGGGGGGAGGGGGGCGTCTGGGGCCAGGAGGCTGTGAGGACAAAATGACGATTGCGATTTACCTTTTTGCTTCGCAAGTATGTGCGCTTGCAGCTTCGTCGTGCATGTGCCGCAGTGCCGTCGCGCAGTTTTTCCACCCCTACCTTTGCTTTGTCATCACAAGTTGTAGCACAGGGTCCCTTGTGCCCTTTCTCCCTTTTGCAGGACATCAAATGCTCATTTGTGCCTCCTTGCTGCTCGCAGGACCAGCATTTTTGTTTTCCAACAGCACCCAGGAGCACCCAGGAACAAGGCACAGAGCGCCAAAGGGAAAAAGGGAGCGACAAAGGGAAAAAGCGCAAGGTTCCTGCCCTACTGACCTGTGATGACACTGCTCTGGAGGAACTGTGCATGCCTGCAAACCGCACTTCTGCAGATTCATCCTCCAGCTTGAAATTGTCATCCAGCGTTGATGACAGTAGTCCCAGTTCCAGTACAGACAGCTCAGATAGTTCAGTCACGAAGCCTGCCGGAGTCCTGCAGCTCGACCTCCTTCTAAAGAAATCCCTCCAATTTCAGGATCCCTGAGGCCATTCAGGTCAACCCCCTCCCCATCAGGCTTTCCGTGTCCGACCGCATTGTAATTGTAGTCGTGACTTGCTAGCTGCTGTGCTGGCTGAACAACAGTAGATGCCAGGGAACATGGGAAAGGGCTCTCGCTCAGTGGCACAGGGCTCCCTGCCTTTTACAAATTGTGCCGGCCTCTAGATGGGACCCGCCCCACTCCCTTGGGAAGTGGGAGGGGTGGGGAACGTGGGGTGGTGGGTCTGAGGGCACAAAGATATTTGGCACCCTCCCATGTCCAAACGATACATACCGACGTCCCAGGTACGAAGGATGCATGGCATCTACTCACGTACAAATGATATATCACACTGTCACATCACAGTAAAGATGATGCATCCCACTTTCTCGTGGACAACTGAGAGATTGCACCCTCCCCCATACATAAGGGATGCCGCATCCTCCCATGCACAAATCATGCATACCAGCCTTCGGTGTGCAAATGATGTCTGGCACCGTCCCCTGTACAACTGATACAGGGTATCCTTACCTTCGCAAATCATGGACTGCACCCTTAGGCGTACAAATGCTATGTAGCACTCTGTTTGGCCGATTTGGTTTTCTATTTTCTTGTTTGCCTGCCTGTTTGTGTGCCTGGTTGTTGGCCTGCAGGTGCCGATGACCCCCCATGCCGTGGCATAGGTAGGGTGTCCAGCAAGAGTGAGGGAGGCGATTGGAGCCCTGCCTCTGTGTGTGGCGCCTTCGCCCTCAGCAAGCACCAACGGTTGAAACATGCCGCAGCATGCCACACCACACTGAAATTTGGTCCTTGCTTCCGTTGGCCTTCAGTTTGATGGGACACATCCGAACACATGATCGTCTCAATATGAGTAATGAGACGTTGCGCCATTTGGCAATCGTGTGTGTCAATAAAATGGACGAAAAGCGGAAATGTGAGGAGGAGGAGTAGCGACATGACCACCCCTGGGATGACACTGCTGTGTCCATCTTTGCAGGGTGTCGGGACGTGCGTTCCTTTGTGTTCAGTTCCGGGGTTTGCCCCCTTTGCAGCTTTTGGAACATTAGGCTACCCCCCACCCACGGCCTGAAGCATGCACAGCAAGTTGTTCTTGGGGAGCGTTGGTGCTTGGCCTTGCGACTCTGCAGGTCATCAACCACCACGCCAAGACGCGCAAGGTCAACCTGGTGTGGAGCTGCCGGGACCCGGGGCTGGTGCAGTTCTACCTGGAGCAGCTCGCGTTCACCAACAGCGCCTGGAACCTGATCTACTACACCGGGAAGGAGCCCCTGCTCATCGCCCGCGACCTGCCCGCGAACGTCCTGCTGCTCAAGGGACGCCCGGAGCTGGACCACACGAGCGTCGTGAGCATGGACACGGTCCGGTGGATCATCTACGGCATCGAGACCGGGGAGGGGCTGCCCGAGGACATGATCGAGGAGGCGCTCGACTTCGAGTACCGCGCGCGCGCGCTCGACGAAGCCCTCAAGTCGGAGCCGCAGGACCCCGAGGACCTGTTCTGGAAGTCCCTGCAGCGGCTGTTCCTGCACTACACCGCGGAGGAGCTGTGGGAGATGCTGCTGCAGAGCACCGCGTCCCGCTCCCACATCGACGCCGGCGACTTCGCCGCGGTCCTGCGGGAGATCGTCGTGCCCGAGCGGTTCACGGACGACCTGAGCCCCCGGCTGGTGCTGACGCTGGACGTGGACGGGGACGGCTGCGTCACCTGGGACGACTTCGCGGCGGCCCTGGACAACCCGCCGACGCGGCAGCTCGAGCGGATCGAGCAGCTGGTGCACAGCTTCGCCAGCCGGCCCCCCGACATGCACTCGTTCCGCGCCAACGACCGCTCGCTGACCACCCTCCCGCGCTCCGAAGGCGTGCCGAGCCCCGAGCGCGTGCTGCACATGGGCAGCCTCGCGTGGATCCCGTCGCTGGAGCCCGCCGGCCGCGGGGCGCTGTTCATCAAGCAGCGGCCGCCCGCGCCCGGCTCCAGCGTGAGCTCGCGCGACACCGCCGGGGCCACGCCGGTGGTGTCCGCGGCGGTCCCGCCCAAGTCCTCCTTCGAGGTCTCCTTCGAAGGGATGCGGCAGGGCCTGTCCGGCCCCCAGAGGGACTCCGCGGCGACCAGCTTCGCAACGGTGGTCCTCACCGACAGCTCCGCCCAATCGGAGTCGATCAGCCCGCGGGAGGGGCCGCAGCACGTGGCGGCGCCCGGCAAGAAGCGCCCCTCGAGCCTGCTCTCGAGCGGGTCCTCGCGGGAGGCGCAGGACCTGCAGGGGGTGGGTAAGGGCAGCCTCCGATTGCCTACGGTCGTCGCCGACGACACCGCGGCGCGGCCTCCGCCGCCCCCCGGGAGCGGCGCCGGCGCGCCGCACCCTACGGTCGTCGCCGACGGCACCGCGGCGCGGCCTCCGCCGCCCGGGAGCGGCGCCGACGCGCTGCAGCCTACGGTCGTCACCGGCAAAGACGGGGAGGCGGGCGGTCCGGGCGACGACCGGGCCTCCGGCGACGCGGGGCCCCCGGCGGGCCGTGACGGCGGCAGGGCGTCGATCTGGGACACGATCGGGCCCGGGACGAACCGAAGGGGGACGGAGGCAGGGCTGGTGCGCCAGGCCATGACCAAGGAGGAGTTCTTGCTGGCCGTCGGTGGGAGGGGCACGCTGGCGTCTTGGGGGGTCTTGTACTGCGGAGGGTCGGAGCAGGTGGTGGCTATGCTTCGGGCCGTCTGCCGCGAGTACGGGATACGGTTTCACCCGGAGAAGTTCGACTGGTGAGCCTCTGGCAAGCGGATGGGGGGGCAGGACAGGATGGTTGGTGAACCGAGTGTTGAAGATCCGTTCAAAGCGCTTGGATGGCATCCGTCGGTAATGGCAGGATAGTCCTCTGTCGGTGTGTCTGTGTCTGCGTGTGCGTGTGTGTGTGTGTGTGAGCTGCTGGCCCTGTTTCTCCTCACACAGAAAGGCGCCTAGTGCAGGCGGGACATTCTACTGTTTTTGTTCTGCTTTGCACCTGACGAGATCTAGTACATTCAGACCAGTCTTCTCTGTGCTCTGTTTGTCGCCGAAGTGTGTGTGTGTGTCTGTGTTTGAAATGTTTGCATGGGTAGACTGCTATTGGACACGAACTCCTCCAAGGATTAGTTGAGGCTGTTGGTAGTGCAGCACTGAGATGAGGGCCGGTCAGGGTGCAAGGGACGAACTGCCGCAGATGCCCGGTGCTGCACATTGCGGATTCACAAACAGACCGAAAGACGTCTCGGACTGCTCTGCAATTCCTGAGGAGTTTCTCCAACCGCTTTTCTTTGCTCTGTTCTTGTCTTGTGGTTCTCATCGTGTGTGTGTGTGTGTGTATTTGTGTGTGTGTGATTGGGTGGTCGCCCCTAATACAGGTTTGCTCTTTCTGGGACAACACTGGGCACGAACTCCTCCATGTATTTTCTGTTGGTCTGTTGCTCTAAATCTAATGGCACTTGACAGCGTAGCTGCGGCAGTAGGGGTCAGGGAGAAGTCAGGATTCTCATTACTGCATTGCATCTGCACTGACCAGTGCCGCACATTGCGCTGTACCCAGACTTTCAGTTAATGCGCATCCCACTTTTTTGTGTTTGTGAATTCCTTTGCATCCCACAAACAAAAAGTGTGAACACATGTGAACCCCACAAATGACAAGTGTGCACACACGTGATGACCGTCGAGTTCATGTCCTGCTGTGTGTGCCCATGTTGCAGTTTGTTGTCGCGTTGTGTGCCCCTTATGTGCGTGCCTCTTCCAATGCAGCACAAATGAAACAACGTTCTTTGAAGTCAATGCTCACCCCTGCCCGGAGGGAGCGTTTGTGCACGTGAACCTGTGAGGTTGTGTGCGAGTTCATGTGAATCCCATGTTACAAATGTGTGAACACGTGTGAACCCCACAATCAAAAAGTGTGACTCCAAGCGCGCACGGAGTCGCATTCGCTGCAACTCTGGCTGTACCCAACAGACCGAAAGACGTCTAGGGCTGCCCGGCAGCTCCGGAGGAGTTTTCCTTCACCGCTTTCTTGTCTTATTCTCGTTTGCAGTTTATTTGTGCATGCGTCTATGGGTATAGCACACTGTTGGGCTCAGAGTATAACACGCCGTAGGGCGAAGGGTATAGCACACAGCAGGGCTAAGGGGATGGGATTCCCCCGTTGACCCCGCGGCCACATGCGTTCCTCTGTTCCTTGAGGACGGAGATGGTTCCAAATGGGGTAGGGGCTGCACGTCTTTTTCCAGTTTGTCACCGATCTGGATGCTCCATGCATTTCTGTGCATCTTGAATGTACCCCTCGCCTCTTTGGTCCAAGCCATGGCCTTGTTGACGCAACAGCCTTCTCGAAGCAACGGCCTTTGTCCAAACTACGGCCTTGGGGGGAGTATTAGCGCGCCGGGCGCGCATCGGGCATCTTTTTTTTTTCCATTCCCCACCCGTGCCTGTTGTTGCCCCCACCTCACCAAACAACCTGGAGTACCTTCTCGCCGTGTCTAAGAATTTGGCCCAGCCTTTGTACCCAGTTTATGATGATGGCAAGGGTGGTGGTTGGAAGTGGTGGGAGTGACATTTTGTGTTGTTGAATTCTCATATTTCGGCTCATGCAAGGTGCCTTGCAGGGAAGGTTTGCGGTCTAGTGCGAGCTGCTTGGGGGACTTCCCTACGTGGGGATACACTTGGGGCTAGAGATAGGATACTTAATACAAAGGTAGCTGCCGGGCAAACATTCCCCCTTTGTCCGAGCTACGGCCTTTGTCCGAGCTACTTGGTATCCGTTCGCCCACCAAAAAGGGGACGAGAAGCATACGTAGCATCAGGGGCGGGCCGAATCGAAACTGTGACCCCGCACCCAATTTTCACCCCCAATAAGCCCAGCCCCCTGTCAAGATACGCCACCCGCACATCATGTCTTGTGTCGCCTGCCCAGGTACATGCGGGTAGCCCCTGTGGAGCGCAGTGTGGGTGTGGGTGGGTGGGTTGGAGGGTTGGGGGGTTGCATGGTTAAGCGCGCAGGCGTGTGCACGTATTTGGGGATGCTGACAGATCGCGCCTGAAGGTTATATTTGGAGCCAAATGAGCACAAGACCTCCTTTCTCATGGGTGTTTGGATGCTGGTTTTCTTTTTTGCTTTCTGCACTGGAATGGGGAACAGCATAATCTGACGGCCCAGACTTGAGTGCCTGGGTCCGCCTCACAACTCAACGTCAAACTCCCCACAGGTACGCATGTGTTTTATGATTCTGTGTTCTCATTGGCTCCTACCCCTGCGCGGCCCGCAAAGAGGCTGAAAGGTGCTGTGATTCCTGGAGGCCTCACATGTTTCATTGATTATGTTGTTGGATTCAGGGACCTTACAGACCACTGCATGCCGACAGTTGGTGCACAGGGCCATGATCTCAATTTAACTGATGATTAGACTGCGAGCTTCACAGCGATGTGCAGAATCCCCACATGGTAACACGTCCTGGTCTCCACATCCTTCAAGGGGCGACCATTGTCCACTGCCCCAAACATCAGAAAACTTCGAGTCAAATGCAATATAACGTATTTTCATATTTGCCATTTCGTTGTAATGATCATTCAACAATGCAGTTCGATATCGTGCTACTAAATGCTACTAATGCTATTAAAAAAAAGTGTCAGCAAACGTGCAATGCGCAAGCAATCGCAGGGCGCCCACTTTACTCGCCTTGCATCAGCTCTGAGGTCTTCTCTGCAAAGATGACTCTTGCGGTTCTTGGACCGACACTTCAGCTCATTGCAGGCCTGAATGGATATGTCAACGAACAGCAGGGTCAGGGGCAGGAGGGGGAGCAGGTGCACTTGGAAAAAAAACAAATGGAGCAACAATGATCAGCGACAAAAAAAAGCCGCGTAGAGTAACATCAGTAGCTTTCATGCGCTTCCCATTTTACAGGGCAGTCTTTTGAGGCCTGAATTGTTCATGACCACATTCGTGGAGTGGATGATTCGCGTAGTGTGTTGAGGAGCATACAGCCTACTGACAGAGTGCACTACAATAGAGCTGTTTGCGTGTATAAGCGATTGATCCAGACTCCACTGTTGCACAGCACACCAGCTCCTGCCCTGCGCCAACTCACCTCTCCGCCACTGCACAAGAACGATGGAACAATTGGTTATTGGCTTTGTTTGTGCCACTGCAATTCTGATGGGAAAGCATGACTTGAGGTTGTTGGTTTGTAATTCTTGGTTTTGGAGCACAATGCATTTTTGCTGTTCTGATGCACCAAAGGCTGCAGCCAGAGCAGATGTACCCTTTCATCAAGAAAATGGACAATTTGGAGGGTTGACACAATTTGAGTATTTTGAAAGTCGCAAGCTTTTTGGGAT
The DNA here is from genome assembly GCA_964036045.1 of Eutreptiella sp. 'Long Island Sound 2002'. Lineage (NCBI taxonomy): Eukaryota > Euglenozoa > Euglenophyceae > Eutreptiales > Eutreptiaceae > Eutreptiella > Eutreptiella sp. 'Long Island Sound 2002'. The sequence goes on along the minus strand of OZ038379.1, from coordinate 8,957,819 downwards.
ACAGAAATGCTCGAGGTCAACAACACCCTACTTTCCCCAGATTGTTTTTGGGTTGATTTGGCTGGTAGGATGGCAGGTCTACTTCAGGGCTTCTCCGGGAGATGGTAAACCTGGCACTTGCCAGTCAGGGAGTTAGGGCACTTCCCCAAGAGTGGCACAGTGGGGTGCACCTTGGCGAGCGAACCCTCAAAGTGATTGCTCTGGTTGTTCAAGAAAGGGTATCGAGGTGGTGGTCCCCAGGCCTGGTTCTGCATGCGTGCGGTCCGAGGGCTCAAGGAACTGGTCCATGATGTTGTAGATGTGCCAGTGCTGAGCCTCCCCCTTGATGCCGGCATTGAACTGCATCAGCAGCAAGAGCATCCGCAACAAAAGAGGTCTTATGTCAAATCCGATGGAAGAAGCAGGTAGGGATGCAAAACATAGAAGTGATGGTTTACAGCACTGGCATTGTCTGGCCTGTCAATGATTGCTCACTTCGTAGCCAAGAATGCAGCCATCAATGTCCCCCTGGGGGCGGGTTATGCAGAAGGCTTCGGACCTGGGCGGCTCCCTTAGCACTGCAATACAGAACAGCAGAAAAGCTTGATGTCGCTTGCATTCCAAGTCACATGCAATGGGTTTGTGCACGGGGGGGGGTCCACAAACGTGCGTGTTGATATAAGCTGGACTGATGCAGATTGGTTTGTTTTTGTTGTATTGGTTTGTATATGTCTGTTTTGTGTTCGATGTGCATTTGTAAAAGTGTGCACTAGTGTGCTACAGCAAGTGAAGTCCCTGCAAACCAAGGTGTGGCACATGCAACAGTTTTCAGCCAGGGCGCAATGGCCGCTGGTTTGGCAACAGTCACTGTCAGGACTTGAGGCCCATCCAAGCACCGGCAGCATTGATAGAGCTGTGAGGGCTTTTTGAGCTGAGCCTCCAGCAAACATGATTCATACAGTCTCCAAACAAACATGGCAAAAATGGTGCCCTGTAACATGCAAACCTGCAGCCACAGCAGTACCTAGAAGGTGCTCACACCGCACTGTAGGGCTGCTTTTTGATTCTGACACTGACACTCATCTTTTCCGACCTTTGGTGTATGTCAATTTTGACCCCCATCAGGAGCCCCCCCCCCCCCGTCTCCCCCGGCCTTTGGCCTTGTGCCAACCCCCCCCCCCCTCTCCTCTCCCCCGGCCGCAAGGCCCCCTGGGGGTGAATTTGTGCCCATTATTGAAGGAAATGGGGTGTGGGTTGCCAACTAATCCACTGTTGATATGACCTCGAAAGCCAAATATCTACATGGAATGGACCGAACGGCGATGGAATAGGACTGATGCACCACTGTGTCGCCGCAAATGTGCTTGTGAATGCATTGTGGGCAGTACTGCAGGTCATTGCGTGGCCGCCTGGAGTCCGCCGCGCTCTCATTTCCCCACCGCATGTGCACCGCGTCCAATGCTCCCCCTTTTGCCCAAGGCGGTACCCATAGGGACAACGTCAGTGCGCCGGACACGCGCCGGGCATCTTTTTGGGCCACCTTGATATGGAGCCCTATTCCACACTTTTTGCATGGCCCCTTTCTGGTTGGGGATATGGACTAGCCCCTTTCCGGTTGGGAATATGGACCAGCCCCTCCTTTTACTTTCATTGGAAGAAACCCTGACGGCCCGGCAACAGCCGTACAAAATAACATACAATAACAAAAATAAGAGTTTAATGTCTAAAAAAAGTTATACTTCAGTGCTCAAGTGAGAATTAAGGGTCGTGCCCGAGTGATTAATGGGGGCGGATTGTAAATCCGTTGGTTAATCCTACGCTGGTTCAAATCCAGCACGGCCCAATTAAAATGTGAAATTAAAATAAAGGAGAAGAAGGGATTCCAACCCTGGGTACGCATAAGACATACACTCAATTAGCAATCGAGCTCTTTAAACCACTCAGATACTTCTCCAAGACCAGATCCTAAACTGAGACGGGAGGATTTGAACCTCCAAATGTCAGGGCCAAAACCCGTTGCCTTACCACTTGGCTACGTCCCAACAATATAATTGTAAATTAATTCTCTAAAAAAGATTCCACTTAATAAAAGTAAAATCTTCTATAGACCCGTAAAATCTCAGCTAACTACTCGCTTGTTTATCCACTTTGCTTAGACTCAAAGGAGTACCCACTTCAGTTAAAGGAATATCACCTTTATCTCTTACCCAAAAAGAAATAAAAATTTATAAATCCTAATTTTGTATGTGCAGGGGGGGTATAGGGATAGAGGTGACGCGCAATTGTACATCTGCAGTTTTACTTTTTGGTCTTTGTGCAGGGCTATGTCATCTGCATGCAACCCGCAACCCATGGCTGTGTTTGGCCTCCTACATCTCCAGCAACCTGGCCGGCAGCTATGGGAGGGTGTTTGTGCGCGCCCAGCGCACTACTTTTGTACTAACTATCCCCATTGTAACCCCGGATTTACCGTCCCCTAGAGGAGCCCCCCAATTTGACGAGAGTGGACCGCAAACCTTCCCTACAAAGTACACTGCACACGGCAACATGGAGAATTTCAACATCAATATGTACTACTCATGCATTGGCTAATAAACAATTTGTTCTCCAACAGTGCGGGCATGAATGCATTCAGCACAATAATGCTCCCGGCACTCACCACAACTCTGATGGTGGAGCGCTGCTAACAACACAAGGCACACACATGTGCCTCAACCTCTCCTTCATCTTGAGTGGCAGCCGAGTTGCTTTTATCAGTCCAAACATGAGGCGGGACATGGTCCCATGGTCCATAACGAGGGTTACGGACCTGCCTCCAGATGCAAAATTGCGTGAAATGCAACAAAACATGCACGGACCGGCGCAACTCATGAGGCGCACCACGCCAGATGTGCCACAACTTTCCAAATAAATGCATGTCCAGTCACCAGTGCTTCATGTCAGACGGCTCTTGATGGTGGGAGAACATGTGCTACATTCAAAGAGAGTTAGCAGGGGAGACCCTCTTTGAATCCGGCACGGACACAGCCTTAGGGTGCATGGTTTTGTGTCCCCCATGTGAACCAGTTGTGGATCGCCCCGACAGCCCCTGGGTGCAGGGAGCCTCTGAGTTAGGGGAGTCCAGAGTTTTCATAAGCCGCACCTTTTGGGGAGCCGCCAGCCCAGAGTTGGAAGGACGGGGGCGGAGAGGAAGAGGTGGCCTGCACTGTGTTGTGTGCGCGTCGCCCCTAGAGACATATGCAAGCATGCGGGATTGACCAGTGCGCCCCACATGAATAACACGTCTGATGGAAGTGTTAGGCGCCGCTCGTAAAGGACTGCAAACGGGCTACCCACATGCGATGCCAACATGGGCTCATAGCACCTGCACTAGCACTCCTCCTCCTCCTCCTCCTTGTGCCTCCTTCCCCCAACGTTTTCACCAGATTCTGGAGACAGGACTGGGTCTACTTGACCCCCTGTGTTCCGCACCCTCCCTTCAAGACCCCTAGCTACGCCCACACTTTCAACCCCGTTATTCCCCACAGTAGCCGGCAAGTGACCTCGGGGCTTGTACACAAATCCCAGGGGGTTGGCAAGGGTTTGGACGGAGATGCACAGTGCCTAGGGACATGGATGTTGGTCCTTTGGAAACTGGGTTTTCCTCCTGTTCCCCAGCATCCATTTTGGTTCCAGGTCATATCAGGCACCGCAACATGGAGCTGACGCAGACTTGTAGGCCACTGTGTAGGACGCACGAAAGGCGGTGCAAATACCCACCCCTGGTGAGACAGCCTCTCCCCAGCTCAGCCGGGTGTTTGGGGTGGGTGATGGGAACTCGCAAATGTAGTAAAGAAAGTACAAAAGAACGAAAGAAATGTGGAAATGGTGGGCAACTACACACCACGACGGATGTTCAGAATGTGGCATTATTGCCAAAATCCATGACTTTCCCTTGGCACAACATGGTGCTGAATATGAAGGCTGGCTTGACATTGGACAGAATTTTGGGACGTGCGACGGGGTTTCTAATCATGTCAATTTTCAATACAATTGGGACACTTCAACGTTTGGACGGTACCAAGTTTACGATGAGTTAGCCCCAGATGATATCTTTTACAACGTTGATCGCAACGTGCCTGCGATGCCATCTTATGTCCCGCCAATTATCCACAATATGCGGGGTAAAACTTCGACTTTGGAGATAACCATTAGGTGCAGTGGCAGCACAGCGAGGGATGCACATTGTGATGTGTCATGCCCCAATTGTACAGGGGACCAACTGATTGCAGATCAAGATTTGACAACAACCGTGGCGCAATCCATTGTTGCAAGTCTGATACCAATTCGCCTTAATGGGTACAAAATGGACATGATACGCGGCGTCGACAATGGCATGCAATGGTTAACGATATGGAGACCGCACGATACGATCATTCTCTACTTTGCATCCTCTACTCTACTTAGTCCAATGGAGGGACCGCCGCAGCCGACGAGAAGTGGGTATACACTGGGTCATGCACCATTTACCCACCTTGCAGCAGAGTGGTTACGTTCGTCCGGTGGCGTTGGGCCATCAGGGATCCCATCAAGCATACACACAGATTTCCGTAATGGGAGTAGCAATTGAAGTAGCCGGCTCGGTGGTTACATAAAATCCAATCAGCATCGCAGTCTACGGTAGCTATCTGCTGCAATGTGCGTTGCACATACAATTGCCTCCATTTCATTGAACCCAATGGAACCTAACCCACGAGTCAATTGCAGGCAAAAAAAAAACATAGGAGATTGAAATGACAAATAGCACATTGTTGACGTTAGAGTCAAGGTTGTTGGATATGGCAAACCCTCTTGCCAGCCCGGCCCAACCAACCGATGTAGTAAAGAAAGATGACGAAAGAAATGTGGAAATGGTGGGCAACTACACACCACCACGGATGTTCAAAATGTGACTTTGCCAAAATCCATGACTTTCTCCTGGGACAACATGGTGCTAAATATGAAGGCTAGGTTGACATTCGACTGAACTTGGGGGGTGACGGGAAATATATTCAAGTCAATTTTGAATACAATTGGGACACTTCAAAGTTTGGACGGTACCAGGTTTACAATGTGGATGATGATGATCGTCATCATCTTGATGACGTGTGCACGATGCCATCTTATGTCCTGCCAACTATCCACACTTTGTGGGGCAAAACTTCGGAATTGGAGGTAACCGTCAGATGCAGGGCCAATGGGCGGTATGCAGAGCAAGATCGCCGTTTGACAACAACCATGGCACAATCGATTGTTGCAATGCTCATACCAACTCGCCTTAATGGATACGATGTGGACAAGACAAGCGGCGTTGATAATGGCATGCAATGGGATAGAAATGGGGATTGGATCATCCTCTACTTTGAAGGCAGTAGGGATGAGGAGGAGGAAGCGCCAGAGCCGACGAGAAGTAGGTATACACTGGGCCATGCACCACTTACCCACCTTGCAACAGAGTGGTTACGTTCGTCCGGTGGCGTTGGGCCATCAAGAATCCCATTAAGCATACACATAGGTTTCCGTATTGGGAGTAGCAATTGAAGTAGCAGGCTCGGTGGCATGTGGCTTGGTGATTGCAATTCATTCTTCCTCCTTCTTCTTTTTGTGTTCGTCCTTTCTATCCTGCCCGAAAACGTCAACACCCGGGTTGAAACGGGGATGAGGATGTATGATCTATTACGCCCATACCGGGATACGTGTACGGTGAATGTTGCATTTCCGGTGTTTATCTTATGTATGTATATCCCATATCTCTCTGGGACGTGGGGAAGGTGCCAACACGGAGCGTTTTCAGGGGTTGGTGCCATTGTTGCCCGATTTGTGCTCACTGGGTGTCCCGTAGGTAGGGGTATGTGGGGTATATTCGGAAAGCCCTTGAACAGGGCTATTTGGAACAGCCTGTGTCTGCATACTGTACTGACGACATGTTTGAGATCTTTGTCCGTTTCGGACGGTGCCTGTGTTGCCTGCTGCGTCTTTTTGTCAACAGGCAGGTACCATGTCTGCATACAAATTCACGCCAACGTGCTGTTGCTTCGCCCGATGCACCACAAAAGCCTTTGGTACGCAAAAGAGCACGCTCTGGGGGTGTAAAGTGGGTGCAGGTGAGTCAGGACCATCAGGAGAAGCCTGTTTTGATCAGAGATGACAAAATGAAATGGTTGGATTTTGGCAAGACACCGGACCCTGAAAACCTTGACACCCATCCCGGTTTTGCCTGGATGAAATCAGGGTACAGTGAGGCCATTGCATGGCGCAAGGTCCGGCTGACCAAACAGCGAAATGTTGACCTCACAACTGATGGCCTCTGGGCCATGCCCCTGAACACAGGGTGGGTACCAGTCAAGGCACGCAGGCTGCAGGATTGGGAGAAATTGAAGAAGTATGTTCCTAGTCACAAGCAGGGGGATGTGTGCCCCAATGGAGTCCCGGCCCTTGTGGAAAGGCGCAACGATGACAACCAATCGGATTCAGAATAATGAGTGATCCTCAGAGCATTGCCTGTGCCCTGTGTGTCCTTCCGTTTACAGCTCTTTGTGCAAAACTGTGACCACCTACCCCCCCCCCCCCCTCCCAACCCATACATTTCTGAAACGGCCTTTTCTCACAGATTTCAAAAAGCATGCACATACCCCCCCCTTCGGAACGAAATTTTTAGTGCATTGGACCAAAACGTGAGAAAACCCTGAAAAATTGCGAATTTGCTCCGCGTTGGCACCTTCTGGATGTCCCAGAGAGATATACAATGCCTGCATACCAAGTACCACCGCCCACCCGCTGCATCCCGTGGTTTCCCACGTTCACGGCATCCCTCTGGGTGGCATCGTGTTTAGCGTTGTACACTCGGTGTGAGTTCTAGGTCTCACATTCAATCCATCCATCATCGGCATTGCATCATTTTTGCGGACAGAGACTCTTGGTGTCTTGTGTGCTTACAAGATGCTTTTTGTGCCCGCTGTCGGTATCATATGCGCTGCACCGTATTTCGCAACGCAGTTTCCGACTCTCACGGCGTGCTGGCCAGCCATGAGCAGGGTCTGTTGGGACTGCCCAACAGGTAACACATAGTAGAATGCAGGCCAGCTGTCGTGGCTCACAACACATGGCTAATCAGAGGAAATAGCCGTTGCAAACTAGAAAGCCTTACATACAGCAATGATCTGGATGGAGCTTTCTATGTGCCAGCTGTGAGACCTGTTGGACATTGTTGCACATGCATACCAGGATGTGCATGTGCACCAGCAGGTGCAAAGCAGTCATAGCAAAGCTAGTCACGGCTGACAGCGGACCTGAATCGAAGGGTTTTGGGCCATCAGTTTTACAGGCAAGTCATAGCATCTTTGCTCAAGCTATGCTTAGGTGCTGTGTGGCTAGTTTCCAAACCTTCTGTTTATTCTGTTTCCCTGCAGGCTCAAAATGATACCTCCATTGCCTGAGGAAGTATGGGATGCCATTGCAGAGTTTCTGCAGTCAGAGTCACTGAGTCAAGTGTGCAAGAGGCTGAGGAAAGTACTTGGGAGCCATCGTTATGTGAAGATCAATTGTGGGGCAGAGCAGATTGTGCCGTGTATGGAGGGACTGATAGGGAATGTACGAGCACTACATTTTCTAGTGCCCTCTGTCGGAGCCAGTGGGGCCCAAGCACTTGCAGCGCTGAAGAAGGCCCCCTTGTTGCACACTCTGACCCTTGATCTTTCGGACAATTCAGTAGGAGCTAGTGGGGCCCAAGCACTTGCAGCACTGAAGGAGGCCCCCTTGTTGCACACTCTGACCCTTGATCTTTCGGACAATTCAGTAGGAGCTAGTGGGGCCCGAGCACTTGCAGCACTGAAGGAGGCCCCCTTGTTGCACACTCTGACCCTTGATCTTCAGTGCAATTCAGTAGGAGACAGTGGGACACAAGCACTTGCAGCACTGAAGGAGGCCCCCTTGCTGCATACTCTGACCCTTGATCTTTCCTCCACTTCAGTACGAGCTAGTGGGGCCCAAGCACTCGCAGCACTGAAGGAGGCCCCCTTGTTGCATACTCTGACCCTTGATCTTCAGTTCAATTCAGTAGGAGACAGTGGGGCCCAAGCACTTGCAGCGCTGAAGAAGGCCCCCTTGCTGCATACTCTGACCCTGAATCTTCGGCGCAATTCAGTAGGAGACAGTGGGACACAAGCACTTGCAGCACTGAAGGAGGCCCCCTTGTTGCACACTCTGACCCTTGATCTTTCGGACAATTCAGTAGGAGCTAGTGGGGCCCAAGCACTTGCAGCACTGAAGGAGGCCCCCTTGTTGCATACTCTGACCCTGAATCTTCAGTACAATTTAGTGGGAGACAGTGGGGCCCAAGCACTTGCAGCACTGAAGGAGGCCCCCTTGTTGCATACTCTGACCCTTGATCTTCAGTGCAATTCAGTAGGAGACAGTGGGACACAAGCACTTGCAGCGCTGAAGGAGACCCCCTTGTTGCATACTCTGACCCTTGATCTTTTGGGCAATTCAGTAGGAGACAGTGGGGCCCAAGCACTCGCAGCACTGAAGGAGGCCCCCTTGCTGCATACTCTGACCCTGAATCTTCAGAACAATTCAGTAGGAGCTAGTGGGGTCCAAGCACTTGCAGCACTGAAGGAGGCCCCCTTGTTGCATACTCTGATCCTCTTTCGGGGAAATCAGTAGGAGCCAGTGGGGCCCGAGCACTTGCAGCACTGAAGGAGGCCCCCTTGTTGCATACTCTGACCCTGAATCTTTCGGTCAATTCAGTAGGAGCTAGTGGGGCCCAAGCACTTGCAGCACTGAAGGAGGCCCCCTTGTTGCATACTCTGATCCTCTTTCGGGGAAATCAGTAGGAGCCAGTGGGGCCCGAGCACTTGCAGCACTGAAGGAGGCCCCCTTGTTGCATACTCTGACCCTGAATCTTTCGGTCAATTCAGTAGGAGCTAGTGGGGCCCAAGCACTTGCAGCACTGAAGGAGGCCCCCTTGTTGCATACTCTGACCCTTGAGCCTCAGCTTCAGCCTCAGTGGTTTGTCTGGCCGTAGATGAGCAACGTCGTCCTTTTGCATTGCCAGCCATCTAGGAATACTGTTGTACTGGAAGTGGGTCAGCAGAGCATCTACATCACCATTGACCCACAACCACTACCCATTTCCGCTACCACCAGGTGGTCAATTGGCAGGCTGTGTTGGACAGTATGTCTGGAGTAGTGCGTAGCATGTAGCGTGCCTTGTGCAGTCACTGACAAGACAAGAGAAGGAGAGAATAGAGAGAGAGCGAGCGAGGGGAAGAGGGGCAAAGAGAGACAAAGAGGGAGGGAGCGACTTGCAGGGCTGCTCTGTTTGTGAAGCACACCGGTTCTTAATGAGATCTTTTCGGGCATTTGTGTGTACCGGAAAACCCCCCTTGCGCCCCCTCGCCCCACAAGATTTGCGATTCATGTCGGATTGTCTGCACTGTATGCCTCAGTGAGGAATTCCGAGCTTGGTGGCGAAGTTGCTGGGTTGTGAAAGATCTCCTGTCAACCATGCCCAACATCTCACATGGTTGTTCGAGGAAGCAAAGAAATGGATTTCGAATGAACCCACAGCCCCGCAGGGGATGCACCTGCTGTTCGCTGAACCGCCTCCACACGGTACTAGAGCGACGGTGGGTGTCTGCGCTGGACGCTTGGTGGTTCACAAGCAGCTGGGGTTTGGCTTGCACTGCACGCTTCACACCAGCCCTTTGTTTATCCCTGAGAAGCTGGCAGTGTTTGCGGCTGCTCTGCTTTGCATTCCTTCCATTCGCTCACATGCCCAATGCGGTTGCTGATGGTAGCGACATGTTGCACGTTCTCAATCATTGCTCCGTTCTGATGTTGCGCGGTGGCAGGCGGCCTGCATTTGCCCCTGTGCCACATTGTCCGTGGCCTTCCTACAGCCGACATGTTACATGTGTTACATGCACTGCCCGGGCATCTTGTGCCGTGGTTGCTTTGGCCACCCTTCGTTGTGTGAGGAGCTATTACTCACACAAGTTGAATGAAAGGTGATGATATGTAGCCCGTCAAACAATGGGCCCCACGATGGGCGGTGCGCAGTCTGTCTTTTATACGGGATGCGCTCTGTCTAACTGCACCCTTCAAACTAGTGCCGTTTCCCTGTCAATCCAGTTTGGCTTCTCTTCCTGGTCGCATATATGCAATCCTTCTGGGTGAAGCACCCCGCAAGCGACTTGCAGGGCTGCTCTGTTTGTGAAGCACACCGGTTCTTAATGAGATGTTTTCGGGCATTTGTGTGTACCGGAAAACCCCCCTTGCGCCCCCTCGCCCCACAAGATTTGCGATTCATGTCGGATTGTCTGCACTGTATGCCTCAGTGAGGAATTCCGAGCTTGGTGGCGAAGTTGCTGGGTTGTGAAAGATCTCCTGTCAACCATGCCCAACATCTCACATGGTTGTTCGAGGAAGCAAAGAAATGGATTTCGAATGAACCCACAGCCCCGCAGGGGATGCACCTGCTGTTCGCTGAACCGCCTCCACACGGTACTAGAGCGACGGTGGGTGTCTGCGCTGGACGCTTGGTGGTTCACAAGCAGCTGGGGTTTGGCTTGCACTGCACGCTTCACACCAGCCCTTTGTTTATCCCTGAGAAGCTGGCAGTGTTTGCGGCTGCTCTGCTTTGCATTCCTTCCATTCGCTCACATGCCCAATGCGGTTGCTGATGGTAGCGACATGTTGCACGTTCTCAATCATTGCTCCGTTCTGATGTTGCGCGGTGGCAGGCGGCCTGCATTTGCCCCTGTGCCACATTGTCCGTGGCCTTCCTACAGCCGACATGTTACATGTGTTACATGCACTGCCCGGGCATCTTGTGCCGTGGTTGCTTTGGCCACCCTTCGTTGTGTGAGGAGCTATTACTCACACAAGTTGAATGAAAGGTGATGATATGTAGCCCGTCAAACAATGGGCCCCACTGGGCAGATGGTATTGTGGAAGGATTGATGGAGACATTGTTGCAGGAAAGCACATTTTGTTTTCGGCGTCTCTTGGCAGATGCATGGCTGGAAGGCATACCCTGATGGTGGTGCATACCGCTACTGGGAATGTGGGGGCTGTTTTATGTGAAACACCCCCAGACAGACCAGCAAGTGAAACCATTACGGATGGCGGCGTGGCCATGATTCTGCGCCCCAACAGAGGCCGAACTCAGGACTGGCGGATGAACAACAAAAAACGACGAAGAAGGATTGATTGGCGCATTGTTGCTCGGCTATGCGGTGTTGTTTCCTGCGGTGGTGGGGAGATTGCAATTTGGAGGCCTGCCCACTTGTACTGAACGGGGACGGGCATGGAACACGCCAGGCAATCGTTCGCTGTGGACTGGGGAAGGGGGGGGGGGTGTTTGCACAGTGCAACGCCCAGTCGGGTGTGGAACAGTTTTTGGAAGTCACGCATGCTGAACCACGTTGTACGTGGACTAATGACCTGCACTGCCCGGTGCCCCCCTTGTGGGCAAATGGGAACTGTTGAACACGCGCTCTCTTCGTGTCAATCTTAGGTCTCAACCAAACAAAAAACAGATGAACACATAACACTGTGCGGCACAATGACGGGAGGCTGAAAAAGACAGCGGAGTGAAGATTGAAGGCCGAGGTGAATAAGCAGGTTGCATGTCATACACTATCAGAGTGGGAGGGGGATGACATTCACGCACGATTGGTCAATCAGGCACAAAGGGTCACTTTTCGCTTGGGGCAGAGCGCACTGCTGTGGAGTGATTGGTGACACACAGAAGAGGGCGAAGATGGGAGGTAGAACACAGGCAGGGTTACGGTGCGCTGGGGAGTGGCATTCCACACCTGTGGGGGAAAACATAGACAAGGGGAGGACGCCACAGGGGGGCCAACCTGCCATGGGTTGGTGAAAACACAGTAACTAGCGCGCAGCCGACACCACCACCAAGTGCAAGAATCCAGTGTCAGATGTCAAGTTTGTAGAGGGGTTGGTCCCAGGGATTGTCTTCAGGGATTAGGCCACACCGGCTCGGACTCGGAGGGTTGAGGGGCAGTGCGGGGCGTGTAGTGTCGGTGTACAAAATTTTTGTGGTGGGGCAGTGTATTTTATGTTGCGAGTGCTGCCTTTCCCCACCACAAATTTCCTAAATGGCTTGCGGCCTCCTGCCACGGTGGTTGGGATGGCTGAAGACGGACTCCTCCACTTGGAATACTACCAAGATGGGTTGAGGGTGGTGAATCGGCAATGCAAGATGGAGTCCATCTCCTTTGCCATCCCAAGTTCACACTCGCCACCTGATTGCCCTCCATCTCCGCTGCCCAACACGCAGTCAAGTTCCCCCCCCAAAGGCCCCTAGTCCTTCACCTTTCTGAGTGTCTATCCTTTTTAGATGTCTTTTCATGAACTGCCTACCGGGGATCATGCCCCTAGGCACAATTAAAGCATCGGCCACAACGAGGAGTACTACGGAGACGATCTCTCAGCCGTTCCAAGCGCTTTCCAGCCGCAACGGACGCACCACTGCTCCACAAGTACGCAAGAGTGGACGAACGACCTGCTGTACTCAGCGCTTTTGAAGGTCTGCCGAACACCGGTCGCCTCTTTGCACACTGAGCCTCTGGGCCCCGGGTCCTCTCCTGCATCCCCAGGCGCCTAGAGACCTCCACCGCGGCCGCAAGGGCAACGCGTGGACATCTCCCGGTCCTGTTGGTGTGACTGAGCTCCCCCCCAGTCGCAACCGCTTACTGGTGAAAGGGCGGACACCCCTTCCTGAGTATGGCGAGCTCCAGTGGAACAACATCTACGAACACCATCTTCTCGGGTGACTTGAACATGATCCCTATCCCGCTCGTGGACCTGCCGGTCGCACAGCAACTGCTTGACATCTCCAGGCAGGAAGATCTAGAAGATATGACCATCGTCCTCCAAAAACAACTCCAAGCTAATGTGGTTCTGGGAACCCTCCTAAACCCGGCTCTGGGTCCGCATCAATGGGATCCAGACAAGCAGCACTTCAAAGAAATACTATCGTCACAGAGTCAACAGACCCTACAAGCCTACTTCACGAAGGTCATGGAACGGGCCTCCGAAGCCAACACAGACACTGTGATGGAAGAAGTGGCCCAGCACACCAATGGACCAGACCAAATAATGAGGGCCCTGACCCTCTCGGCAGCGCAAAATATCATTGATCTTACGCACAAACGATCCGCCATCAGTGCGCATTTGGACATCCTAACGGCGGCTGGCCCACCACAGGATCAACAAGCAATCAAACACAGAGCGATGCTCACAGCCGCGTTGGAGGACCTGGCCGCCGCGATCAGGCTCTCGTTACAGCAGTACAAGCTCGAGGACGGCCCACCACTGTATGAGGCGAGGAAAACGTTTTCCCTCTTAATTGCACAAAGCAAAGAATGTGAGGAGCAGCTCCAAATGATCGAAGGCAACGATGAGCCCGCCCGCAAGAAGTTACACGACCAATGGACGCAAGTTAACCAGCAAATGGCGCAAACGAAGACGAACATCTACAACCTGCTACAGAGCCCAGACAGCAATCTTGACAGCACCATCAAAGCACAGCAAGAAGAAGTTCTCCGACAACAGCAAGTGCTGGTCGACCAACGAGCATCTATGGATCGGCGCCTGGCCGTGGCCATAGGGGTCTCGCCCGCCAAAAAGAAGGCTAAAGGGTTCTACCCTGACAGAGTCCCCGATACACCCCCCAACATAATACTCCCCCCCCCAAGCACCCAAGCACCCAAGCACCCAAGCACCAAGCAAGGGTTAGAGATTAACCGGCACTGTGGGTGGGTGGTGGGTGCGAGCTGACCTAAATGTCCAGAGGACCAGTGCCAATGCACAGTCAGCAACCACCTGGTGTGGTACAGAACTGGTCTACGCTGCAGTGCAGCAAGCAAAACACTGAACAATGTGGTTATGACCATGCGCCTGTGACACGGGGGCGTATGCGAGCCCAGTTTCCGTTGCCTCATGGCCCCCCCTAGGGCACGACAACGGCACGCCCTAACGAGCCAGGGAAAGAGTGCAAGCCAGGGGCACGACCTGCAGGGCAAGGGTTAGAGTCTAACCGGCACTGCGGGTGGGTGGTGGGTGCGAGCTGACCTCACTGTCCAGAGGATCAGAGCCAATGCACAGTCAGAAACCACCTGGTGTGGTATAGAACTGGTCTACGCTGCAGTGCAGCAAGCAAGACATTGAACAATGTGGTTATGACCATGCGCCTGTGACACGGGGGCGTATGCGAACCCAGTTTCCGTTGCCTCATGGCCAAGCACCTCTCTAGCTGACCTCAATGTCCAGAGGACCAATGCCAATGCACAGCCAGCAACCACCTGGTGTGGTACAGAACTGGTCTACGCTGCAGTGCAGCAAGCAAAACACTGAACAATGTGGTTATGACCATGCGCCTGTGACACGGGGGCGTATGCGAGCCCAGTTTCCGTTGCCTCATGGCCCAAGCACCTCTCCCCCCGCACTGGGCACTGTTTACTGCGGGTTCTCCCAGGACAATGTCGCTGCTGTCACCGCCATGCGTGAGCGCATGGCGAAACTACCCACTCCGAAAGCGTCTACCCCCGTGCACACCGCGGAGGAGCAACAACTGATGTTACGGTTCCGTTGGGACAAGGATTTCACTTGTCTCCAATCCTGTCAGTTCTTCAAAACGGAAGGCCATGCCCAAAACAGGCAAGGCCTGGACAAACTAGGTATTGATGAGCTGTCAACCGTCCTTCCAAAAGAGTCCTCAAACGTGGTCTTTGTGCTCAAGGACACTGAAATTTCGCAATGCATTTAATTACAACACAGGCTCAACAGAGACCTGCCCCCTAATCGTCTCGATATGCTGGTTGCGGTCACCACACAGGTTCCTTTCAGCCAGTGGTGCGATCAGACACTTCAGAAGATGTCTGCCACGCCAGAGTCTTTCTCGAGATTAACACGCCGTTTCCATCTGGCGGCAGGAGGCACAATGGATTTTTGGGTAATCAGCTTCACCCCGCAATCCATCTCACAGAGACTCAAACCGGTTTACAACACGGTGAGGCTTCTCTCGCAGGGCTCGACCCTAGAGAGTAAGGACGCCATCTTACCACCTCCCCCCACCTCAACTTTTGCGATTGACATGACCGAGAACGACATGTCCCAGACCATGTTACACATGGGCCTATCTGGAGCCCAGTGTTTTAATGTGGCCGGACCCATAAATCTCCGCCCTCCCAACAAACCATTACACACTAAGATTTTCTTGCTCGACCTCAACGCTCAGGAGAGGTCCAAGTTTATTGACGCTCACAATAAGAAGGATCACTTTTCAGTTATGTCACCAGGAGAGTTCGATGGCTCCGCTTTCCATGATCAAGAGGCCGTCCTGGAGGTTTTCTACAAAAAAACCCACAAAGAGCACTACAGTAAGAACCTATGGCTCACCCTGCACACCATTCTGACAGACTCGCTGCCCGAACCGGCCTCATGGTCCTTGCAAATCGCAGGACCCAATAAAGTTCGCCTGGGGCTCAAGGCTCCAGAGGATCTCTACTCTTTTGTACAAGGACCGTACGTCCAACTGCAAGCCAACGGGCTGCTTTTCAAGGACGAAAAACAACGAGACTGGTTCAATCCTGACTCCGAGTCTGACGCCAGCTCCGTCTGCTCGACCAGGTCGTCCGCTTCAGGACAGGGAGAAGGCACCAGCCCCCCCCAGGCCCTAGTAGCGTATAATGTACCTATCTGGCTACGTGACACCGCACTGCGCGATTTCCTGTCTTCGAATGGCTTTGCTGTTGACACATTAACCAGATCCACTTGGAACCCAGGGCGCATGACCACCGCGGCATGGAAGCTGCAAGGGCCGCACCTACCCCAGACCAGTGTCATCTTGCATGATGCTCAGAAAAATACATCAATCACCATCATACCACTGAAAGAATTTAACGACTTAAAGAGGGACTCTACGGAGGCCCGGAAACGCCAGCAGCCAGCTGGCAAAACCACGTATGCCAGAGCAACCCGCAATGACAAATTAATAAGACTTGCACTACTAAGGTACTACCCACCCATGGGGGTCACCAGAATCCACGTCTGCCCCCCCCCCCCAATTTTGTGGCAGCCTCCCTCAAGGCGTGCACCTTCAACGCCAACGGCTTGTCCACCCTGGTCCCGAACGGCACAGGCCACGAGCACAGGTACACACAAATTATGAAATTTTTCCATCGCTCTAAACTCCATGTCATGGGGCTCCAGGAGCCTCACATTCCGGATGAGCAAAACCTGCTCAACTTGCATGAACAATTTTCTAAACGGGACATCAAGTTGCTCACCAACATGTCCCCGAAAGGACGGGGGGGGGGGCTGCGATCCTTTACTCCACCACATGGACGCACGTCCACAGCTGGACCTGGTCCAGCCGGTTTCTATTCGTCAGGCTTCAGGACCTTGACGGCATCGAACTTTCCTTCGCTGTCTGCCATTTCCATCATGATGCCACCATCAGAGCCCACCAGTGGAAAAAGTTAGCATAGCTCCGTCATCTGATTCCTTCTGATACCATTTTTGTGTTTGACCACAATTCTGTTATCCTGCCCTCCCGAGATGTCTCTTCCTTGAGAACCTCACCTGAACAGAAGGATGTCCTTGAGGCGCGAGAGTGCGAGATATCATTCCTTGCCCAGCACGATTTTGTGGACGCCTTTGCTACACTACACTCATGCCGCATTGAAGATTTCCCCCTGGAAGGGTGGACATGGGGTTTCCCATCTTTATGCCCCAAGGACGCCCCACCACCGGACGTCAGTCAGCACGAAGCGGACATGACGGACATCAGCACAGACAGAAGACGCCGGATTGACCGCGTCCTGGTTCCGCACAACTTTGCCTCTGTTTTACGTGAATGCTATCCATGTTTTCTGGCTTCTTCTGACCACAAGGCTGTAGTTTTTTTGCTCATATCTGCCTTCTACGACCAGCAGCGTCGCAAAAGATGTCCTGTCTCCTTTCTGCAGTCCCAAGAGACTGTAGACGACATACAGGCACACCTCTTCAGTTTACAAACTACAGGTTTCGCTCAATGGGCAGACTCTCAGGATCTGATCCGCCGACAAGCCCTCGCATATGAGAGGACTCATTGCTGCACGGGCTATACCGAAATACAAATACTATTGAGGGAATCCACATCACATAAGCTAGGCCCCGGAGGCCACGATTTTCTTTTGTCTAAAGGATATGATATACCCGACCCTCATGTGGCCTATCGCGTCCTTGCCGCCTTGGCTGAAAAGGCTGACGAGGACCGGACAGGCCAACTGGTGCTGGACAAGTTGAAGACCACGATATCCGACCCATGGGCCTCACAGCCCTGGCGGCGGAAGCAAGAAATCTGGCGCCTCACCCGCCAACTACAGGTGAAACGGCAACTGCACACGCTCCGCAGCAAAACGGGCCAGGTTCTCCCCGACCCCGAGTCGATAGCACAAGAGCTGCTGGGCTTCTGGTCTGACAAAATGTCCGTCTCAGGGCTCTCCTCCCCTCAGGTCACGGAGTACTTACGCTCTTTCTTCAAGGGTAAACCCCTGGCTGACATGGCCAAATTACTCATTCGCACAACGTCAGCTGACCTGGTGCACGCGGCGCTTGACACCCTAAGTGCGACCTCTTCCCCGGGCATTGACGGTTTCACAGGAGCTATTTATAAGTGTTTCTCGGGACACTTTGTTCTTTTGATGCACCAAATTTATCAAACACTGTTGGATAACCCCACTCTGCCTGAAACCTGGTCCATAGCCCTGCTGAATCCTATTCCAAAGACGGCAGGTCTGCCCGGGGTGCAGGACCTCGGACCCCTGGTGCTCCAAAACTTTTTCAACTAATGGGCAGCTACATATAACCCCTGCAGTTGATCCCAGTGATTCAAAAAGTGGAATGTTATGTGGCCCTAATTTTGCAAAAGTGGTACATGTTTGGGCCCGCTACAGCCCCTCATCCTCCACAAAAGTACCGAGTTGTATTGCATTGCCCATGATATTGCGATTTATTTATCAGCAATGTATTAGCGCAATAAAGACCATATTATCTTTCTTCAACGTGAATGGTCACTGTTGCTGAATTTTGAAATTCTTCATTCTTGTCGTAGCAATGGCAATCCCATTCTCTCCCAACCCAAAGTGCAGTCCACAGCCTAGAGCAAGCTCCTACTTAGCTCTGTGTGGGGGGATAAGTCTCACTCATCCTGTCATGATGTGTCGGGCTGGGTGCCAAAGCAGAACAGACCCTCAAAAGTGGGTAAAATCAGCGCATGTTTTCGGCACAGAACACATCTGAAGACAGCCAACCTGGCCGCATTTTTAAGACCTTTCAGCGTGAACGGGCCGTGTGATGATGCTGTGCACTGTGTTCAAGGCTCATGACCAGGGCCGTCAATGAGGGAGAGATAAGGACAAAGTTCCCTCCCTCACGCTGACAAAATTTAATGCGCACAGATACCCTCCAACCGCCTTCAAATACCTGCCAAACGCCACCAGTCACCGCGCAACCGCAGTCGGTCACTCATCAATGGGGCGCCATCCATAACCCCTGTCCCTTTGGAGGAAAAGTGAAAAAAAAACTGGATCCGTACGGACAGCCCTGCTCATGAATGTGTCTCGGTACACTGTGTTCCAACACTCATGACGTTGTGTCAGTGCACCGGGTTCCAAGCCCTTTGCCCACCCCACCTGTTGAAAGCCTGGCCTTGTCCAAGTCCAGCATCCTTTTTTTTTGGGGGGGGGGGCATGATTGTTGTATCGCCATTGTCAGATGGCAAGGGTGTGGTTGATGGGTTGATAGAGGGATGCTTTGTGTCTTAGAGGGTGTGATTGACCTGGCACACATGTGACCCACAGACGCGTTGCTGAATTTTTGTATCCTGCCCCCCCTCCCCCTGTGGATTGCACCACAAAATAGCACCAACTTGTGAACCTGACAGTACATGCAACAAGCACCTGTGGTATGTTGGTAAAATGCAAACCATCGGTGCACAAGAAAAAGATAAAGTTGTAAAAACAAAAGAGGTGCACACATCAAAGCGAATACACGAAGAGCCCAAATTGACAAAAAGCATATCCAGAATACATGGGACGGTTGCCATGCATCCGGTGTCTTGTGCTTTTTCTTAGCGAGTGATGGACTGGAAATGGCGGTCTGGCCTTTGTATTGCACTGCTGCTGTTTCTGGTCGGCTTGGAGCGCGCAGTGGCCACGTACTTCCGCATTGGTTGGAAGCAGGGTATGCCTTACTGGTCCGTGTCAGTCCTGGGAGGGCTCCTCGTGGCTGCAATGGGGTTTCGGAGTACCCCAACGGTGTCTCAGAGGTTGAGTTGTTGGGGTGCCGTGGGGCTGGGGCCGGGACCGAGACCAGGAAAATCCGGGGAGAAACGGACGGAGGGGCTTGTCGAGGGAAAGGTGAGACAATGGGGATGGCAAAACGGGGCCCATTCCAAAAGCATTCGGAACCACCGGGGGCACCGACAGCCATCGTCCTCTAAGTGTGACCCATGCATTTACATGCGCACCACTTAGGAAGCTCTAGGTGTGCGAAATGTCACGGAGGTTTCACGTATGGACCTGAACTTAGTGGGGGCGTTGTCACCTTCCGTTTGTGTTGGTTGCAGAAGAAACACCCCCGCCAGCCACCAATGCAGGCACGCCCTTGTGCGATCATGTGCATTTGTTATCACCGAAGGATCATCACTCCTCCTGAAACACTACCGGGGTGGCCATTCGGGTTCCTGACTGCTTTGGGGACCCCGAGGCGGCAGGGCTGAGATGGCCAGTTTGAGCCTTCCCCTCTTTGGATGGTGCCGCCGGTTCCCGTGCCGTTAGTTGTACAATTGAATCGGCATTTTTGTTGAATGATGTGATTTCTGGGCGCCGCATTTTTTGAGTTTTGGACCCCTAATTACACAAATTTGAGCATGTGGATAGGAAAGGTCGGTATCCCCATGCCAACTTGCGGTGTGTTTGGCCCAACCCCGCCCCGCTTTTAGGAGGGCCAAATGTTGGGAGGGGTGTTCATGGACTGTGGCCGAGCGCCCCCCGGACTTTGGTGGAAAAGCGGGAGCAAAAGGCGACAATGCAGGCTGCTTCATGGGTGCAGGAGCACTGGCGCCAGGGGCATTGGGGGGCACTGGGGAAAAGGGGGGCGTTTGGGTGGTGGCTTAACATGTCGGGCCGGCACATCTCCCCTCCCTTCCATTGCCCCCATTTCCCCCCATTTGTGGTGAGCGCTGAAAGGGGAGTTTGCCCCTCGATTTATGTGTACTCAAAATGCTTCGAATGAAACAGGGAATTCCAAAATGGCCCCCAAACCGGAAACTTGTAAGACCCCCCCCCCCCCCTGGACCCCCCCCCTGCCACGCCACGGGGATTGGGGTGCAGAACTGCACTGCCCGCACCCCCGGTGCTCAATTTCCTGTTTTGTTCTTCGTTTACGGTGAGTGGTCAACACTTGTTTTACTCACACGTATGTGTGGTCCATACGACTGCGAATTGAACGAGGAGATCGAAAATTGCAAAACAGAAAACGAAAGGGAAAGTCCTTCACCCTCTTCCCCCCCGTCCCCAGCTCACACGATGGTCGTCCAGAACTGCACTCCCATAATGGGGCAGAATATGGAGACGCCCCCCCCCACTCGGCAGGGCTGTCCTTAAGAACCCAGATCTTTTTTTTTTTCCTTTTCAGGACAGCCCCCAGGGACCACCAATCACCAACCGCCAACCACCAACCACCAACCGCCACCAACCGCCAACCACCAACCACCAACCGCCGCCAACCGCCACCAACCGCCAACCGCCAACCACCAACCGCCGCCAACCGCCACCAACCGCCAACCACCAACCGCCGCCAACCCTCACCAACCACCAACCGCCAACCACCAACCGCCGCCAACCGCCACCAACCACCAACCGCCAACCTTTGAAGTAGAGAAGGTCCCATGACCATGAAGCAGAGAGCGTTCCTGTGAAAATTCGTTTCTGTTGGCGTTACGAAGCCTCCCCCCCTCCCTTTAAGGATAGCCCGGCCAATCGGTGCCCTGCACAGGCTGGGGCCTGCAAAGGGGTTGCGCACGCAGGTGATCGCGCTGCTGAGACTGAGGGGGCGTACCGTGCGCTGTGCGCGCGCTGTGCACGCGCTGTGCGAAAAGTTGGCTGTTCTCCACCACCGGGAGTTCGGTAAGTTCAGAAGATTGAAAGGACGTTATTGAATGGCTGCTGCAGTGGACGGGGCTATAGGGGGCAGAACTTAGGTCCCTGGGACCCATGGCAAGCATCAGATGTTTGAATTTTTGAGATTTGAATTGGTTGTGCATGATTCCGCAGGTGCGTGGTTTTAAGGGTTGTTACCTGGATAATCACCGTAATAATTGGCGCTGTGCCCGCGCTGTGCGAAAACGCCCCCTGAGAGGGGTGCTGGCGGTGGGTCGGGTGACGTGTTGGGGCGGCGGGTCGCGTGCCGTGTTATGGCCTGGGCAGCTCCGGGACATGACCGCAAGGCACCGATGGACCGCCTGCCAACGCCGGTGGTCAGCGACGTGCTTGGTGCCCAAGGGCCGCCCAAAAGCGATGCGGAACCTGCGCTTCGGGACTCAAGGAGGCGCCCGCCGCCCCGGGGCTCATCGTGACTCCGTGTGCGCTGTCCTGCAGACGTGACGCTGGTCTTTCTGTTGGTGGTCTCCGTCGGTTTTCTGTTGCGATCCGCGATAAGGTCTGTTCCGGAGGCATCTGGGGCCCGGAGGCCCTCGGTGCACAAGTGCGGGGTGCGTGTCCTGTGTGCAGAGGCGCCGGACCCCTGCGTCCAAGGCACGGGTGGAACTGTGGGTTGCCCCGACGTGGACTGACTTGGGAGTTCCTGAGGTGGTTGAGTTCATTTATGTGGAGGGGGTCTCCTCCGACAAGATGCTCTAAGGGAGGGGGGGGGCGGCTTTATTAGATAGACCGCCTAAGAAACGGAAGGGAACGGATTGACTGGCACTCACACAGGCAAACGTACCCGAAAGAAATCTGACCGGAATTAATGAGGTGAGCGTACCGAGGGGGAGGACCGAGAGGAGAACGGGAGGAAACGTTTGGGCGACGGGGGGAGGCGTACGGAGGGCGGAAGGGAATGGACAGGGAATGGAAGAGGATACTGGTGCACGTAGGGCGGACGACAGATGGGCAACGAAGAGAGAGGGGCACGGGTGCAAACGAAAGGGGCTGCGAAGTAAACACTTCACTTAAGGAAACAACTCACGAACGAAGGGGAACCAGTGGAAAGCCGAGGGAGACGTAGGCAAGCAACGGCGTGCGAAGGGAAGTGAGAGGAAAACAACAGGAGACAAACGGAGAACGAAACGGACATGCACACACACCCACACACCCACACACCCACACACCCACACACCCACACACCCACACACGCTATACACACACCCACACACCCACACACCCACACACCCACACACCCACACACCCACACACCCACACACGCTATACACACACACACACACACACACACCCACACACCCACACACCCACACACCCACACACCCACACACGCTATACACACACACACACACACACACACACACCCACACACACACACACCCACACACCCACACACCCACACACCCATCAGCCAGTTCAGGTCCTGCACTTTATACTCACAGCGCTAGGCTATGCTGACGACACCTATGGGCTGGCAGCGGGAGGCACACCCCTGACCCCCCTTTTGCAATGCACGGAGGAATGGCTACAAGACACCGGCCAGGGTGTCAATGCCAAAAAGTCCGTGGGGTTCTCCTCATCCTCATCAGAGCCGGTGAAGGCAGAACTGCTGGGTGTGCCTTTCCCAGTGGAAACAGAGTTTAGGTCGCTGGGTGCAGGCATTCGCACAACCGATGCCACGTGCTCAGGCCCGCTAATCCTGAAGCGCATATCTCGTGCCTGCGGCCTCCTTGACCGTGTGCATGGAGCCCAGGGCAATTATGAACGCCGCTGCGAGATCATATCAACTATGATCACAGCCACAGGCCTACATGCATCGGAGATCGTCCCACTCCGTATGCGGGATCTCGCTACTTTCGAAACCCGCGTCATTAGAACTATCTGGGGCCCTACACGCCCAGGGAGGGCAAAAGAAATTTTCTTTTCCTTGCTATGCAAAGGCCACCGGATTTCCCCAACCATGGTGGTCAAGTACTCACGCCTGCTTTGGCTGTCGCATCTTTGCCGGAACAGGGGCCCAAACCAGATCACGGCCCAGGCCATCTGGGAAACAGGACTATACACCAAAAACAGCGGCCCCTTTGGGCGCGCGGTGCAAACAGCACAGGAATGCGGCTGGGCGCCTATGCAGGGTTGGTGGGGCTGGAAAGTCCCAGGGCAGCGTGAACCCCTAATGTTAAATGGGGACAAACAGACTGTAAAACACGAAGTCCGCGAACTGCTTAGGAAGCAATTGTTAGACTCGCTAGTCCAACGGCGACCTCGCCTGTTTGCGGGTCTGCACTATGCCACAAACAGGCAACTACTACAGCCGAGCATTGCCAGCTTTGGGTCCGAACTGGAGCGGACCATATTGAGAGGGGTTCTTTCTGGAGCGACCTGGACCGCGCTGCGCGCGTATCAACGTGGCCTTCGCACCTCCTCCGCATGTCCTTTTTGTAATGCGTCCCCAGAAGATGAGGAACATATCCTCTGGCATTGTGTCGCGTGGGACCACGTCCGTGACCCGCTGTTGGCGCTTGTGCACACGGCCCTTTCCCAGGTGCCGGAGCTTCCACCACCCGGCCAGTGGCCGGCATGCTTACGGCGATGTGGTTTAGCCCCAGAAATTTCCACGGAGGCAATAAAATCTGGTGCAGCTTTCACCTTCCTGCGCGCGGTACACTCCATGTATGTGTGCATTATAGCAGCACGCAAAAAGCGAGATGCGCACAGCCCTTCCATCTTTGCAGGGTACAGACTGTCTCAACAAGTCAGGCAATACCCCTATCAACAGCTGGTTGGGCCACTGCCCCAAACGGTGGCACACGGTGCCTTGACACTCCGCACCCCCAAGGGGCATGAATGGAAGTGGGAAAAGAGCTTTCTCGCGGACCTACTCGGTTGGCTACGAGCCCTGACGTGGCCGGAGGAACCGGGGACAGTCACCTTTTTGGAACTGGCAATTGATTTCGAAGAGTTCGCGCAAAGGACCCTCCCCCATGCGCCTCAGGCGAAGTATGCAGGACATACCCGGTCCCTCCAAGAACGAGGCAGGGTACTGCGTTTGGCAATGTCCAGCGCTCAGCGACTGGTCACCTCAGGCCAGCTGCACCCAGCCGGCATGGTGACCCGCTGTGGCTCGCTTGTGCCGCTGGGGGGACCGGCAATCTTAAAGAAACGCCCGTATTTTGCACGCCGAGAGGCCATGATTTCACACATCCGCAAACTCGTTCAGTATTGCGAAGAGCAGTGGGTGGCCAAGGCGGGAACACACCGCACGCATGCGTTGCGCCCATACACATACCGCCCGCGTAAGACAGCAGCAGAGATTGAAGCGCATAGACTGCACAGAGCCCTGTGCGGGAACTTGCAGACAGGCCTGGCACCAGCATCTGGTGCACAGCTCACAGCTAAGGGTGGAGCCACAGGCTCCAATTTTGGAGCAGATTTTTTCCCCATCATCGGCGACGGTCGTTTGCCACAGCGCCCATACACAGGAACACGCAGGCACGCACCGCCAGCAGCACAGGCAAACGTAACCAGGGCGCCAGCAAATGCCACTGTATGTGACACACACTCTCAACCAGCGTGCATCACGTGCAGGAGGCTGCGCAAAACAGCCCAAGAATGCTGCTCTTTGGGGCATCACGAAGCGGGGCACGTCCCTCGCCGTCCACAACTACAGCTCTGTGAGGCCCACAGACTGCCGCCGTGCCCCATTTGCGCACGCACACAACGGGGGGTAAGGCACTGTTGTGCGAGGGGGCACCACAAAGTATGCACCCCAGTCCAGCCATCCAGGAAGCGTTGCTCCTCTCAACAGCCGAAGCGCCCATATAAGCGCCCACGAGTTGGGCCTTCACAGACACGTCAAGCCTCTTTGAGGTCTCCACACCAACCCCCAACGCCTCCCGCCCCCAAGCGGCGGAGGCCCAAAACGCCATCCCCGCCCTCCCCACCAACCCCTGTTCCACAGGGGCTGGCAGAGACGCCGGATACGGAAGCAATCTGCCGCCAGCTTTTTCTGGGGGCACACGGAAGGGCCAGCTCCGAGGTTACCTAACCGTACACACACAGAGGTTCTGATTCCGCAGAAGGGATGGATCACAGGCGCAAAGAGGCGACAACAGACTGAGCCGAATACACCTGCCATCTCATGGCTGCATATGGATCTACCTCGTAAATAGTACGATTGGGACGCTGGCCCTCGCCAAGGCGATGTACGGGGTGGAGCTAGCAGATGTCGGCTCCCGGGACGTGGCGCGGCTGGAGTTGGCCGCGGTCCGCGCCCTGTGGGGACCCACACGCACCTCGCGGGCAAAGGAGGTGCTATGGGCGGTCTTGGTGCCGGGGCACCGGGTCTCCCCCATGTGGCGCCTCCAGTACTCGAGAGTACTATGGCTCGCCCGCCAGGCACGCACGCCAGGGGCCGGGCAAGTGCTAGTCCAGGCAATATTGGAGGAAACGGACCGCCCGCCGGACACGGGACCAGTGGGCAGGGCCTTGCAGTCGGTCCGGCAGCTGCGCTGGGAGGCGGTGCACGGCTGGTGGGTGTGGCGCGTGCCAGGGCAGCGCGAACAGCTACACCTGGTCTTGGGGGACTGGGGCGAAGTATGCCACCGGGTGCGGGAGTCGCAGCGATACACCGCGTTGGCGGCGCTGGAACGGCGCAGACCAGCCACCTTTGGGGGGCTGGGGGCGGAGGTATGCAGGCCCGCCTGCTCCCAGGGCATGACGGTGGCCGGCTCGGAGACGGAGCGCTCACTGCTGCGAGCACTGCAGGCCGGGGCGACATGGACCGGGGCGCGGGTCCAGAAGCATCAAATTTCGGATTTAGCAACCTGCCCCTATTGCGGGGGCCCACCGGAGACGGAGGTCCACCTCCTGTGGGACTGCCCGCAGTGGCAAGCGCAACGGGCCGCCTGGCTCCCGCTGGTGCAGGCCGAGGCAGCGCCGCTACCGGCACTGGCCCTCCCGCAGGCGTGGCCGGTGTGCCTGCGCGCGACGGGCCTGTTGCCGGCGGCATTGGTCCAGCCAGAGGGGGTGGAGCAGGCGGGGCGGCTCATGTACCGTCTCTATGGCATGTATCTGGCGGTGCTATCGGCGCGCATGGGAGCGGAAGTCGCGGCACGCCGAGACGCGGGCGCGGGCCCCTCGGTCTTTGCGATCGCGCGCAGACGCCCTCCCGATGCGCGCCGGGGCTACCCATGGGGGCAACTGGGCGCGGGCCCACATCGCCCGGCGCCACCAGCGGCGCCGCTGGCGTTGCGCGCCGGCCCGCCGCCGGGATGGCCATGGGAGGCATCCTTCGCGGTGGCGCTCCTGCAGTGGGCAGGCCAGCTGCGGTGGCTACCAGGGCCGGGCCATGTGACATACGTGGAGCTGGCCCTGGACTTCGAGGCACACGCGGAACGGGCCCTCCCGGCCCCCAGCGACCACCGGCTGCGGGGGATCACCCTGCCGCTACGCACCAGGGGCCAAGTGCTGAAGATGGCCCTGGATGCATTGCAGCCACATCTACAGGCAGGGGACCTCATGCAGGGCAAGGAGGTATGGATGGCGAAGTCCCTGCTGCCGCTGGGGGGCTTCAGGTGTGTGGGGCGGTCGGCGCGGCCACTGTTCGCGCGCCCGGAAGCCATGCTGTTCCAGATGCGCCAGCTGGAGGCACACTGCCGAGCGCTGTGGGCGCGGCGCCTGGCGCGGCCGGGAGCGGGGCGGCAGGACGTGTTCCTCTTGGATTACCTCCCCCCGGCAGGACCAGGACAGCAGCCCCTGCGGCCCTTTCAACGCTTGCCGCGCCGGCGGGTGCAGCGCGACCGGCGCGGGGCCGGAGGCGGGGACGCGGACCGCGTAGCACCGCCGCCGCAGGTGGCCCTGTGTGCGCGACACCGGGCCCCGCCCTGTGCCGCCTGCGTGCAGCGGGGCGCCGAGCACTGCTGCCAGCGGGCGCACGAAGGGCACCGCATGGACGCGGCACAAGCACGCGTGGCGGCGCGAGCACTGCGGGCGTGGCTGCAGCCCGCGCGGCCGGCCGGGGCCGGCCCCGTGGCGGCGTCCCAGGCCGCACGGGGCTCGCCCAGCGCTCGCAAACGACCCCGCCCGCAATCATCCTCGCCAGAGCGCGAGACGCGACGAGCACGCCCGGAGCACGAGCACGCGCGACGCCAGGAGGAGTTCCCGCCCCCCCCCCCAAGCGTCTCCAGGGGGGGGGCACACAGCTTAAGCGGCTCCGGTATGTTAAACCAGCAGGGAGAGCTCAGGAGGCCCTTCCCGCTCTCCCCGCCCCTCCCAGCGGGAGCCACCGGGCACGGGGGGGCACGCGGAGTCCAAGCGCCACGCGCGCCAGCCGGACGCCCGGGCGGGCACGCACGAGTGGGGGGGGTTCAGCCGCGTCCCCACCCCCCCTCCCTCCCCTCCCGGGGGCTGGCGGACATTTTCGGGGACATCTCACGCCGGCTGACGGCGGCGCGGGCGGGGTCATCAGCCAAAGGGGAGGGCGCCGACCCCCCCCCGGGGGCCGCGAACCCCCCCCAAGGGGGGGGGCAGGATCAGGGGGCTTCGGTCGAACCCCACCCTAGTCTTTCGGGGGGCGGCGCGCCGGGGGCGGAGGCGGCGGTGGGGGACCCCTCAGGGGGGGGACAGGAGATGTCGACAGACCCCCACCCCACAGGGGACGGCTCCAGGGGGGCCGTGGCGGCGACGTCCGCCGCGCGGGCGGGGCAAGACCCCTCTCCAGGGGCAGTCACAGGGCATCAGGGAGAGACCCTGCCCCCCTCCCCCCCACAGAAGAGGGCGCAGCGGGCAGGGGGAAAACGGGTGGGGCAGCCGCGGCGCCCCATGCAGACCCTGTGCGATGAGCACAGGGCCCCGGCATGCAAGTCATGCAAGGGGCACAGGGGGGTGCGGCATTGCTGCAGCCGCCATCACGAGGGGCATCCCAGGGTGTTGGGGGGAGGACAACGGTGCCTGCCGGTGCAGGGGGGGGGGCTACAGCAGCGAGCAGGCGTGTTGCCCTCAGGAGGGTCGGCGATTATGCCAGCCCCCGTGACCGGGGGGGAGGGGGGAGGCCCAGCAGGGCAGGGGACGGCGGCGTCGCCCCGCGGCGGCACTCGGGGCCCAGATAAGGGCCACGGGAGGGCCTCCGAGGAGGGCACATAGCCTCAGGAAGGCGTCCTTCCGCCGCGCCGCGACATACCGGGGGGCCGGGGGTGGGATAGGGCAGGCTTCAGGCAGGCTCTAACCCGCTAACCCCTAACCCTCCCGTCGCAAGAGCGGCCAGGACATTAAAAGCCATCAACCTCGTAAATAGTACAGATCACACACACACACACAGGCACACACACACACCCACACACCCACACACCCACACACCCACACACCCACACACGCTATACACACACCCACACACCCACACACCCACACACCCACACACCCACACACCCACACACCCACACACCCACACACACTACACACACACACACACACACACACACACACACACACACACACACACACACACACACACCCGCACACCCACACACCCACACACACACACACCCACACACGCTATACACACACCCACACACCCACACACCCACACACCCACACACCCACACACCCACACACACTATACACCCACACACACACACACACACACACGCACACCCACACACCCACACGGCCACACACCCACACACGCTATACACACACCCACACACCCACACACACACACACCCACACACCCACACACCCACACACCCACACACGCTACACACACACACACACACACACACACGCTATACACAAACACACACACACACACACACACACACACACCGCCGGCTGATCCGTCAAAGTGTGCCTAGCACTCTGCTGACGCATGCACGACCCGCAAGAGACTTCGGCGCACAGCTGAAGCATGCTGTGCGCTGGGACATCACGCTGATGACCACATAGCACGCAGACCGCAACTGCAACTGTGCCCACTGCATGGCCTGCCACCGTGCCCGAGGTGCACACTCAAGCAAAGGGGAGTGCGCCACTGCTGTCAGCGGGGACACCATAAAGTGTGCACCCCAGTGCCTGCGCGCCGGAAGCGCCCACTTGCTGCACATGCACAACTGCCTAACAAACGACCACGCCTGCAAGGGCCTGCACGTATCTCTACGGGTCTGCTGAGGTCCCCACACCAATCCCCCACCCCTCCAGCCCCCAAATGCAGGAGGCCGAAAACACCCCCCCCTCCGTCCCCACCAGCCCCAGTTCCACGGGGGCTGGAGGAGACCATGGCCGAGGATGTCGCCCGCCCGCTTTTCGTGACGAGGCACGGGAGAGCAAACACTCTGGATACCTAGCCAGCAAAATACAGAGGTTCTGATTCCGCAGAAGGGAGGGAAACAACGTCACAAAGAGGCCTCAGCAGACCTGAGCCAAATGAGGCGTCCAGCCCAACGCTGCACAAGGATCCACCTCTAAAAGTACAGATCACACACACACACACACACACACACACACACACACCCACACCCACACACCCACACACGCTATACACGCACACACACACACACACACACACACACACACACACACACACACACACACACACTATACACACACACACACACACACACACACACACACACAGGTGTTTTGTTTGGTGCCTGCCAGCTGGTAACACTGCAATCCCAACCGAAAGCCAAACAGGCACGCATATCGGTGATACGTCCCCCACACGGGTTGCTCATGCCCCACCCTGGGCCTGTGAAACCACTGCTCGGCACGACCCCCCGGGTCACACACAATGTCGGGCTTGGCTCATGAACTTATGGAAGTGCTACGGCGGCCAGAGCTCCTGCAAGCTTTGGCAACTGCCGTTGCACCACTTCTCAGTGGAAAGAAGCCGCCGCAGCCGCAGCCGCAGCCGACAGCGAACACTGCACGGGAAGAAGAACTCCTAGGAGTCATCCGAGAGCCGAAGGACACAATTCGTGAACTGCGTGCAGCACTGCAAGCAGCAGGGGGTAAAAGCGCACCCCCCCAAGGAGCAGCCCGCAACGGCTACGGAGGAACAACAATCCCCATATCGCGCCGCTCTCACTCGGCGAATGAAGTCACAGAGCCACCTCATTGTGAAGGATGTCCCGAACCTGGGGGAACCGCTGCAACCCACAGCAACCGCGGTACGCGAGATTGAAGGCAAACACGCCTTTACAGCAGTGCAGGGGTGTCGCCTCTACGCGGGGACACGGAAAGCTCAGCTCAATTCCATTCAGCAAATTGGTGCAAGCAAACCTGTTCATGACTGGAAGGTCACTGAAGCTACTGCGAAAGCATTTGAGCATATCCTACTCGTTGGCCGACCACCGGCGGAAGCACATGCGATTGCTGCGCAGGCATTGGCGAAATACGATAGTGTTAAGAGCGTGAGTGCACACGTGCTGGCAGTGGGGTGCAAACGCAACGTCATCAACATCCCGGGTGTTCTTGCTGCGCCGGGCAGCTCACGAGAGAGCCTGGAGATCAAGGATTTCACCCTCAGCATCAAGGTGATCACGAAACGAATGGCATGGGAAGTAAAGAAGGATCCGGACACAACTGTGATCCCTCCTGAACACTCGATTCTCCTAAGCTGGGAAAGGCCGGCAGAGGGCGTCGAATGTAACGATTCCGAGCCGGCTCAACTGCCACAAGACAAAACTGCAATCAGAATTGTCAGCTGCTTAGACCCAGCTGTCCTGCGAGTAGGGCAGGGGGGCGAGGCCAAAATCAAAGCAAGCCGCTGGGCTGAGGACAAGTGCTGGGAACTGACTGCCCCACACTTACAGCCGACTCTGACAGCTCCCCGCCCCATGCAAGTAGGGAAACGGGGTGCCAAGTATGAGGTGACCATAGTGTTGCCTGCCCCCATGGCGAAACAAGTACTGTGTAACAGTGGGAAAGTGACGGGCCTGGAGTACAGGCTGTTCATGAGTAAAGACGTAGATGCAGATGACCTACAGGCCAACATGGTATGGGTCAAACTCCCTTCCTCCAACAGGCGCTCTATCGCTGAACAATGGCGCAAGCTGAGCAAGCAGCCATGGTTCGCTGGCCTCATTGCAGGGGATAAGGAAGACCGCCTTGGGGTCAGGGTGTGGGGGGGACCTGTCCTCCCTGAAGTCAGAGAGGAAATTGCCGGCCTGCTGGGAATTCAGCTCGCCCCCCCCGTAACACGTGTGAGGGTGAGGGGATACGGTATATCTATGGGACTTGTCTCAGGATCGCAGTCCGCTGCACAGAGAGAGGCTGATAGGGTTTTTGGACCAAAGACGGTCACGGTCACACGGTGCCAGCACCTCCGACACAGTGGACTGGTGAACCCTGTCTTTGACCTTGACATTACCGGAGTGCCTCCGGGCTAGGATGGGTGCACTGCACCAGCAAGCGATTCGAGAATGCCTGTCCGCCGATGGCATCGGTGCCTGCGCAAGTCCACTGGTCCCCTGTACACACCTGTAGGGAAGAAATCTGTCCTTCCAGCAGTGCAAGGATGTGCGGTCCCTGAAGATGAGGAGATGGAAGACTCACCCCCTGGGGCAACTGCGACGGAGGAGGATGATAGTATCCTTTGACCCCCCCCCTTGGATGAAGGCACTCAGTCACAGGTCCTTTGAAATTTATCAATACAAATGTCACATCACTGCGCGTCCGCCATGAGGACGTTTTCCATTTTCAGGCTGATGTCATTGGAATGGAGGAGACTCGGCTTACAGAAGCCGGGCAACGCTGCATGAAGGCCACTGCAGCAGAATGGGGATGGGACTGTTATTGGGGGAAGCCACTGAGTTCCCCCACTGGGGGTATTTGGGGTGCACCACAAGGGGGAGTGGGCCTCTTGTTCAAAAAGGGCTGGAATGTACGCAAAGTAGAACCAGATGAGGATGATCCCATCGCCTGCGGGCTATGGCATTCAGGGCGGTGGTTGCATACCAGTGCAGGAATAGGTGCAGGACAATGTGTGCTGAACGTATGTGTTGCATATGGCGTGGCGGGCAACGAAACACTGAATCGGGAATTTTGGGAATTGGTTATTTGCTACCTGAGCCGGCTGGGGAACGCAGGCTGTATATTACTCACTGATGCCAATTTCAACTTTGATATCTTGCATAAAATTCCGTCGGCCCCACTGACTGCGATGGCGGATGGCTGGTTGGTGGACGCTGACCGAGCCCATGCCATCTTGCACGGCAAGCCGTGTGTGTGCGGCTTTTCAAAGGACGGCAAGTCTGCTAACCGCATTGATGGTCTTCTAGTCACTCCAGCTCAGGCAGGCACGCTGGCTGATGTTTCGGCTTTGCATGATCATTCCCTTCCGGGGCATGTCCCAGTATGCTTTACCTTTTCTCTGGATGCCCCGCTCCAGAAAGTCATTAAAATGAGGAAGCTACCTCCTTTTCTACCCCCCCCAAGGTCAGAGAAAGACGCGCAGAAAATCAGCGAGACCCTACTCCGTCCGCATCAGGACGAGTGGGAACAGCTACTGCTCGGGGGAGATGTGAATGCCATCTGGGCACAGTGGACCTGGCTTGCGGAAGAAGTGGGCATGGCACTGTCGTGCACCCACCTCACGATTGACACCCCTGCCCCTGAACTTCCTTTTGCTCCCAAGGCGACTCCCAGGGGGCGCGGCACAGAGCGCATGCTGCAGGAGACCACATTGGCTCCGCGGAGCATAGCCCCCACAGGGGGGCCGAGAACACGTCTTCTCTCTAAAATTACAGGAACGCTGGGCGCTCTCCGCACAGTGATACAATGGCAGCGCAGCCAGGCAGGCATTAAAGGGAAAAAGGTGCCAGCCTCGGCCAGGCGCAAGGCCAGACAGATTTTCAGACCAGGTGCCATACCAAAACAGGTAGAGCTGTCGTGGAAGGCTGCGTGTCGTCGCATGCGCAAAGTGGGCTCAGCCTTTCGAGAGGATCTGTTACTCCATGAATTTGTTGCGCTGGCCCCTGATCCCACGCTTCCCAGTGACCGCCCGTTGCCAGCACTGGTCGATACCATGCATACGTACGACCAGCTGTGCTTATTGGGGAAAAAATATGCCCGACATGAGGAACGCGCCAGACTAGAGAAATGGAAAGCCAAAATGGACAGTGCATGGATAGATAAACCGAAGGAAGTGTGCAAATGGATCCAAAATGAATACCAACCCCCCCTGGTCATGCTTCTGGACCCTGACACCAATCAACCCACATCCAATATCCAGCGGATGGATGAAATTTTGCACGCCTCATGGGACAAAGTCATGAGAAAATATGCGGACACACCTGAGCGCGACGTGCGCGCTTTTGCGCAAAAGTATGACCGGTTTTTCCAAAAAGGAGCGCGCATGCAGGCGAATCCCATCACGGGAGCCCGCCTCGCAAAACGCCTGAGAAAAATGGGGGTGCATACGGCCACTGGGCTGGATGGGTGGTGTGTGGCTGATCTGCTACTGTTGCCTGTCCGTCTGCTGGACATGCTGTCTCAGTTATTGCACCTCATAGAACAAAGTGGCTGCTGGCCAATCATCCTGGCGAGGGGATATGTCTCCCTCATTCCAAACGGGGAGGGCATGCTGCCCATGCAGCAGAGGCCCCTGTCAGTCTTGTCTCAAATTTACAGAGTCTGGGCCGGTATACGCCTGGAGGAATGCATGCAGTGGCAGGAACACTGGATCCACCCTCATGCGTATGGCATCAGGAAAAAGAGGGGAGCCACAGATGCAGCCTCTCATATCTCGATGCTTGTTGAGCTGCAAAAACTCATAAAGAAAGTCTTGCACGGTTTCGGGCTGGATTATGTGAAGTGCTTTGATTTGATACCGCAGTCCATTGTTCTGTACATTGCCCTCGCGCAGGGCATGGACCCAGGAACACACAGAGCCCTCAGTGGCATGTATCACACACTCACACGCTGTTTTAAAATCATGGGATGTTGCGCCAGTTTTTTCGCTGCCACAAACGGCATACTTCAAGGTTGTCCATTGAGTGTTATCCTCATAAACCTCATGACGAGTGTTTGGAAGCGTGTGTTAGATGCCCAGCAGCAAGGCATCACGGTTTCAGTGCAGAGACTCCCCCCCAGTGATCAGCCAGTGCAGGTGATGCATTACGTACTGACGGCACTAGGGTATGCAGATGACATGTATGGTTTTGCAGCGGGGTCCAACACACTCACGCCGCTGTTGGAATGCACGTCCACCTGGTTGCAGGACACAGGTCAAGGGGTAAATGCGAAGAAATCAGTCGGCTTCTCGTCTGACAAGCAACATCCAGTGCAGGCTGCGTTGCAAGGAGTCCCCTTCCCCATCTCCACGGAGTTTAAATCTTTGGGAGCGGGCGTCCGCACCACTGACGCCACTTGCTCGGGCCCGTTAATCCTCAAACGCGTCGCTAGGGCATGCAGTTTACTCAGCAGGGTACACGGGGCACAAGGGAACTTTGAACGGCGGTGCGATGTCATTTCGACAATGATCACCGCCACAGGCTTGCATGCAGCGGAGATAGTACCCCTGCGACCTAGGGATTTGCTGCCATTTGAATCGAAGGTCATGAGGACAATCTGGGGGCCATCACGGCCCGGCAGGGCCAAGGAAGTTTTCTTCACCTTGCTCTGCAAGGGACACAGAATTGCACCAACTCTGGTGCACAAATACCACCGCATATTATGGCTGGCACATCTATGCCGCACCAGAGGTGCAAACCAGATCACCGGCCAGGCGATTTGGGAAACAGATCAGTGCCACAAGGGGTCTGGGCCTTTCGGCCGTGCAATTCACACCGCACACGAATGTGGGTGGGTGTCAGTGCAGGGGTGGTGGAGTTGGAAGGTACCAGGGAAAAGCGACCCCCTGCTACTCTACGGGGACAAAAACACAGTGAAGCACGAAGTGCGTGAACAGCTGCGTTCCCAAATGCTGGATGCGTTAGTGCAGCGGCGGCCCCGACTTTTTGCTGGGGTCCATTACGCCACGTGCAGGCAGCTGGTACAACCCAGTGTAGCTGCTTTTGACACGGAACTACAGCGGTCCATCCTCCGGGGCATCCTCTCTGGAGCCACTTGGACGGCACTCAGGGCATACCAGAGGGGTATGCGCGTGGCCTCGACATGCCCTTTTTGTGGCAATGCACCAGAGGACGAGGAACACATATTGTGGCACTGCACTGCTTGGCACACTGCACGCACCGCTCACATGCCTGACGTCCTCGATGCGGCCGCACACATACCGAGCCTTCTCCCCCCAGATCAATGGCCTCCATGCCTCAGATGTTGTGGGCTGGCACCTGAAATCCCAGATGACTGCATCAAATCAGGGAGGGCCTACACCTTCTTGAACACTTTGCATACCATGTTCGTAGCTGTCTTGCAAGCTCGGAAAGTGCGCGACGCGCAGGCCCCAGCCGTTTTTCCAGGAACCGCCCGGTCACAACAGTTACGACAGTACCCATACCAACAGTTGGTAGGGCCACTACCATATAGTGGGGAGAAAGACACACTACTGCTCCGCACCCCCAAAAAGCATGAGTGGCCGTGGGAAACGCCATTCCTTGCCGATCTTCTGCGATGGTTGAGGGCTCTGACCTGGACACAAGAACCGGGTTCAGTGACCTCCTTAGAGTTAGCTCTGGACTTCGAAGAATTTGCCGAGCGTACCCTGCCACATGCACCACAAGCCAAATTCAAGGGAACGACACTTTCACTGCATGAAAGGGGCAGGGTGCTGCGGCTGGCCATGAACAGTGTGCAGCGACTTGTCACCAAAGGCCAACTGCACCCAGCACGCATCGTCACGCGATGCAGTTCGTTGGTCCCTCAGGGAGGACCAGCGCTATGTGGGCTGAATTGCCGCCCTTATTTCGCAGGCAGGAATGCAATGCTTTTCCACATCCAAAAGTTGGCAGATTACTGCGAACAATTATGGTCCTCCAAAGTGGGTGCGCACAGAGTGCATGCGCCACGGCCATACGCATCTCGCCCGCGCAGGTCAGCCGCAGAAGTGGAATCACACAGGCTGCACCGGGCTCTCCGTGGCAATCTGCAGACAGGACTGGCACCCCCATCAGAGCAGATAATGCCAGCCAAGGGGGGGGGATCGAACTCGTCTTTTGGGGCCGATTTCTTCCCAGTTATTGGGGATGGGCGCTTGCCACAACGCCCCTACACAGGCACGCGCAGACACGTGTCAACACACACCACGCCACACTTGGCACCGAGGGTCGACCATTCCAAATGCGTGGCACACACAGCGCTGGCATGAATGACCTGCAAGAGACTGCGCAAATCGGCAGAAGAGTGCTGCAAGCTCGGGCATCACGCAGCAAGCCACGTGGCTCGTAGGCCACAGTTGCAACTATGCCCCTTGCATAACTTACCCCCCTGCCCGAGATGTACCCTCAAGCAGAGAGGGGTGCGCCATTGTTGTGACCGGGGGCACCACAAGGTATGCACCCCGGTCCCGGCACACAGGAAACGTACTCTCCCTATGCAATCTCTGTTGCCCCACAAAAAACCTTGCCTGCAAAGGCCAGCACGGCACTCATCAGGTCTGCTGAGGTCCCCACACCAACCGCCCACGCCACCGGCGCCCAAGCGCAGAAGGCCGAAAACACCACCGCCCCCATCCCCCCCACCACCTGTTCCACAGGGACTGGAAGGTGACGAAGCCGAGGATGCAGTAGCCCGACCACTCTTTTTGTCGAGGCATGGGAGAGCCAGTACTTCGGTCACATAACCAACCAAACACAGAGGGTCTGATTCCGCAGAAGGGGGGGAAACAACGTCACACAGAGGCCTCAGCAGACCTGAGCTGAATGGGACGTCCAACCCAATGCTGCACAAGGATCTACCTCATCAAAGAACAGAGCACACACACACACACACACACACACCACACACACACACACACACACACACACACACACACACCCACCCACACACACACACACACACACACACACACACACACACACACACACACACACACACACACACACACACACACACACACACACACACACACACACACACACACACACACACACACACACACACACACACACACACACACACACACACACACACACTTGAGTGTTTACAAAGCACAGCACAACAACGAAAGCTCTTCTCAAAGCTGCAGCATGAGGCTGTAGAGTGAGCACAGTGCAACAAAGAACCAGTGCAGTTCGCGGCAGTGGGTACCAGTGTCCATGCACCCTTACGGCTGAGGGTCAAGGGATAGGCCAGGTCAGATAGAGCTGTCCTCACC
This sequence comes from Eutreptiella sp. 'Long Island Sound 2002', assembly GCA_964036045.1. Lineage (NCBI taxonomy): Eukaryota > Euglenozoa > Euglenophyceae > Eutreptiales > Eutreptiaceae > Eutreptiella > Eutreptiella sp. 'Long Island Sound 2002'. The sequence goes on along the minus strand of OZ038379.1, from coordinate 8,920,319 downwards.
ACAACCTCTGGGTCAGGGCCACTCAGCTGGTGCCTACAACTCACGATTAATCACATCTGTGGTTTCTGCTGGGGTAGCACCCTGCATCATAGAGTAGCTGGCATCACTCCAGGCCTTTGCCTTTCGTTTCACTGCGCGTCGGGGGGAGGTACCGACACTGTGCCTGTAAGGCGTTTGCTATACTACGGGGTGCAGGAACATGCACCTGCACAAGACGGCTGGTGCTGCCACAGGCAGCGCAGGAAAGACAACCCAATTGACTTGGCGCTGGGGGTGCCCTTTGGCTGGGTTGCTCACTGGGGCCCAGCACAAACAAACAACAAAACATGCAGGTGTGGGTGCACACATGCGGTCGTATCATCTCGGGGGTGGCCTGGTGACAACACACATGTACTGCCACCCACGGGACGCAATTCCCTTGTCCCCGGGGCATACTGCGTGCCGGAGGTGTGTATGCGTATACGCATTCCATGTCATGTGACCACAGGTCTTCACACCTTCAGGTGATGGCGTATGGGGCGTGGGGGCTGGAGCTATGCCGCCACGGGCAGCGAAGGAACGACAAACCCACTTGACCTAGCGCTGGGGGTGTTCACCGAGAAGCATTGAGTGGTTCATTTACCCCGGGGCGTACTGCGTGCCGGGGCAGTGTATGCATATACGAACTCCATGTCCGTGTGGTCCCATCTCTTCACACCTTCATTTGTTCACACCTTCAGGTGATGGCGCAGAGGGACCCAGCAGGCCTAAGGGGACAGAGTTCAGTGCCACCAGCGCAACAAAACACCAGAGACGAACCATCAGTACCCCGGGGCATACTGCGTGCCGGGGCTGTGTATGCGTGTACGCACTCCATGTCCGTGTGATCACATTTGTTCACACCTTCAGGTGATGGCGCTGTATGGGGGGGGGGGAGACAGGGGGGGGGGGGCAGCCACACGGTGTTGTGCCTTTCCACGCGGTGACGACGTCTCCATGCCCTGACACCGTGGGGAACGCCGCAGCGAACTCGCCACTGGCATTCCAGCCAACAAGGCGTCCGGCCAAGAGAACGAGGTCACGCGGTCGTGGAGAGTCCTCCGGAATTGAGACCGCCTCTAAAAAATGACCGTCTCCAAAAAATGACACCCGTGAAGAGGCGAAGTGGGGAAGTGGGGTGCAGCCACAGGGGGTACCTCGCCTGGCCAGCAACGCTGGAAGCAACAAGGAACAGTATGAAGTGCCACCCAGGCTGCCACTACACTTGATTTTGAGATGTGGTTCTACCTTCCGATACCCACAGCATAAACTGATGTGTGGACACAACCTGGAGGAGGACGTAGTTACGCAAGAACCGGTGTGCAGAGGTTCGCCACCACACAGATGGGTAATTGCAGTACCCCAGCCCCCATGCAATGGACCTAAAATTGCATACCACATCGGCTGAGGAGAGGGCAAACCATATGGAATCAAGCATTAGTGCCGGCAGGTGGGAGCGCAGGGTTGTGCGCGCATTCGGGGCATACACCGGGGGCCAGGTCAGCCATTCCGCCTGTGGGGCATTGGCAGATAGCGTGGTGCCCTTGCGCATGAGGGATGGCCCTGCATTACTGATGCTGACCGTGGCTGTACCCCATGGGGCCAGGGGGGGGTGGTGTTCCCACTTTAGGGGCATCTTGTAGAGTGCAGACAGGAAGGCAAAACAGAAAGCACGGCATGGCTGATGCAGAGAAGGGGGTATGGAGATCAGAAATATACGACAATTGTCTTTGAACCGGCTCAGCATGAGGGCTGGGGTGTGCTCCTGGGGGGGGTTGAGGAGGCTGAGTTGATACCAATTTTTCCAGCCCTTTAAGGCTTCGGAGAGTGCAATTTTGGGCATATGTACCTCTATGAATAACAGCCTGAGGTCAGCTTTGTCCTTGCGGGGAGCATGCTGCAGGATGTTGTGCAGTCGCCCAGCCGGGGCACCATCCCAGGGGGCTGGGGAGAGGATTGGTATGCAGAGGCCATTGAGGGTGAGTAGCCCCCACACTGTATCAACTGGGGACCACCAGGGAAGGAAACCTTCATCACTTAGGTCGTTCGGGGTCACCTGGGGGGACTCTTCATGTGCAATCAGGCCATCATGATCACATGCATGCAGGGGGAGCGAGCCATTGAAGTACGGCTTGGGGGGGCTCAGGGCAAGGTCCACAAAAATGTCTACAGGGGCAGCCGGGTCGGTATACTCAGGCAGGCTGAGCTGGCACCTCATGTTATCAAGAATGGAGTTGGTAAACTCAGGGATCGCATACGGTTTGCAGCAGTGTACCTCACGCCAGAGACACCAAAGCTCAGCTGCATGTGACGACAGGAACCCCCCAATGGCCATACCAATATCTGTTTGTTGGAGTAGCAGGCAGCCCAGCGTGAGGACTGTGTTGTGATGGAGGTCCCACTTCACATATCGAGTCAGTTCCTCTTGAGAGATCACAGTGTGGTACGGTCCGCACGCTTTCCCTACTCTGTCTAATCGCTTGTCTAATTTGCCCAGGGAGAACCAGACATGCTCACAGCGGACATGTTTCTTGACAAGGCTCAGGGCCCACTCTAGTGCATCCTCAACTTCTCCCCTGGGGATGTTCCAGTACTGGTCATCCATGTCCGCTTCATCAGGAAGCGTACAGGACCAGTCTGGGTTTTGGCGCACCAGGGCCAGGAAAGCATCTCGCACATTTAGGAGTAGGGGGGTGCCCAGGCCAGGTACAGCCTCTGCCGCCGCTTCAACCAGAAGTTTTAGGCAGCGGCCCATACTTTTGCCCCAGGTTTCAAGCGGGTGGCCAATGAAAGTGACGATCTCTCTCCATTTTAGTCCCTCACCCAGTGTGGTGGCGCTCAACTCATCTGCTTTCCATTTAAGAGTAGAGTACACAGAGGGGGGCCTGTGGGGCAGGGGGGCTTCCGAGTGTACTGTATGCATCAGCATTTCCTGGAAGGAGGAGGGGGAGGCATAGGCCGCAGGTAGCTGGTTGTGGCGCTTCGCATCTTTTGTGACCCCTGCTTGCTGCGCAGAGGAGACAAGGAGATAAAGGCCATGGGCCTGGGCCAGGTAGGGCGAGGGGGCAAAGCCCAGGATCCGGAATTTTTTCCCCGTTAGGATGTTGTCCAGGCACCGAAACTCATTTAACTTGAAGCACTGAGCTGACACCTTCGTTGGTTGTTTGTCCCAGAAATGTCCTACCAGCTGCATATGGCGCATGGTGCTTTTCACGGAGCTCCGCGTAGTTTCACTGAGCCATGGGGCCCTGCTGTGGCATGCTTGGATCTCTGTTAGGCATCGCTCTCTCACGGAGTGACATATGGCATCAACTTGGTCAAGCGGCAGAAGTGGGGCCGGCAGGGGTCGGTCACAGTGGGGAATGGCTACAGGGATCACCGCTTTAACCAGATCCAGGCGGAATCTGGCAAGGCTGTCCGTTAGGTGGGTGGGGTTTGGTAGGAGGGGGACCCGTGCATTCTCAACGAGCAACTTTGCTTCATTCGGTAGTAGGAGTGCATTCGCCTGTTGTGTCGTGCGAATGATCACATGACCCGTAGGGTTCGCGAGACACGGGTGTGTTTCCTGCCACGCAGAGCAGGCGCAGTGATATTTCTGTAGCTCTGCACGCAACGTGGCACGGAGGGCTTGCAGTTGCTCTGTGCTTAGTGGGGATTGGAGCTTTTGATACGGGGGGATTTGGTTGGGGTAGGGGTTTTCAGGCATGAGGGGTGTGTTCCGTGTGAGCCACGCGATTGTGTGTTCCGCAACCACTGGCGCCTGGTGCTTGCGCACAGCGTCAACTACTTTGGCAGCTTTTACAGGGACAATTGTGACGGCTCGCATCAGCCAGTGTTTGATGCCTGAGGGGGCGGAGTGTTTCATGCATACACGTTTCAGGAGGTCCTGCAGCCACGAGTTTAACGTGCTGGAGTATGAGGGGAGGTGGAGGGTGATCCGCCTCGGTAGGGATACCCTTAGCTCCCGGTTCACACGCTTAGCAATTACCGAAAACAATTTGTCGAACTGTGGGCCCTTCACATAGGTATTGACATCAGCCATGAATAGCAGGAGGTCATTTAGGTGGCCCACCTGAGCATGGTTGGAGATCACTGTATTTACAAGTTTTGCATACTGTTTGCAATCGGAAGGGCATGCAATGGCATTGAGTAGGGTCGACCACTCTTCACGAAGGGGGACATGGGCCGGGTCTCGGGCGTTGACTGTGGGGGCACACAGGGTATTCCACTCACCTTCCAGACACAGGGGGTGTTCTGTAGTAACATACTGCATGGGAAGCATGGAGAACATACCAGCCCCAAACCTAGCAATGAGTCTGGGCAGGGAGGGGACTGCTGTACCACCGAAAGTCTTTTTTCCTTGGTGGGACTTGCCAGTGTAGGTTTTACTGAGGGCCTTACCTCCGCAATGGTGTTCACGGAAGCGCACAATCGGGGGGCGCGGCTGGGTGATACAGCCCAACTGACCAATGTAAACACACACACGCTACACACACACACACACACACACACAGGTGTTTTGTTTGGTGCCTGCCAGCTGGTGACACTGCATACCCAACCGAAAGCCAAACAGGCGCGATCCTCGGTGACTCTGTCATCACACGGGCTGCTTCTACCTCCCCCTGGGCTGGTGAAAACCCTGCTTGGCACGACCCCACGGGTCATACAAAATGTCGGGACTTACCCATGAAATTTTGGAAGCGCTACGTAAACCAGAGCTCCTGGAAGCTCTGGCCGCAGCCATCGCACCACCTCTCAGTGGGAAGAAGGATCTACCGCCGCCGGCGAAAACGACTACTGCACGGGAAGAGGAACTCCTTGGCGTCATCTGGGAGCTACGTGGCACGGTCCGCGAGTTGCGCGCAGCACTACAAGCGGCAGGGGGTAAATCGGTGCCCCCAAAGGAGCAGACCGTGGTGGACGAGCAACAGTCCCCCTATCGCGCGGCCCTCACTCGGAGGATGAAAACACAGAGCCGTCTTGTCGTACAGGATGTCCCAGACCTGGGAGAACCACTGCAGCCAACAGCCACTGCGGTGCATGAAATTGAGGGCAAACACGGCTTCACTGCGGTCCAAGGACGCCGCATTTACCAGGGAGAGCACAAGACTGCACTCAAGTCTTTGCAACAGATAGGAGCAAACAAGCCTGTCCATGATTGGAAGGTCACAGAGGCCACCGCAAAGGCCTTCGAGCACGTTTTGCTTGTGGGGCAACCGCTGGCGGAAGCGCACGCAATAGCAGCACAGGCCTTAACAAAATATGACAGCATCCAGAGTGTCAGCGCACACGTGCTAGCGACAAACTGCAGACGGGGAGTGGTCAATGTGCCAGGCATACTGGCAGCGCTTGGCAGTTCACGAGAATGCTTGCATGTCAAGGATTTCGTTCTCAGCATCAAGGTCGTTACCAAACGTATGTCTTGGGAAGTCAAGAGAGACCCGGATGTGACTGTGATCCCACCTGAGCACTCCATCCTGCTTTGCTGGGAGCGACCCAAAGACGGCGTCGAAGGACAGGATACGGAGCCAGAAGTGCTACCTCAGGACAAGGCTGCCATTCGGATAGTGTGCTGCCTAGACCCTTCCGCACTGCGCGCGGGACAGGACAACACCAAAGTCAAGGCATCCCGCTGGGCTGAAAACACGTGCTGGGAGCTGACGGCCCCCCTACTCCAGCCGGCACTCACCAGTCCCCCACCCATGCAAGTGGGCAAGACGGGCAGCAAGTATGAAGTCACGGTGGTGCTACCAGCGCCCATGGCTAAGCAGGTGCTCTGCAGCAGTGGCAAAATCGTCGGCCTGGAATACAGGTTGTTCATGAGCAAAACCATCGATGTCGATGACCTGAAGGCCAACATGGTCTGGGTCAAGCTCCCTCCATCCAACAAGCGCTCCATTTCGGAGCAGTGGCGCAGATTAAGCAAGCAGCCTTGGTTCGCAGGCCTCATGGCAGGGGACAAGGACGACAGACTCGGGGTACGAGTATGGGGGGGGGCTGTCTTGCCTGAAACCAGGGAGGAAATTGCAGGACTGTTGGGCATACAACTCACCCCCCCCATGACACGAGTGAGAGTGAGAGGCTATGGTATTTCTATGGGCCTTGTCTCAGGGTCGCAGTCTGCGGCCCAAAGGGAGGCTGACCGCGTTTTCGGCGCTAACACTGTCAAAGTGCAACGATGTCAACACCTGAAGCACAGTGGGCTGATCAACCCTGTGTTTGATATGGATATTACGGGAGTCCCCCCAGACTGGGAGGGCTGCACTGCACCGGCGAAGGATTCGCGGATGCCTGTCCGTAGGTGGCACCTATGTCTGCGTAAATCCACTGGCCCCTCATACACCCCGGTGGGGAAAAACACGACGCTCCCTGCGGTCCAGGGGTGTGTCTTGCCTGATGATGAAGAAATGGAGGACTCGCCTGCGGGAGCCCCCGCGGCAGAGGAGGATGAGAGCATTCTCTGACCCCCCCCCCCCTGGAAGATGGCACTGAGTTACAGGTCCTCTGAAATTCGTTCAGACAAACGTTACCTCTTTGCGCGTCCATCACGAGGACGTATTCAATTTTCAGGCAGATGTGATTGGAATGGAAGAAACCCGGCTCACTGAGGCTGGGCAACGCTGCATGAGGGCAATTGCAAAAGAATGGGGCTGGGAATGCCACTGGGGAAAACCCCTGGGCTCCCCAACAGGGGGCATCTGGGGAGCTCCCCAAGGAGGGGTGGGACTTTTGTTCAGGAAGGGCTGGAGTGTCCGCAAGGTTGAACCAGATCCAGACGACCCAATTGCCTGCAGGCTGTGGCATTCAGGGCGCTGGCTACACACACGGGCAGGAATCGGTGCAGGGCACTGTGTGCTGAACATATGTGTGGCCTATGGCATCCCAGGCAACGAATCTTTGAACCAGGAGTTCTGGGAGCAGGTGGTCTGCTATATGAGCAAACTAGGCAATGCTGGATGCATCCTGCTAACGGACGCAAATTTCAATTTCGACCTGCTGCACAAAGTTCCTGCTGCGCTCCTGACGGCGCTGGCAGACGGCTGGCTGGTGGATGCCGACCGCACTTTTAGCGTTCTCCATGGCACACCATGTGCATGTGGCTTCACGACGGCAGGCAAACCCCCCAACCGCATTGACGGCCTCCTGGTCACCCCAGCGCAAGCGGGCACGTTGACTGATGTCACAGCGCTGAAGTCTCATTCCCTCCCTGGGCATGCTCCAGTGTGCTTCACTTTCTCGCTTGACGTCCCAATGCAGAAAGTTGTTAAAATCAAGAAACTGCCTCCTTTCTCCCCCCCCCCCCAGATCGGCCGAGGACACTCAGAAAATCTGTGACTCGCTGCTCCGGCCACACAAGGCTGATTGGAATGCCCTGCTGCAACAGGGAAATGTCAATGACATTTGGGACAGGTGGACCTGGCTGGCCGAGGAAGTAGGCATGGCACTCACATGCACGCATCTTACACTGGACACCCCCAACCCCAC
>OZ038379.1:8742816-8907816 GCA_964036045.1 Eutreptiella sp. 'Long Island Sound 2002' | reverse complement strand
TGCCGCCTTCCCCGCCGGACACTGAGGCTGAACCGCATGCTGGTCCAGTTCCAAGGCCGAACGGACTGTACACAGCCGCCCACGGACCCCGCCGGCGGGAGACACCGTCGGGCCCGTGTGTGGGGGCGCGAACGCGGGGCACCTGCCGCCCCATCAAAGGCACGTCGGGTCAAACGCACACGCCGCGCCTGCGAAGGAGAGGGGGCGGGGAAGGGGGTGTTGGTGAAATGGGCCTCTGTGCCGACCCGTCTGATGGCCCCATGATACACGCCTCAAAATGATCAGTGCGTCATGGGGTCATTGTGCCTCACATCCGCCCCCCCACCCCCCACCCCCTGTGCCGGGCTTTGTCGGGGGCCGGGCAGGCGTCCCGGTCCGCACCCCCACGGCGTGCCCCCCGCCCTTCCGGGCTTCCCAGGCTCCTGTAGCCGTCCGGTGTGGGTCCGTGGAATGCCGCGAGGGGAGTGTTTGCCATGTGCTATGGCTTGGTCTGCGGTGGATCATCAACGGGGGGCTTTGGCTTTGCTCCCCCCCCCCCCCCCCCCAACTGGACCAGCAGGCGGTTCAGCCCCGGTGTCCCGCAGGGAAGGTGGCCGTGACCTGGGACCCTGCCCCATGCGTGAGGCCCTGCTCCCCCGACCCCCCAATCCCCCCAATTGCCCCGCCCCCTCCCCCCCAACGTCCGTGTCTTGACCCACTAGCCCTCGTCAGGAGATACGGGCGGACTCCCGACGCCAGGAGCACGCTTCGGCGTGTGAGGGATTCCGGTCAGCACCCACACACGATGCACAGCGCGCAGCTGCATCACTGCACCGCCAAGTGTCTCCGGCGCCAAGGCCCTCTACCGCCCGGAGGCCCGCCTCAACAAAACACAACGGAGTGCGTCATACCGACGGCACACCCACGGTACCTTTGATGACCCCCCCACCCCCTCCCTCCACATCCTGCCCCCCAGACCCAACCTCCATCAACAACAGCAGGGCACACAACAGACATCTGGGCACGGGGTGTACTGCACCGGACCCCACCAGCCTTTCTGGAACACCCCCCCACCCAACCCTCGCGTTGCTGTGACAACGTTGATGGAAGACGGCACAGCGCTTTGCCGCTTTGTGGTGTCGCCTGGTGTTTGATAGCCTCGCCGAGTAGGTGGACGAGCCCTGTGATGGTGGCACATTTCGGCTGGACCTTTGGGGCACGCCCTTGCGAAGGCATGGGAAGGTACGCAAGAACGCTGGTGGTGCGTGAAAATGATGTGCGGCCCGTTGCGATGATAGGGATTTGCTTTGACAAGGCCAGGCTTTGTGAAGGTGTGCCCCCCCCTTCGAGCTTAGCTCGCCTTCATGGGGTCTCAACCCTCCCTTTCGAGAGCTCACCTTCATTAGGTCTCACCCCCCCCTCTCGAGCCTAGTGGATCCCATCTTTTGAAACCCCCCTTCGGCCTCAAGCGTATCCCTGCCCCCCCCCCCCCATTTCCCGCTACTGAACCGCCAGTGCGTTTGTACAGCGGCGAGCAAGTTTCAATGGTGCTTGCCTGTGAAGGCACCCGGGCACTCGTACGTGATTCGCTACACATGGCGCCGGCTGTTTTCACGGCAAAGACCAGGGCAAGGGCTAAGTCGAAGACCAGGGCAACGGCTACGCTGAAGTGTAGGACCAGGGACAGGGCTGTGGCAAAAGCTACGGCAAGGGCTACCGGCATGGCGTGGTGTATCACTTGGTACACAGATCGGTCAATCACGGGGGAAGGGGGTTCAGCAGGGGTCAATTTCGTGGTGAAAATTTATTTTTTCAGATTGGTGCCGCCATCCCCCCCCCCCCCCCCCCAGCCACGAACGCAGGTTCCTGCACTTGCACTTGCGCTTGCCCTCAAGCGACGTGACGTCCTTCAGGGCAGCAGCTGAAACAACGGCCTTGGTCTCTCTGTTTGGGGCCCTCGTACAGCTGCTGATTTCGCATGCACTGTTCCGCGGGGTTTACTTTGGATCTGCGGACATTTCCCGCACTTGGCTGCCCAAGAGGCACCACAGCTGTGACGGTGCCCGAACTTTCCCTGGGGCGAGGGCCCATGTGAAGAATCGGGCCCGGGGTCAGGGCGAGGGCCAAGGCCAGCCCCTCTGCATTGCGCATGCCCCTCTTTGTGATGCCAGGCATCTGCTTTTCTGGGGGTGGTATCCGGGCGGCCTCGTACATGGCGGGGGTCATGGAGTCGTTGGAGGACAACAACCTCTTGCACCTGTTTGACTACATGAGTTCGGTCTCCGGCGGTGGGTATGTGCTCCTTTGTGTGGCCAAAGGAGCCCTTTGGAAGGGTCGGTGGGGCTGGCGGCTGGTGGACGGCCCTGTTCACACAGAAGGTGTATGTACCTGCAGCATAGCGCTTTATTGTAGTTACCATAGGGTAATGATACGTACAGTCAGTGAAGCGGCATGTTGGCAAAGGTCTATGATGTATGCAATGAACAGGCGACACACAAAAGCTGAGCATTCCGTGATGCTCGGGGGGCGTGGGTGCTGTGTTGGGTGATGGGGGGATGGGGCTGGTGGGGCTTGGGGCTTTGGGGGGGGGTGAGGCTTGGGGATGCTCAGCCTGCGGAGCGCCCGGCAGTACACCTGCCGTGGGCCTTCGCGATAAGTCGGCTGGCAGATGGAGTGTGCAACGCATTTTCATATCGTACAGAGGGGGGGGGGATTTCGTGGGGGGAGAACTTCGTGGGAAAATTTCGTTTTGCTGTTGCAGGAAGGTGGCGAAAATTTCCCCTGGCGAGATTCAGGGGTGTCGGCAGTGCAGTGCAGTGCAGTGCAGTGCAGTGCAGTTGGGGCTCGGGGATTCACAAGCGTAGCGAAATCCCGCCCCCCCGAATTTATCCTTGGCGAAATAATCCCTGTACGAAGCCCCCCCCCCCCCCTGTACACGGATTTCTTCGGGTTCCACCACAGGTCCCTTGTCCGCGTGGCACATTGAGCTGCGGCTGTAGTCTCTCCTTTGTAGAGAGCGATGGCGTCGACAGATCCCCGTCCGCTTTTTTTGTGGATGGGGACTCCAAACAGTTGTTGAATGGTGGGATTTTTCTTGTTGTGGTAGGCGTGGGTGTTTCTGTGTTGGAAGGGCATAATTCTTGCGTTGCGGCGCCTGCAGTCCGCACCCCGTTTGGTGGGACTTGGGTGAGGCTTAGGTGAGGCTTGAGTGGGTGCAGCCCCCTACTCCTGCAGTCAATGTCGCGGGATCGCAGGGGCTGGGGCGCAGCTGCTTGACCGATCTGGGAGTACAGCCGAGGGTCCCGAAATGCCCGGAGGCCGCACTGTGGGTTTGCCGGCGATTGGAACCACGCCGAGTTGTTCGCAGCGTGTCCTCGGACGCGGGTCCTGCACACTGCCGTTGCTTGCCTGCCTACAGCAACCCCCGCCCCCTCCCTATCAAAGGGTAAGCCGACCCAATGTCCCGCCCACACCTCCGCTTAGCTCACCTTCATTAGGTCTTACCCACAGGGTGGGTGTTCCACGTAACAATCAGCATCCGGGGGGGGGGGGTTCCCAGACCCCTTGAGCTACCCCCTACCCCCCCCAGTCTTAAGTGATCGGGTGAAGTTTTCCTCCGCGCCGAGCAATCGGTGTGGCTGATAGTACCCCCTGCACATGCCGCTGTCCCCCGGCCTTTTCTTGTCCTGTTGTTGGGGTTCATATTGCCTTTTTTGCCTGTGCAGGTTTTCGAAAAAGCCCGGACCTCCCGTCCCCATTGGGCAACACCGGATGGCAGCGACGGCTGGCCCAACGATTGCCCTCCAAAATTTCAGAACCACCCCCCGCCCCCCCTCTTTGAGTGGAACTGGAACTCTGCTGACCTCTTTATCAAAGTGCTTTGCCCCAACCGAGTCCCAATGCGATCAACCCGAGGGCGTCGCCCAAACAGCCACGAACCCTCACTCTCGTCCGCAACCCAGCAAGCCTTGAATGGGTCCCAGTCGTTCACCTTGAACGGTGGGCAGAGCCACACGCGTGTATCCTCCGATACCCCTGTGGATTCCACGCCGCGAATCCAGGCCGTTGGATCGTAGGCGAAGAACCCACATCCCAGGGGTTCCAGTCTAGCCCGGCACTTCTCCAATTCCGCCTTGGTGCTTCTGCATCGCCTCCATTCCGCGCCCTTCTCCAGGTTCACCGCCAGCGGTTTCATGACCCGCAGCCTCTCGGATCACCACCCGGTGCGGAATTTGGTGCGCCGCATCAAAGCGCGCTGCAATTACCTCGTCGGCACCTCCTTCTCCAAGTGTGACCTCATCATGAGTGCACTGGCAGGTGTCGTTGCCTTTGACAGCTCTGTAGCGCATGCGACAGCTCTGTGGCGCGCGCGCCCCGTACCGCCCTGTACTGGGCGCTCTGGACCAGTTAGACGGCTCTCGTTTTCCCCCTCTGCTGAACGACAGCCCCGACGTCATCGATGGTGCTATTGCCATACTGTCCGTACATTTTGGCATGCTGTTCGCCTGTGCTTCGACCGATCTTTCAGGATCAATACGGGCGGATGGGCAGACAACCGCTGCGTTGTTCGAAGGCATAGGCGATCAGTAACCGTTATGCACGCGTGTAACACGCACGCGTGACAATCACTTACCTACGCGCGCGCGCGCGCGTGGCTGGTACTGCATACAGCCACCCACAAAGTCGTCGCCTGAGCGTGCCGGTGACTTTTTTTTGCCCGTGCACCCGGACCCCGTGTATGAGGCGCGCAGCGCCGTCCCGTGTAGCGGGGGGTGGTTGGCGACGTGTGGGGCGGTCGCCGTTTTAGACGAGGTGGGCGTCTTCTTTGGCCACTGTTTGCGTCGATGGGCGGTGGCCCGCGACGAATGTCTCGGTCCGCAGGAGTCGCCAAGAACGCCATCTGCGTCCTGTGCTACGCCGTCGTGATCGCCGAGTTCGTGTTGTACGCGTTTCAGGTGACGTGCGGCGAGGAAGGCGCCACGCAGGTGTACGCTCGTGCGGCTGATATGCCGGGGAAGACGGACCTTCCGTTGCGTGTGTGGGCGGGCGGCGGCGGGGGGGGGGGGCTCGGCAACAACCAACACATCCTCAATACGCCAATTATTGGGCGCCGCTGACGCGCAAACGGCACACCATGCCACATCCAGCACAGCCCCAACACACTAACCACTGGGCTCCGCGAACGCGGAAACGACACCAGCAAGAGCACCGGCCGCAGCGGCCGACAGAAAGCAGCGACCCGACGCAACATGCGAAGGAAAGAACGGGTGACCGTCCAGGGCCCCGTAAAGGAGCAACAACCCGACGGAATGTCACACGGGGGGGCGTAGGGCCCGGGGCAAGGGACCTGCCCCCGAATCGCCGGAAGTGTGGGGCTGCAATTTCTGGAAGCGGCGCGACAACGGGTCCCACAAAACACATCATTTGTCTGGGGTTTAGTGAAACAATGACGCTTTTTGGACCACAACAAAATTGCTCCGGTGCCGTCTGCCTGCGCCTCCAGGCCCAACCTGCGGCACGTTTCATCGTGACTGATCGCTGGTTGATTGGTTTTTTTTTTTGGCCCCTGACGGACGACCCTCTGCCTCAACACCACCGAAAGTCCTCTTTTGGACTCCCGGACGCGTGGACCTCTCCAGAGCGGCGAACCGAGTGCAGTCGGCTACGGGACCATTAGCCAACAGTCAACGTCGTTGAACCGCATGAGCGCAGTGCTGCTACGGGGGTACGCACTGGGGCGCAAGGTCGGGGGGGTTGGGTTGGGTTGGGCTGGCGGCCTCATGCAGGAGCAGGCCCTCGGGTGTGGGCTTCCTTCCCTGCCCCACCACGAGGCTGAACAACCTGACTGTCCGGTTCCAAGGCCGAGCGGACTATCGACAGCCACCAGACCCCACCGAAGCGCAGATGGGCGGAAGATACCGTCGTCCTGTGTGTAGGCGCGCGCGCGGGCAGGGGTGTGGGCGGGGGCTGGGCCTTGCGTGTGGGGGGCAAGTGTGGCCTGGTGCTCCAGGCCCGGTGGGGCAGGCCATGGGAGCCTGACGCTGAGCCCACCGGGGAGTAGTGGGCCAGGGCATCGCATCCTCCTGGTCACAGAGACACGCTGCCCGCCCGTCCCACGACTGCGTACGCACGGGGACGGGTGTGCGCCGGGCACGACTGGGGGGGACCCGCGCTCCTTGACTGCCTGTTGGCACAGGTGGCGCTGCTGTACTAGCTGGGTCCCGCACTCCCATGGCCTGGGGCGCTGGTGGCAGGTGGAGGGGTCCCAGGGCGCGCTGAGCGCTTCCCTGCCTTGGGACCTGCCCGGGAAGGTTCCCGGGTGCGGCGCTGCTGCCCCGTTAGTCCTAGGCGCCCGTAGGGCACACCACCGGACTGGCCCCTCCAAGGGAAGGGGGGGGGGTGGGGGGCAGGGGTCGGCAGGTGGCTGTCTGGCCTCCAGGGGTCGCCCACAACTGCACTGCAGTGCACGGGGCTGTGCTGGCCTAGGCGTCTGTGATGAGGTTGGAGGGGCGCGTGCACACCTGGAGGTTCCCTGGGCAGGCCGCCCCAGGGATGCCCACAGCGGTCAAGCTGTGAGCCCTTCACTGCCTCCACTTTTCAGGCCCTGAGGGCGCCGACTCCGTGCACCCCTCCCGTCGGGGGCGCAGGCTGGGGGGGTTGAGTGGTGGATGGGTCTACCTGTCCGTTCATTGGCCCATGGTGTTCACTTGGGTTTGGGAGAGGAGGACCACCTGCTGGGTTACCATGCGGGTCCCAGATCCCGACAAACTTGTCATTCAGCGTCCGCCCCTTTTCCGCGAGGGGAGGGACCTTGTTCACCATGTGCCAGCCTGCAGTGAGGGTGCGAGGGCATGCTGGGGGGGGGGGGGGGGGGCGGGTCTGCTTTTGGTCCCGCCCCATTTCTGTTGGGGGGGGGTAGGGGCAGCAAAAAGTCTGCTCCCCAGTTTCCTGGTCCCCAAGGGGAACCAGCCCACGGCCTGCACCCTCGCTTTGTGGTGGCTGAAATTTGGGCCGACAGAGCAAGGTCGGGGGGGGCAGGCCGTCCTTGGGGTCCCCAAAGCGGAGCGCAATGACGTGGCTGTAGGCAGCCGTGGACAAAATTGTCCTTCCGCCTCTGGCCAAGCCAGAGCCCGGCCCAACCCAGTGACATCGGGAGCGCGTCCACAGACCAGCGAGGTCGCCCCCCCGCCACGCCTTAAAGCCCCCCGCTCGTCACGCTGACAGAATGGAATGCTCACGGCTACCCGCCAACCGCCGTCGGTTACCCTCCAACCGCCAACTGCCATCAGTTACCCACCAACGGGGCGCCGTCCAACATCCCTGTTTCTAACGGGGAAAAGATAAATCTGGATCCGTACGGGCGGCCCTGTAATAAAGACCACCCAAACCATCCACGTCCTTTGAGCACTCTGCATCGGCCAGGCAGTGACTTTGTGGTCGTCTCCACCAGTCGTTGATACCACCAGCGCGCGCATCGTGTTGTTTTGTAGGGTGCATTGGGCTTCATCTTCTATCAAACGTCGGGAGTTACGGACTTCAGCAATTGGGACTGGCAAAGCAAGTTGATCTATTGGCTGGTGGTAGTGCTCGCCAGCATGAGCCTGTTGTGGGTGCTGTCCTACGGCGCGTTTGCCGTCTATAACGCCGAAGGTCACACCCCTCGGCACCGTTGTGAGTTTCAGTCAGGGCATCTGCTGAAGTGGGTCACCGCACCTGAGAACCACGCCATATTGCCCACGCCTCATGCCCCACAGTCCCGTCCTTACGACCCGGACGCCACACCTCCACAACAAGCGATGTCTTAGTGAGGGGACGCCACCCCAACCTCCATCCCCTGAAGGGGGAACAGCGGGAACAGAGAACCAGAATGGAGCGGATGGCAGAGCGTGCGCATGGGAGGCAGCGACAATAAAGGGGATGGCCTGGCCAGCCAACCCCGTCGCTACCGGGTGCCAGGGCAACCCCTGCTCAACCGGCATCAGGTGGAGGGTGTCTCCCGCAGCCCAGATGGGCTGTTTGCGCAACAGGAGTGGGAGCCCATCAGGGGCAGACCAACCGTGAGGGGGAAAAAAACATATGGTGGACGGCCCGGACGGCGCGTGGAGGAACAGGGCACCTGGGCCGCACAGAAACACAGCGAGGCAGGCGATGGACGGCCTGTGGACAGAGGTGTGTGGACAGCAAAAACAGTCAAACGACCCCGGCAACAACCAGCACATCCTCAATACGCCAACTACTGGGCGCCGCTGACGCGCAAACGGCACACCATGCCGCATTCAGCACAGTCCCAACACGCCAACTACTGGGCTCCGCGAACGCGGAAACGACACCAGCAGAGCACCGGCCGCAGCGGCCGACAGAAAGTAGCGACCCGACGCAACATGCGAAGGGCAGAACGGGTGACTGTCCAGGGCCCCGTAAAGGAGCAACAACCAGACGGAATGTCACACAGGGGGGGGGGGGGGGGCTGGTCAAGGCTGTGTTCATGGGTGTGTGGCTGGGTCAGATTCACCTCTGGGCATTTTTGGCCAAACAGGACCCTCCGGTGGGGGGGGGGGGGGGGGTTAGGTCCTGTTTTTGTGGGCTTCATGGGTCAGCCAAGGGTCTCAGACGAGATTTTACACGGATGGTTGATTGTGGATCACTTGAGAACAACGTTCGTTGGGGTGTAAGGGGGCTGCCAACAGTCTCAAACTGTGGCGTCCTTCGAACGCCCGACTGAGATTAGGGCCGCAAAGGTATATGTCTGTTCTTGGGCTGTTTGGGGGGGTTCCTGTTGGTCCAAGGGTGTGTGTGTGGATGGGTGGGAGGTTTCAGTCAAACCAATCCCCCTCTCCAAGTGGGAATGCTCTGTGTCCCTGTAAGGCACGTCTCTCCGTCATGCGCTGCCCGCCTCCTTCTGCCCGCTGGCTATGCACTGCAGTTTTCCTTGCGGCCCATTGAAAGAGAGTGGCACCAATTTTGGACTGCCCAGTGATGAGATGGGCTGTGTTGTTGTTTTTCTGTTTTTCTCACGGAGGAAAGCCCTCGGTAACCGCAGGAGGTTTGACACACCTGTGACGACAGCTGGGACCCGCGATCTCCCAACTCCCCGGACTGGGGCAGGGGTGTCCTGTGACCAGAGGTCGTGTGGAAAGAAGGTCGGTTAAGTCACTCAGCTCCTTGTTTCCGAATGGTGTGTCCTCGTGTGCGTGTGCGTGTGGCATGCCTTTTACTTGTTGGCATTGTCACGGGTGTCCTCAGGGTTGCACCGTCACTTAGAAAGGCGCCCAGCCTCCTGGTCTGTTCTTACTCTATGTTTTGTGGCCTGACAAGAAGTTGAAGCTGTCCAGTACGGTGCCCTATTGTTTTCAGGGTTTTTGTGTTGGGAGCTGTGCATTACTTTGTGTGTGTGTGTGTGTGAGTGTGTGTGTGTGTGTGTGTGTGTGGGGCAGATGTGAACAATCACAAACTCCTCCATGGATGTATCTAGGTCTGGTGAACGGCTGCGTCTGCTTGATGATTGCCATATCTTGTGCACTCTTTGGCAGACCGAAACACGTCTCGGGCTGCTCTGCAGCTCCGGAGGGTTTTCTCCAACCGCTTGTCTTGCTATGTTCTTGTTTCGCGGTTCTCAGCGTGTGTGGCAGATCCGTAGCTGGCTTTCGCGGTCTGCCCCTGACCTGGGGCTGTGTGCGCGTGGTTGATTGCACCCAACGATGGGAGGCAACACACAGGCTGTGGACAGATTGGCTCTGTAGGGACTGAAGGGGGGGCTGACCTGACCCCTGTTGTTCCATGCATTGGTCACGGGACATTCTGCATACTCTTTCAACTCCGCCACAGATCGAAAGACGTCCAGCGTTTTTCTTATGCTCTCGTTTTGACGTTACGGTTCTCGACGTGCGTGTGTCTGTCTGGATGTTTGTTTGCTTTTGTGTATGTCTACGTGTTTGCGTGTGTATTTCTGTTTGTGTAGCTGGTGTTTGTGGTTCCGTGTAGTTGTGTGTGTGTGTGTGTGCTCGTGTATATGTATCCTGCCAGCGTGTGTCGTCACCAGTGGCAAACTGGGACCCGTCCACTCCTTCTCAGCCACTTCTCAGCCAAAGCCCACCATTTCTTGTTCTCTGTCGTATGCCTTCACCCAAGATGCACCCGCACGGTTTGACAGTGAAGCGCGGGGCTGTCTCTGCCCCCATTCGGTCGCTGCGGAAGGCCAGCAGCAACAAGTGCGAAGCCCTCCCCTGCGAACTGCATCACATTCCGCAACGCACCCGCAAGTCCAATCCGATCATCTCCGACTTCAGAAGCTACGCCTCATTCGGCGATTTTGCGGTGGTATCTGCCCTAAAGCACCGCGTTTTGTGGGGACGGGGGTGGCGGGTTTCCGGGCAAATCCTACTAAGGACGCCCCTCTTGCAACAGCGGGGGCTGGCAGCGGGGATCGGCCACTGGGAAGTCTGAGAGACTGGGAATCAGAGAGGGGCTGGGACTGGGCTGGGACTGGGGCCGTGAACGCTTGGCCGCTCTTGTTTGTTGCCAGAGAGCGTCCGGGAGGACATCTGGTGCTGCAGCTTCTCACTGGATTCCTGGATAACCCCCCCCCCCCCCCCGCCCACCTCTCCCCCGCTCACAAACGCAGTGGGCCCGGGTCTTACCCCCCGTCAGCGATGGCGATCCTAGTGTCGTTGGTGACAGCGAGGTCCCGGATGCTCAACGCCGGTAGACGGTCGGTGCTGCTTCATGGCGTCCACGATTGCTATCATCCCCCTGGCGTTGGCGTTGGCGACTTCAGTTGCGCTGTGTCGATCCGCGACCACCCTCCGTGGTCGGGCGTGGCGCTCCTGCTCCTCACGGCCGTCCTGGCCCAGAGGCGAGGGCTCCTTTTAACAAGTCGCCACTACTGGGGTGTCCCCCTCCCGCCCCCCTAAAAGGTTGGGCCAAATTTTCTTCGGCGCTTTTGGCGCCCCGAAAAACTCAGCACCACTGGGGCGGGGGCAGCCAGCCACCCCCCCCCCCCCAAATCCACCCAGCCAGCCCCCCTTAAAAGGAGCCCTGGCAGAGCCCCATCCGAGCCACTCCCGCACAGCATGTCCGTGCACCATCCTCAGCCCCCTCCTGCACGTGCCCTGCGCTCAGGCTGCCGCTGAATTACTGGGGACTGTTGGGTGCGACCGACGGGTTCAGGGGGAGGGGCTGGTGGACGACCAGGACAATACGTGGAGGGGTGGAGCGATGGGGCCTCACACACGGAAACGGGGCGAGGCGTGTGGTGGGCCGCCTGAACGTGGAGGGGAGTGGGCAGCAAAAACCGTAAAAAGACCCCCGCAACAACGAGCACACCACTACTACAGCACACTACTGGGCCCCGCTGACGGGGAAACGACACCAGCAGGAGCACAGGCCGCAGCGGCCGACAGAACACAGCGACCCGACGCAACATGCGAAGGGAAGAACGGGTGACTGTCCAGGGCCCCGTAAAGGAGCAACAACCCGACGGAATGTCACACAGGGGGTGGGGGGGGCTAGTGGCCGCACAGGGGGCGTATAGTGGGCGCATGGGGTTTCATTCCGCCGTGCACTTACTGCATCACGGCGCCCCGTGGCGAATCCCTGTGACGACTGTGGGCTTGTGTGCGCGGGTTGATCAGAAGCTTGCGGTTGAGGATGTGCGTGCGGTTCAGCGGATGTGGTTGTCCAGTAGGTTCGTGCGCAGATGCATGAGGTCGCGTGTGCACAGTGAGAACCCTTCGAGCCAGGAGCCCTCTTTGAGGTGTCTGCCCCTTGTGTCCACGTTCCGCAGCACGACCCGCAGGGCGCGCCAATGCGGCAGTCACGGTCTGATTCTGCTCTGGACGAGGACCTCCCGGGGTACGGCACGTTCAAACCGGACGCAGATGATGTGGAAGACCCCCCGCAGGCCCAGGGCACTACTCGGAGGCGCACGTCGGTGTGCACACCCACTCACCCCTGCACCCACACCCCTACCTCCCCAGCCATGTTGCACACCCAGCCCCCACATCACCCCAAGGATATGTTTACCGGACAGGATCGTTTTCTCTGTTCAAAACCATCCCGTTCAACCGCCGTCGGTTAGCGCGCAACCGCCGTCCGTTGGCGCGCAACCGCCGTCGGTCGACTCAGAACGGACGTCCTCAGCCCCCGGATGATGCCAAGTGAACAGACCACTGTGGTCTCTCTCTGTGCCCAAATGTGGGGCTGAATACCCGAGGGCGCAAGGACCACAACAGTACAGTGTTTGTCATTGGTGTGTACACGCTCCATTGTCGCGCCAAAGCGGAAAAATAACCGACGGCACTACGGGGGATGCCGACCAAAGATCAGATTGTGCTTGTCCATGGCCATAGGGGGGGCACTGCACACTCTGCGCGCTGCACTCTGTGCAGTTTGCAGCCGCACTGCCGCCACTGCCCGCACTCTGCACGCACACTGCACTCTGCACGCTCCA
Source organism: Eutreptiella sp. 'Long Island Sound 2002' (assembly GCA_964036045.1). Taxonomy (NCBI): domain Eukaryota; phylum Euglenozoa; class Euglenophyceae; order Eutreptiales; family Eutreptiaceae; genus Eutreptiella; species Eutreptiella sp. 'Long Island Sound 2002'. The sequence continues at coordinate 8,895,389 of OZ038379.1, read as the reverse complement.
GACTACACATTCCACGCACTGTCCGCTATGCATTGCACACTAACCGCTGCAGTAAGTAGGACCACCGGCCCCCCCACCAACCAACCCCAACATTCCACTTGGCGGCCTCGATGTGGCAGCAGATACGTAGCAAAGATTTCATCTGCAATATCTCTGGCATGCACTACAGTTTGCTGCAATCTGCACTCCACTGTGTGTGGGATTTTACCTAAATCCTGCGGCAAAGCACAGCAAAGCAGCTGCCATTCTGCTTTTGTGTTGAATGGATATGATAGTAGTAACATATATGAGAATACAATGATATGAAAATAATGATATAATAATACTATACAATAATATTGCATATACTGTCTTAACCCAGAAATTGAGTCGATTCAACGTGGTCAAAAACATCAAGTGTAAAACAATAACCTCAGTTACATCGGCAGCTTTTTCACACGCCCAAAACGCGGAAAGACTTGGGAAATAGATGGCTGGTGAAGAAAACAGTCGTGTATGAGGCACTGCATCCCCGCTTTTGGTACCGTTGCCATTCACTGCCCTCCGCGTTGCTTCGTGAGGCACCCGTGCATTTCTGTGTAGGTAAAGCACCCCAGGTCACGAAGTTGGGAGACGGGGCAGGAGGAGCGGCAACCGAAGCCGAAGATGAAGGCCTCGTTCCGCAGCGTTTCTTTTCCTTCGGAGCAAAGGTCCATGCGGTCCGTGTTTGACCAGTTCGACATTGGCGAGGTACGGCACCTGCGCAGGGGCATTGGCTGAAGCGGCTGCGGTGACGGGGCTGCGGCTCAGGGATGTTCTGCAATGAGCACACAACGCTGCCACTGTGCACTGTAGAGCACGTTGCGACCACTCAGCCGCTCTGCTGATCCAAAGGCAATGCTCGAAATACGTGGTCTGTGCCCGGGACTACGGTCCGGGCCTAGTGTCTACCTGCGTCCGTGCGGGCGCAAGATAGTGTAGCGACGTCCAGTGCTTGAGCCAACGTTGAGTGTCGGCACCGTTTTTTTTCGGGGGGGGAACATGCACCGACTGCATGTCGCAGTTCAGCCTCAGGAAATTAGATCCTGAGGGAGTTGAGTTGGTCTGCACTTTTGCCTTCAGGACCAGGGCGCTGGGTGCTATTCCTGGGTTCGGGCAACTCTCAGTGTATCTCGCATGTCACGGCGGGACGCTTGTCATTTTTTCCTCTGCTCCAAAACTGTTCACCAGTGATGTGGACAGCAGCGCTGGATGTGCTAGTGAGGCAATTATTTTGGTGGTGGTGGGGGGGTTGAGCCTGAGATGACGAAATGAGGATCACGAAATTTCCCCAATGCATCTCCTGTGGTTTTCGGAGGCAAAGCCGGCAATTTTTTTTTTGCAGGGGCCAACAGTGGTCCCAGTTGACAAAAAAAATCATTCCCAAAAAAATCATGGCACCCATCAAATTGATCAGCGGAATGCACTGAACATGCAGATATGTGTGGTTGGGGTCAAAAATGACAAAAAATGGTAAAAATGGGTCAAAGTGGGCTGGGGGGGAACCCCCCCCCCTCACTATATCCAGCCCTGGTCGCCAGTGATTCACAAAGGAATGGGCTCCTATTCTTGGCCATCACCGACCACCTCACCCGGAAGTATCAACTGGCACACTTACTCAGCCTCTGTGCCCCCCCCCCCCCCCCGCGCCCCGATTCCTTGGGCCAGCCGTTGACCCCCACCCCAAAAAATCAGCGGATCCCCAGATAGTGGGGTGGGGTTAGGTATAGACCTGCTCAGGCATGCGGTCTGCTGCTGTTCACTCTGCATGCCCCATCACACGCCCCATGGCAAAGAACACTGCACGGCAGTTAGTTTCCCAGCCGCCGTACGCCCCTCAGTGCGATCGGTCTGGTCTTGTGGGGGTTGTCGTGCCACCCGTGCGTCTGTGTGCCAGGACGACGACGGCAGCGCCATTGAAGATGATATTGAAGAGGATGACGAGGTACACGCGCCGCCCCGTTGCACTTTGTGGTGCCGTTCCGCAGGAAGCACCACCTCTGGGAAGGGGGGGGGGGGCATTGAGCGTCGGGAAGTGGGATGGGGTGACTTTCGGTGGAAGGGCCAACCAGCTCCTTTCTGTGCGGTGTCCGTCGGTTCAGAGACTGTGCACTGTGCCGCGCTGTGACGGTCCGTGTTTGACGTCGCGGCAGCCCGACGCTGTCCCGCATTCATGGGCCCGTGCCCGTGCCTGTGTGGCATTTGCTCTTCACCCTCGTTGTCTACCCCATCAACACTTCTCTGCTTCCTCTCCCTTCCTCTGTATCTGCTGACATCTTTTCGATCCCTCACCTGCCTCCCTTTGTACGTTCTTGGTCCTCCGTACCTGTCACGCAATACCTCTTCATGACGATCTCTACCATCCTCCTTCCATCTTCGCTTCATTTTATCTTCTTCTGCCCCTCTGATATGAGAATGGGAGACCGGCGCGGTACAGACAAGGGGCGCAGATGGCGCAACCTCTGCTCTGCTGTTGGGGGATGGAGCGGTGGCCCTGCCGCAGGTGCCCAAGTTGGGCGTGACCCCGGAAAGGGGCCGAACGGCCCGTTTCCACGGTCATGCCCAAATCGAGACATTGGACCGCCCAGAAACGGACGCTTGAAGGCGGATACCAGATACCGACTCCGTACAAAAGCACCACCGACCCCTGAGCCGAATGCGCTGTCGGGACGAGCGCATGCGTGAGCCAACACAGTGGATGGCATTCTACATGTCACAGTCGGCCATGGACAGGACGTGTTGCTCGTGGGGCACCGGGCCTGGCCACAGTGTCTCAGGTCTGGCCTGGCCCCATCGGCGTGCACACCTGTGTGACACGGTAACCCCCTGTGCCGGTGTGCCTACAACGAAGCGGTGCATGTGAATGGGGTGGACCGAATGGGCGGACCCGTTGCCGGCTGCCATTGGCACACCAAAGTCTGCCCATTCGGACTTGGATCCACTTCCCCACGGCTGCTTCCTTGGCCTCACTGCGGCAGCGGGTGGACTTCAATTTGAGGTCCCCGCCGGCTCCGCGCGGAATGCCCGCGGCAGCAGATCTGAGCTCGGAATGGTCGGTTGAAGGGCCAGTGCGTCTGGCGAACTGTTGAGGCAGGGCCGTAGTCTGTGGTGGGTGTGTACGGCCCTTTGCCCACCCCTTCTGCCGGGACGCTGAGCCGCGGCCTCCCGCGTTTTGCAGGATGTGGACCAGATCGAGCCCGCGGGCACTCAAAACATCCTGAACCAGTACGTGCTGTACTACAGCCTGCAGGTGTGCGGGCGTACGGGCCTCGGGGGGAGGGGGGTTTTGGCATGACGCCATGGTGTGATGATCTCGTCTGCAGCTGGCGGCGCCTACTGGCCGATCGCCATTCGCAGCCCTTCCCTTGGACCCTTTCCCTCCATAGGCGGTGGTGCCCATCGCCTTCTCACCACCCTTTGACCTTCCTCTTCCTCCCTGGGGGGAGGGGGGGAGGGAGGGAAGAAGGTCAAGGGGGGGTCAAACGACCCCGGCAACAACCAGCACATCCTCAATACGCCAACTATTGGGCGCCGCTGACACGCAAACGGCACACCATGCCACATTCAGCACAGTCCTAACACACCAAATCCTGGGCTCCGCGAACGCGGAAACGACACCAGCAAGAGCACCGGCCGCAGCGGCCAACAGAAAGCAGCGACCCGACGCAACATGCGAAGGGAAGAACGGGTGACCGTCCAGGGCCCCGTAAAGGAGCAACAACCAGACGGAATGTCATAAAGGGGGGGCGGATGTCCGTCCGCAACACCGTGGTCCCATGGAGGTGATGCGTTGTCGTGCAGGGGGGGGCATCCCCCTTGGAACCCCTGGCCCGACCCTTTGCCCCGACTGGCCCTCCGGGCCGTGAAATGGCTGTCCCTTGGGTACCCCGCATTCAAGAAGATGGGCATATGCCGCCGGCCCCCCTTCATTCGGCCTCTTCTCAAAGGGGTAGCCAGCAGGGCTACCGTGTTGGCCCCGCGCACCCCACCGCCCTATGCCACCCTCTCCCATTTGCTGCGGTACTGCGAGGGGCATTGGCCATCGAGTCTGCCAGTTGCGCGCCGGTCGCCTGCTCTCTGGACCCGCCCACCCGTTGACGAATGGAGGGCGCGTGCGCGCCTGCCTCGTCCATGGGTAGCGCACACCACCGCGTCATCGCAGGTGTTCGTGGTCGGCTGCGTGATCGCCTTCTGCTGCTTCTTCACCATCTCCATCGCACGGAACATCGTCACGGTGGCGTCCGTTGCAACAAACAAGGTACGTGCCCCGCCACTCGCAGAGTGCGGCACCTGCGTCGTGGCGTCGCACTATCTGGCTGACATGCCCCGTCCCTGGGCCCCTCCCCCCCAATGACACGGATCCCCCCCCCCCAGAGCCCTGAGCCCTGCGGCTGTGCGACTGCCCCGTGCCCACAACAAGAGGTCGAAGTTGGGTCGCGCAACAAGGCGAGTGCGTTCGGTGGCCGCGAAGGCTTTTGCTGGTGGTCGCGGCTTTGTGTCTCCCCGTCCCCTGTCCAAGGCACAGTGGGTGTGTGGACCACGTGACTTCGGGGCCCCTGGACATTCTTTTGGGGTGGCTGTTCCTGCCAAAAGGCAGGCCCCAAAGCAGCACATTGTTGGGGCTTGGACCGCAGTCGCCTCCCACCGCAAACCCTACAACACCTCAAGACCCTGTCCCCGGACCACTTGCCGTGTGGCGAGCGGCTCTTTTAGGCAACAGCGGGGGTGTCGTGCAGGGCATGAGGGCTCCTCGATGCCGCGCAGGGGCCTGGCTACCGCGTTCGGTGCATCAGCCGTGTGCATATGGGACACTTGTGAAACCACTTCACTCGAAAACCACTCCCCCTGAAAATACTTTTCCCCAAGCGACTTGGGACATGCAATGCAGTGCGCACACTCGGAAATGCCAACCGGCACACGAACTAGAAAACCCCCTGTGGCCCCCGTCCGAAACCACCCGGTATGGTCCGGTATGGTAGGCTTGTGTGCTTCCCGACAAACGCCCTCGTCAGGAGATGCGGGCCGACACCTGACGCCAGGAGCACGCTTCAATGTGTGCCCGCGATTCTGGTCAGCACCCACACACGATGCACAGCGCGCAGCTGCATCACTGCACCGCCAAGTGTCTCCGGCGCCAAGGCCCTCTACCGCCCGGAGGCCCGCCTCCACAAAACACAACCGAGTGCGTCATACCAAGCGCTGCCCTGCAAATCTACCCCACCCTCATGCTTCGACACCCCCCGGAGCCCTGTAGCATAGGCCATGAAGGACCCCCCCCCCCGGCGACCGTATGAGGGATCAGGAGCGATCGATCAGGCGGGTGTTGTCACCGGAGATTCACGAACAAAGTATTCACATGGCATCGAAACGCGTCAACATGACGACACCCCCCAACCAAGAGGAGAACGCCTCAGCGTCACATTGCGCAACGTCAAGAAACCCGCCCCTTCGCCTCCATGACGGAAGATGCATACGAAGAATCACGGCAACAGACAACAGTCATCCAAACAGGGGCATCATGGGCCTGGGGTCAAACCAGGCCTCAACCCACCGGCACCCGGCCTGTGATGGCGCTTCCCTGGGGCCCCCACACGGCCCCAACACCGGGGGCCTGCGCCACACGAACAGGCATGAAAGACGGGCCACGGTGGTCGCCCCCGCACCTTTTCTTGCTCCCCTCGTTGAAGGACCATTCACCCGAAACGGGGGCGTAATGGCCCTTTGGTAGCACCATACCTCACCCAGACCACCGGTACCCAGTCAGTGTGGGTGCCCCCCAGGGCCTCCGACAAGGGCCCACACAAAACGGGCCGACCAGTGAAGTGAACGCAGGCCACGGCCCACACAGTTGTCAGTGTTCATCTCACACACGTGGGCGTGGAGCGGCACCTCTGCGGTGGGGCATCGTATCCTCGCGCCATCGAGGCGTGTTGACACGAGGGCGCACCCGTACCATTACGACCAGTCGCAATGGAGCTGTTCCTCCCCTTGGTTAGGGTGGGACCGTTGTCCGCCCCCTCACGCCAGCGCCGGCAGTGCTTCACATTCAGTCATTCCCATGACAGTGAAGTGTGGAGGATGCTCGCCCAGATGCACCCGTCTTGGGGCCAGCCACCACATTGAGTGGTACTCCTGGACACCCCCCAGATGGGCAGCAGGGTTTGTAGGAAGACAAACCGCATACAAGACATGTAGAGGGAGGAGAACATCCAAGACATGCAGTGGAGTTGTGTGGCCATCCAGGGAACCAGCTGTGACCCGCCTGCCCCCTCCCCCCCGGCCATCTGCACCTTCGCTTAGCCCACCTTACTTACGTGTTAGCCCCTCCCCTCTCCCCACCCTGTGGATCCTGTGGGGGTCCAGCCCCCCCCCCTCCCCCCATCTTCGCCTTGGGATGAGACTTCGGCCGTAGAATCATCGCTACAAAGGCCTGGGCGTTAGAGGAATGTCTGTCAGGGACGCCGGATCAACATCAGTGGTGCAGCTATTCCAGTGCTTTGTCTCAAACGACGTGTGGCCGTGCAGCCGAATGCACTCACACACTGCCACGGCTGCCCTATACACAACACGCACGCACGCACACCACACACTACCCACTACACCTACTCGCACAAACACCCACACCCACTCCCACCCAAAGCGCGTTGCGACTGAAATTCTTTTTTGGTGCCCTCAGGGCCACCCTGCCCCCCCAGCCGACGTCCTGTGCTCTTCGCGCACATCGCCCCCTGTCTCACAGGCCTCCAACTCATTCCTCGACACTGTAGCACCGCCCGTCAAGGAGGACACAGAGGTCATTGAGTTGGTGGTGAACAAGTACGTGAACCATCGCAGCCTCGTGCTGTCTTTGGAGGTCATCTGCGTCCTATTGGTAAGTACGCGTGCATTGGGCACTGGCAAGACCGACATCAGCGGGTGTGTCTCGCTAAGGCTCAGGCTGCAGCCTTTTGGAGGCATTGCATGTCGTGATGGTACGTGTGCTGCAGCAACCAGTTCCTGTTGTTGCCATGCCTGCACCATCTCTGTACTGTGGTGCCCGGACTAGACACGACTAGGCGGGGAGTAGACCGGGAGTAGACGGGGATTAGACACGAGTAGACGGGGAGTAGACACGAGTAGACGGGGAGTACTGTATAGAGGCATGTGGCAGGACTGGAGATGAGACGCGGTCACTAAACTGCCCCCGTTTACAATATCCAGCACTTCAAAATAATATCCAGCACCTCCATTTGATACACAAAAAGCGGGAGGTGTTATCCATTTGTTATTCTTGCAATGATCCACAACAAGAGCTTTGCGTCACTCTGTATTGGGCTGAGGACATGCATCGTATGTGTCAATGTCCTGGACCACCTCATCGTCACTAACCTCTGCAAACTCTTCTACAATGATGTCATCACCAGCTCGTGCTTCATCACTTGTATTCGCACAACCATCTCCCGCTCATTCGACAAATCTCAGTCAGGGGGTGCAGTGCATACACATCGGGGGTGGCGCGCTTCGGTGAGCACGTCCCGTGCGGGGGGTCACTTCGATCACATTGTCCGCGCAGCATCCTCCAGACGGTATTGATGACAATATTTGGGATCGGCTGCTGCCTGTTGGTGTTGTACGTCGTGGCGTCGATCTTGGTGTGGAAGCTCTTTGGCTGCTCTTGGTTCGGGACCAATGTCATCAACATCACCAAGGATTCGATAGGCTGCGGGTGTGCCCTTCTGCCCGGGGGTCTGCACCAGCAACGCGGGGTCCTGTGGAGCGCCGCGGTCGGTGCAGGACCCCCCCCCCCCCCCGCCCCTCAGATCCGCACTGTGGCCTGTTTTGGGGGGGGGGCAAACACGAAAAGATCTGGAGACACCGGGCACCCGAACGTGGCAGGGGCACAGGGGCGGTCCTAGTGCCCCCCCCCCCCCCCCGCCCACCTCCCCGCACACACGCCTATTCGAGAGGTAGTGCCCCCGCCCCAACTGAAGTTGCGCAACCGAAGGCTCCGAAGGCGCCGGAGGTGACGTTTTTGGAAGGCGTGTGTTGCGGTGCCTGTGAGCATTGGGACAGGCACCCCCCCCCCCCCTCTTCCGGGAGTCGGGTCCCCAAAGATGGGGAGGCAAGGACGGATGGCATCACCCCCGCCGTAGCGCAGCCCTGTCCTACCCCCTTCCCCGAAATCATACACTCCGCCAATCGTCACGGCACGTTTCATGTGCTGAGGGTTGGCGGGCCACGTCCCCTTCGGCGGCGTGAGTGGCGGGTAGCATGACCGGGGCGCATCCCGGCAGGCACTTCGCCACCGCACGTCGGCCCCGCAACCATTTCCTCCGTCGGGGACTGGCGCGCACGTCCGCACCGGTGGCCGCGCCATTGCCTTTTGGCCCAGCACTCCCAGCCCCACGCCCACAATCACTCCAACGTTTAGTCCATCCATTACTCCTACACCAACACCTACAAGCACGCCCTCACCTACACCCCCGACAACACCATCAACCACACCAACATCGACACCTACAGGGACACCTACGGGCACTCCTTCCCCGACACCAACCCCTTCGAGCACGCTTACTGGCACGGGCTGTCAGTCCGGGGGTAGGCCTCTGTCGCATGCTCCCCACAACGTGCTGCATGAGGTCGTGCACTGGCATCGCCTCGGCGGACCATATCCTGCCCTAAGCCAGAGGACCGAGCGCTTGCTGTGCCCATTGTCAGGTCTGCGCCTCAGCATATGCGGCAGGTGGCACGCCCGCCAGTGCGTGCACCCAAAGTGAGAGGCACTATTGGAAAGACCGCTGTTGTTTTGTTTTGTCTTGCGTTCACACATTTTGACACATCAGGCCAATGTATCTTTCTTCAACATTCTAACAAGCCCTAAGCCCAAGCCCTGTGACCATCCAGAGCCCACCAGGAACGCATCCAGAGCCTGTGAGGAAATAACAATGACCATCCAAGGCCCACCAGGACCATCTCCTAGGGAAGTTGTTCAAATACCTGACGCTGTGCGCGCGCGGTGCACGCGCGGTGCGGATACTCCCCCTTAGACCCACTTTCTCAGTATGGATCTCAGTATTGGACATAGTGCCCAACACGAAGTGGGCACGGATGTTGCTGCTGCTGCTGCTGCTGCTGCTGCTGCTGTTGGTGGCGGTCGTGGTGGTGGTGGTTGTGTGTTTGTCCTTGTTGTTGTTTGTCGTTTGGAAAGTCCACGGGGTGACAGCCCTGTGCACGGTGCAGCACAGAACTTCCCAAGCGCCGCGGGACTCCTCTGGGGTCATCCTCCGCCCTGTCAACCACTGCAGGGACCCAATGCCCGACTGGCTGCTGTACATGTGCACAGCGGTGCTGCTGCTGATCGAGGTGTTCATCAAAGACCCGCTGGATCAGGCGGCACACGACATGTACCGACGGTGTGTCCCCGCCTCTACACAGCGTCGGAGGATCAGGGTCAGAGGGTTTGGTGGAGGTAGAGGTAGGACATCGGGGGGACCTCCGGGTGCCAGCGAACCTTTCTTGTTCCCTCCGCAGGGTCGCGGAGGTCATCCCAGGGCCTCGTAGGGTTTGGCTTTTGTACACAGCAACAACAACAACCAACAACGACGACCACGACAACGACGACGACGATGACAACAACAACAATCTTCAGGCCCCATCTTGCTGGGGCTGGGTCCCGGGACCTTCTAGTCAGGCGTCTTGTGCGACGGCAGCTGAATCATGTCCTCTTTGTCAGGGGTTTGGAAAAGACGCCAAACGAGGGCCATGAGCGAAGGACGCCTCTTCCCTGTCTTTGCCACCCTTCTGCCTACCGTGTCCGCCGGTGTGTGTCATGGTGTCATGGTGGCAGTCGCCAGGTCCCGTTCCGGCAAGAACGGTTGCTCGTGGTCGCGGCCGGGCCAGAGCAGCACAATGCCGCAGCACGTGCAATGCCCTGTCGCACTGCCCACGCTGCCCCCCCACCCCCCCCGCCCCTTCGCTCGCCCCGCTCCCCGGACCGCACGGCCTGGGCTGCGGCACTGGGGCCACTCGCTCCGCTGCACAGCAGCGCAGCATCCGCCGGTGTGTGTGGGGGGGGGGGAGGGGGGCACCAGGGGCAGACCAGCCGTGAGGGGGAAAGGGACATGTGGTGGACGGTCGGGACAACGCGTGGAGGAGCAGGTCACCTGGGCCTCACGCACACGGAAACACAGCGAGGCAGGCTACGGACGGCCTGTGGACAGAGGTGTGTGGACAGCAAACACAGTCAAACGACCCCGGCAACAACCAGCACATCCTCAATACGCCAACTACTGGGCGCCGCTGACGCGCAAACAACACCAGCAAGAGCACCGGCCGCAGCGGCCGACAGAAAGTAGCGACCCGACGCAACATGCGAAGGGAAGAACGGGTGACCGTCCAGGGCCCCGTAAAGAAACAACAACCGGACGGAATGTCACACAGGGGGGCTTGCCATGTCAGTTGTGCTGGAGACTGTCCGACGTCGTCCCCAACGGAACGTACCCCGAAGGCTTTCCAGAAGCGCCCCGGAAGCGGTTTGGGGAGCCCAGAGTGTCCTGCTGTGAGGGCCCCGGCCACCGAGGGAGGGTTGTGCCGGGCAAAGGATGCTGAACAAGTCCACCAGTTGCTCAGCAAAGGGTGTGCAGAGGGTACGGCCGACTGGGAGTCGCGGAGAAGGTCAAACGCCACTATACATATCCCCCCGCCCTAACGCCCCGCGTCTGAGATACGGCTTTTCTAAGAAACGGAGCGCATTCATTGGGGACCTCGTTTATTGGGGTCCCGGTCTGTAAATGTGGGCGATGATGTTCGGTTTTCGTGCACTTCTGGCCGTTTCACTGGGTCACGGTGGTTGTGTTGTGATTTGGCGGACTGTCCCCCGCCCCGTTGGCTCCCACTCACTTTGTTGTGGGGGGATGGCGCTGAAACGCAAGTGGAGCTGGTTGCGTCGAGAGCCTCGACGAGATGTCGACGATACAGGGGGCCGCGTCTACTGTGTGAACCTGCGTACTGGCCGTATCTGTCTGTTTGGGCCGTGAAACGCCCATACCCGAGAGTGCAAACCGGGTCCACACTAGAGACCGTTTTGGATGGTTTGGTCCCGCTACATAAAGCAGTGCTCCGAGTGTCACGGCGCCCTTTGCATTGTGTGGACAGGCCGTGTTCAGCTCCACAGACGCATGTCGTGCTTCGTGGTTTTTTTGGGGGTGGGGGGGGGCGAAGGGTCTCGTTCACAGAGGCCGGCGAGTGATGTGCAGCGCCGTTCTGGGGTTGGGCCTACGCCAGACTTCGTTTTCTCTGAGCATGACGACACGTTGGGGGGGGGGCGGTTGCGTGTACAGCTGGGCCCCCACCCCCACCCCCCCACACGCAGCGCATTTCACGCACCGCTTTGCATTGTGTTGCCTTCCCACTCCTCTTTGAAGTTGTGTGCCTTGGAGTGGTGGCAATTCAGTAGCTCTTGGTCGGCGGCTGTGCTCAGCAGGGGGAGTCTACCAAAGGTCCCACGTACACCTTCGCTTAGCTCCCCTTAACTGTCCCCCCCCCCCCCCCTTGGCCTTGTGCCAACCCCCCCCCCAACGTGCGCCAATGCGGAACAGCAGTTCTGCCAATGGGTCAAGACCAGCCTGGGGATGAGGTGCGATAGGGCACACCTGGTCTACTCCTAAAGCGAAAAAGGCGGATGCCCATGTGTGTCGTGTGCAGGCGACTGGTCGGTGCATTTTACAAGAACGGGGAAGACATGCTCCTGGCCGACATCCCCTCGAGACCATACTTCATCTGCAATTGCACCGTGAAGCTCAAGCCGCAGCGCTCAAAAATTGAATTGAACACGCCCCAGCCCTTTTTTCTATCAAAGGATTTCTGTGGAAGTGTGGACACGGGTTTCCGGGCCACGAGGTTTGCGCTGTGTGTGGTGTGTGCGCTTCGTGTGTCATGTGTGTGTGCGTGTATGTGTGCGTGTGAAAGACGTCTAGGGCTGCTCTGCAGCTCTTGAGGAGGCATCTCCAACCGCTTTTCTTGTGCTTTTGCTCTGGTTTTTTGCGGTTCCCAACGCGCGCGCGCGTGTGTGCAGCAGGTTTCGAACCCCCCCTCCAAGGCTCCTGAGTGGTACCCACTACACGCGGTCGGGGTGTGGCAAGGGCTGGAGCCCATGGGTAGGAGACGAAGAGGAGAGCCCCCAGCCATGATGCTGAACCAGACTGGGCCCACGGTCAGGGTCCCCCTCATCGATCGCCGGTCCAGATCGGTGGGGGCCGGCTGGCATCATGGGGATGGTGCGCGGGTGCGCCCTACCGGGGGACCGCATCTCCTCCTCCACCCCCTCCTTCGGTACCAATGCATGAGAGCTTGAAAGTGAGAGCCAACTCTGCAGCCTTCTGCAAGAATCAAGTCTTTTGAAAAGGGCTAGTGGCTCTTCGGACCCATTGCTGCATCCATGCAACCCTCGTTGCTTCGTGTGTGGTACAAGTTTCCATGCGAGTGTTCAGCTGCTTCATCAAACTGCCCTCCAGTGAAATTCCGTGTGCCTTTCTCTTCCCACAACAGTGACTCGGCAGGCTGGTTTGGGAAATTTCAACACATTGTATGCAAAGGATGGTTGCACTGGACCGTCGACCATGTGCAATCACGAACGAAGTCACTGCCGGCGCTGAGTGGCTGGCGCATGCTTGGGTGGGGGACCCCGCAGAGGAGGCGTGTGGCATCGAGGTCCATCTGTCGATATGCCACCTGCTCCGCCAGCACGGTTTTGCAGGTGGTGGGCCGCGATTTGGCGTTACTGGTGTTGGTCAAGCCAATCTAGCGGCAGCCCCGTTCCCAGTTTACAGTTGCCGCCCCACCGGCTCTTGTAGCGCATCTGCGCTCGGATTGTCGCCTGTAGAGCCAGTGCTGTAGGTCTGTTGGGGCCCACTGGCAGTGGTCTTTGTATATATCTTTGGACGGGCGGGGAGTAGGGATCCCGTTGGAGCCATATTTGTTCGACCTTTAGGTCGTCCTTTGTGGAGTGTGCAGACGTTGTGCTCTGTTGCCCAGTTGGACGGTGTGGTCACGATGTTGATGGGCAGCAAGGTTTTGCCCCTATACGATGGTGCTACTGTGTCGGGGGGCGGGCGTTTCAGTGTGGTTTCGGACCCCAACACACGCGGCGTGAGGGGGGAAAGGGATGCAGAGCAAGCAGTTACATACGGACCTCCCCACACCCCTTGGGCATTTGGGGCTCTGTGGTCGGGCTGAACGGAACGTGCCTCTTTGCAGCATCACGTTGGACATGGGGATGGGGGCATTGCAGGAGCCTGACTGGGATGATGATGCTGCCGGAGTGAGTGGAGACGGTGGCCCCGGTCTGGTGGTCCGGTAACAAGACGGGATGCTGTGGCAAAGATGATATGAAGCAGAGATGCAATATTTTGTACCCTCCCTTCGCCGCCGCCTGATATCCCTCCCTAGGGCTTGCTTTGGTCCTTCCATATGGCATCACATGGTCTTCGACCCTCTCGCGTGGCTGTAGTGGCGTGCATGCCACTACCTGTAATCCAGCATGTGTGTCCACCCCACATTTTATGCAGAGGCTCTGATGGCTATGCCCCATCACCCCATGACCCGGTGTTGGTGGTGGTTTGCCATGAACGGAGAGGGCCTGGTCCCATTTGCCTTCTGCTCATCTCACAGGGCTGTGAACGTGCACCTGGCCAAAGGCATGGCGTTGTCAGGGGCTGCATTGGCGACGGGGGCCGGCACAAACGTGTTGCTGAGGATCGGAATGTTGTTGCTCGGTAGTCCCCCAACGCGGTGCTTGTGCTCATGTCGGGGCGGCTGTGTACACCTCCGCCCCGACAGAAGAGGCGCGCGTCCTGCCATCTGCCTGCGGCTGTTGTTTGATGCGTCTGACCACTTGCCCGCCAGAAGTGTCTTTGTGCGGCGTCTGCACGAACCGGGGTCCCTCAGGAACCGTCCGGTTACTACGGACGGTCCCCAAGGACGGTCCTCTGGGCCGTGGTTACTGGCCAACGGGCGGAGGTTTTCGGCCAACCACTGGCGGTTAAGCGCCCACATCCGGCCGCCTCAGTTATTTATCACTTACCACCAACCGTCGCCAACGGCTGTCCGTGGCTTTGCCCCCCCCCTTTTTTTGAGCCTGTGGTGACCCATTGTTGGCCCCCCAAAAGGATCCAAAAAGGCTTCAGATTGGCTTACTCTGGGACCGAAACACAGGGGTCCAGAAAGCGTATGTCCAAACTGTGGTCCTCCATCCATTGGGACGCCCAGACGAACGTTTGTAGCCCGTTTTGAGCCCGTGGTAACCCGTTTTGGCGCCCCAAACGTCCCACAAAGGCTCGACAATGGGCCACCTCAAGATTGAAACAGGTTTCCAAAGGGTTCAAAAATGCGTCCTTCCACAAGTGAACCCGGACCACTTGGGATGCCTGTGCAAGTGCTTGTGGCCCGATTGGAGCCCCCACTCACCCCTTTCAGCCTCTTGGCCCATGCATTGCCACATGCTCGGTGCACCAATGCACTGCAGCCGTCTGCATGTGCGGGGTCACAACCATGGGCACAGATAGGGAGGGAGACCGGGGCACGGACCGAGTTCGCGGGTTGCTGCCCGTGGGGTGCATGCGTTGTGGTGTGCAATGCTCGTGTCGACACCAGCTCGGTCCCAGCATTGAGAGCTGGTTCGGGTTAGTGCCCCCCCCTCCCCTTTCAGACCCCCAAATCTATGCCACGTGGCCCCGATGCGGATCACAAACGCTGAGTGGTCCCAGGGGAATACATGGGGTTTTTAGGGGACAAGGGTTTTTTTTTTTAGTTGAAAAACCTGGTCTTGGCCTAGTAGCACTTTGTCTCCAACCGCCGTCGGTTACCCTCCAACTGCCGTCGGTTACTCACCAACCGCCGCCGGTTACTCTCCAACCGCCTTCGTTTACCCCCCATCCGCCGTCAGTTACCCTCCAACCGCCGTCGGTTGCACTCCGACCGCCGTCGGTTACCCCTTCAGTACCATCGGTTGGAGCTGTGCAGATTTTGCTGACCACCGGACACACCAGCTTTTTTTTTTTTTTTTTTGAATTAAAATACCCGCCGGGGGAGTAACAATTCACCAGTTGTTAGGCACCCGGGTACACTACCACTGCCGCTACCACCGCAGCCCCGTCCCTGTCCTTTGAAGGCATTGACTTGGGAGAGTGGTTCTTGTTCCGGACACGCAAACCGCTCCAGCAGCACCTGGTCCTTCTGGTGGCCGCCGTTCCGATGCTCACGCTCTTGTTGGCCCAGCAATCGTTCCTGAACTCTTTCAGGTCACGGCCTCCTAGGGACCAAGGGCTGGGGTACACTGGCCGTGCACACTGGCCGTGCTGCGACAAGGGACATGCGGCGCCCATTGGGGGTAGTGCAAGGGCAGTGGCATTCGCACTGCCCTGCGTCTCAGTGCATTGGCCTGACCCCCTCTCCTTTCCTCTCCCTCTCCCTCTCCCTCTCCCTCTCCCTCTCCCTCTCCCTCTCCCTCTCCCTCTCCCTCTCCCTCTCCCTCTCCCTCTCCCTCTTCCCCTCCCTCTCCCTCTCCCTCTCCCTCTCCCTCTCCCTCTCCCTCTCCCTCTCCCTCTCCCTCTCCCTCTCCCTCTCCCTCTCCCTCTCCCTCTCCCTCTCCCTCTTCCCCTCCCTCTCCCTCTTCCCCTTCCTCTCCCTCTTCCCCTCCCTCTCCCTCTGGAGGTTGCATCGCAGTGTGCAGAGCACTTGGGAAAGCGGCGACTTCGTTATGTTGCCAGGAAGGACCCCAAGGCACATTTTCATGTTCGGTACAGCCTCCGGGGCGCTTCCCCCGGTTCTCCGGGTTGCCCCCCCCCCCCCCCCCAAACCCGCCCACCTGCCTGCCTCCTCTGGGGCACCCTGCTCCCGCAACTTCGTCGGGGTCTCGAAAAGGTCTGCAATAGCAACAGGTTGCCCCCAATGGCCACCCCCCCACCCCCCACCACTATTGCACTGATGTCCCTCACCTCTTTCCTCTCATCCCAGCCCCCCCCCCCCCCCCCGACTGAATGATGGCTGACAGCCATGCTCTGCTCTGGGGTGTGGCGTTCCCCCTGTGAGGGCACCTGGAGGAGGATGCTGGTGTACCACGCTGCGGCGCCACTCTGTTGCACGTGCTTTAGCCCTGTCCCTGTATCTCAGGCTGCCCCTGTACTTTCTGGCCTTCGCGACCTACTTCGGGCCCGTGCTGCTGATGCTGCTGTGGATGGTGGTCCTCCGAGTCACGGCAAAGCCCTGGGGCAACTTCGCACTATGGATCCCGTACTACCGCCGATTGTGTCAAATAAGTGGGATTGTGGCGTACCAACACGACCCCTACTTGTACGTCAGCGACGGGGGCCATTATGACAATCTGGGGCTTTACCAGGTCCTGCCTTGCCCATGCGATGCCGCCAGCTGCCCATGGTTTCTGCATGGCCGGGGATACCGGGGGGCATGTGGTGGGGGGCTTGTCAGTGGTTTGTTCGGGATGGTCACAAGGGTGGCGGTTGGCGCGATTCGCATGTGTCCCCTTGTGTGTGTAACTGACATAGGGGATGTCGCGCTGCAATGTGTGTGTGTGGGTGTGTGTGTGTGTGTGCGTGCGTGTCTTTCTGTCCGTTTTGTTTCCCAGTTGTCTCCCCTTGAACTCCTCTCACTTTTCTTCGTACACCGTTGCTTGCCTACGTCTCCTTCGGTTTTCCACTGGTTCCCCTTTGTTCGTCATTATTGACTTCAGTAAATTATCTATTTGGGGCCCCCTTTCTTTTGCAGCCACCTGCATTTCAATTTTTTGAAGATCTCTGTGCGTCTTTTTTGACCCAGCAAATGTAGACATTGGTATCAGACAAGTGTTCCTGAAAACGGCCTCAATCGTGGTTTTGACCGTTTCTTTGTCCAGAAATGGGGTTCCAATGCCCATCCCAAAGACATTCTGTACTCCCATGAATGGCTCAGAGTCTCCACTACACCATTCTACAGATGTAGCAAAGGAGGGGCAATCTGTAATGGCTTCGCCCCCAGTGTTGCACATTGGTGATATGTCCAACAAGAGCTCAAAAAAATTATGTCCAAAGTACCTTCATGACTGGCTCTACAAATGTAAATTGCACCCTTTGAGTGCCCGAGCCCTCGCACACCGAAGGTACTGTATTGCACACTTTTCAAGCAATATCACACAATTGTTTCGCAGCTTGCTCTCGTTGAACTGCATTTGCATAATGGCACATGCTTGCCTGTACTGAAGTCTGGCCTCCCGCACCCAAAGCGGCAACAAACCTGGTTCTTGAGCGATTGGTGTGCTACTGTGACATCTGTTGCCATCATTTTTCATTCTAACAAGAGTTCGAAGAGCCCAACCTTCTGGAATTTGGCTCGCGCACTAAACCATGAAAAAAACATTATTTTGATTTCGTTGGTGCAAAACTGGGTCAAATGATTTTTGCTGGCGTCTCGTTTTGTTCTCGTGAAAAAAAATTTCGTCTGTGTTTAGATTTTACCACCGTGGCTCTTGGGGTCTACAAAAGGGGGGCAGTTTAGACCACCTGAGTGTTTGCGGCTCACTCCCCCCTGTGCACCGTTCATTTCCCACTTGTTTCCCGTTCTCCGTTCGCTTCCGTTCGCCCTCCTTCTCATGTAGGATATCTAGGCATGGGTTGGCTCCAGGACTCCACAGGCTCTGTGCAGCTACTGGTCCTCTTATTTGGAGAGGTCAAAGCCTGCAGGGGAATGTTCGCAGGAGAGCACAGCCATGCAATGGCCCAAAACAGCCCCAACCAGTCACGTCCTCGGGCCTGGGGCAAATTTTTCCCCCCACCTTGGAAATGGGCAGGGAGATAGACCCTGCCCATCCTCCCTGCCCCTGGGCGGGGCCAATTTCACATGGTGGGAGGGGGGCCTTCCAACCCCACCCCGGTTAGGAGGGGGGGGCTGCTTTTACAAGGGGGAGGGGGTTGGGATGGGATGGGATGGCATGCCTTACCACTGTGCATTTTGAATTGGGATGAAGGGTGCATCAAAGGCAGGTGTGTGTATGCTTTGCAGATGGCAACAATCAACATTTTGAATAGGTTTTGAACCAAGAATAAACAGCAACCATCTAGCTAGGCCAAAAATACTATCACCTTCCATTTTCAATTTTGGCAATCAAACGATTTGGCTCCATCCCACCCCACCCCGTTACAATACAAGCAGCGGGGGGGGGGGGGGGTGCCCTTAGAGGGGACGGGGGGGGTTTGGGGTGGGGTGGGACCCCCCCCCCCCTTGCCAAATAAAATTGGAGCCGGCCCCATCCCAACATGGCCACCCGCCCTCCTATTTTGGGGAGGTCAAAGCTTGCGGAGGTACTTCTGGAACTACCATTAGAGTGACAGGGTGACACGGTGACAGGGTGACGGGGGCTAGGGTGGGGGGGGCGGGGTAGGGAGGATGTTCTGGGCCTGTCTCCCTGCCTATCTGCAAGGTGGGCTGTTCTGCGCCACTGCGTCGCTGTGCTGTCCCGTGCAGTCTCCTCTGCAGGCTCTGACCTCCCCTAGTAGGAGGGCTGCCCCCAATGGGTGGGGCGTGGAGGATAGGCAGGGCCTATCTCCCTGCCCATTTGCAGGGCAAGGGAAAGCTTTGCCCAAGACCCCAGGGTAGGGCTGGTTGGGGCTGTTCCGGGCCATTGCGTGGCTGTGGCCTCCCGTGAGCATTCCCCCAACACCCTATTTGGTCAGCCCCTAAACAACCCCTGACACATCGCATAGCACCTTGCGCCCACTGACATGCAGCTGACAGCACAGATCACAAAGGAGATAGGGTGGCCACCCGGCCACCCGGTGGCCTCCCTGTGGACAGGCCCGTGCACCACGTGTCCCCTTCCCTTGCCTTTGCCTTGCTTGTTTGTTGCTGCACCATTGCCTGTGGCTCTTATGCTATCTTGCCTGTTGTGCCCCCTATTGCCCATGATCAGCTCCAGCCGCTTTTGCCCTCCTCGCGGCTCAACTCAGGCCGCCCACCGAGTTGAAGGAGCGTTCTGCGCGACTTCACAGCCCTGCCCTTGGTAAAATGGGGGTCCGGTGCACCCCTCTACCCTTAGGAGTGGTAGTTCTGGGACCAGCGGTTGGTGCCAGCAATCCTTTCTTTCACCAGTCCAGATACTCTGGCTCATGTACTGTGTGCTGTGGGGTTGTGAGGTTGGTCGATGTGCTAAGTGGTCAATGGCCATTTCACCAGTATTTCGCTACCACTGCCAATGGCCATTTCACACACTTTCTTACAACCAAAACAGAGGTGCAAAGGAGAGAACTCTCACTGCAGAATGGATGCTCTAGAGTACAGGGAATGTAGTTGGAACGTGGCAGTACACAAACAGAATGGGGTAAAGCTCAGCCCTAACAAACACATGCATACAGCCGGCAGGAAGCACAACAACACAGCTCACAATCAGCGATTGGTGCTCTTGGCCCACTGCAACTTGGGTTCACCCAAGTCATCCCTCTCCAACAGTGAGCAAATTGGTGTGGCGTCTCACCTACATCACTATCTTCTTGGAGGGGTAGGCTGCACCAAAGGTCCGACCCCCCCCCCCCCCCCCCGACACACATCACACACACACACACACACACATCATGAGTACCAACGGCAAGCACCAACGGCAGCAGCATGCCGCAGCATGCCGCAGCGCCAGATTCTGGGAGCTGTTGGTGGGGGTTTTGAAGCATGCCGCAGCATGCCGCAGCATGCCGCAGCATGCCGCAGCGAGCCAAAATTTTCACATGGCGGACTTTTTTTTCATAACATGTCAAACCTCTGAACCCTTTGTTGCACAAGCATCTCAGAACTGAGTGGTAGCTCAGTGGTCTATGTACCAAGCCCCAGTTTGGAGGGTTGTGGGTTCCATTCCCGGAAAGGGCAATTTTTTGCCTGTCAGTTCCTCTCTATTGTTGCACAGATCTTCGCTTTTTTGGTGTTGTTTTGACATGTCAAGTCCTGAGGATACTCAAACAACCGAGGGATCACAGGAGGTACCCTTGACCAACAGCTTCAAGCATGCCGCAGCATGCCGCAGCGTGCCGCAGCATGCCGCAGCGAGCCAAAATTGTCTTGGGGACCGTTGGTGCTTGATCATGACACACACACACACACACACATACACAGTGCCACGAGTGCGAGGGAAACCGCTGCAACTTGCAGTATTGTATGGACCCCCTTACCAATGGCGGGGTCACACGCTCTATCTCCAAGTTTCCCACATTGGCCCCCCTATAGGGGCCCAGGGGTTGGCTGAAAAACACAATTTTGGGTGACCTCCAACAACCCCTAGGGACCCTTGGGCCATCAGTGGGTGCATTTGGTGACGATCGGGCACTTTAACCTATGGGGCCCTCTTTTGATAGCGGGTTAGTATGAAAGTTGGTTCTGGCCCAAGAATCTAATCTAATTGTGTCTACATTATTCTGGAATGGATCTGTTTTGACGGTGATTTGGGGTGAAAGGGAGTTTTGGCCCAAGATTCCAAACCTCGACCCTGATTGGGGTTTGCATGATGGATGATAACGATGGATGATCCCAGAATTGGAGATGCTGAATTGGAACCAACCCAAAAACTATCTGTAAAGCTATGTCTACGACACACTAAAGTTGACCCAGTTTCGGGGTTGGTTGTTTTTGCATGTGAGTTTTGGCCGAAGAATCTAAAATTGTGACTATGATTGGGGTTTGGATGATGTATGATGATGATTGATGATCCCAAAACCGGAGTTTGTGAATCCCTGAAACGGAGTTGGTGAATCCCAAAAACCGATTGTAGGGTTGTGTTTGTAACGGTGTAGAGTGGACTCGTTTTGAAGTTTGTTTTTTGTGCGAAAGTGAAAGTGGGTTTTGGCATAGGGCATAAGGATCTGAGATTGCGACCCTGATTGAGGTTTGGGCGCTGAATGATGATGATGGATGATCCCAAAATCGCATATGCTGAATCTCAAAAACCATTTTGGTTTTGTGACAATGTAGAGTGGACCTGTTTTTGATGTTGGTTTGAGATGAAAGTGGGTTTTGGCCTACAAAATTAAAACTGTGACCCTCTTGGGGGATGGGATGATGGATGATGATGGTGGATGAACCCAAAATCGAAGTAGTTGAAACTGAACCAACTTCCAGAAACTAGCTATGCAATTGTGTCTTCGACGGTCTATGGTGGACTTATTTTGAAGTCTGGTTGGCATGCAAGTGAGGTTTGGCTCGAAATTCTAAAATTGTGACGATGAGGAGGATGGATGACCCAAAAATAACACATGTAGAATCGCAAAAACCAATTATACGGTTGTGTCTGCAACAGTGCAACAATGTAGAGTGGACCTGTTTTAATGTTGGTTTGATGTGGAAATGGGGTTGGGAATGAGAATCGAAATTCCTGACCTTGATTGAGGATGGGATGAGGGATGATGGATGAACCCAAAATTGAAGACGCCGAAAGTGAACCAATTTACAAAAACCACTTACGCAGCTATGTCTACAACTGCCTAGAGTGGGCTTATTTTGATGTCTGTTTGGAACGAAAGTGAGTTCAGGCTTGAGAATCGAAGCTGGTAACAGTGAGGGGGATGGATGATCCCGCAAATGGAGATGCCGAATACCAAAAAGCACGAATGCCATTGTGTTTGTGAAAGTGTTGAGTGGATTTGTTTTGACGTTTCTTTTGGTGTGAAATTGCGTTATGGCCTGAGCATCTAAATGGTGATGCCTTGCCACCAATTGGGGTGCCCTACGTGAAGTACAAAGTGCTGACAACCAGGAAACCGTCTCCATATACCCGATGTTCATAGAGGAAGCCATGTGGTGAAGATTTGAGGTTAGGACCGGTGCATGCACAATTGGGGGTCTCAGCCTCTTCTGTTTTCATGGTATACTTGGCTTCAGTAGGCCCCACTTAGCTTGACTTGGATTACTGGCTGCTTGGAAGGGGGGGGGGGGAAGGACTTGTTGGACATGCAACAGGTGCGGCAGCTCATGGACAATCGTACCACCCTGACACTAAAGTTGTGCATTGGCAAATGGATAGGTCGGCCATGGCTCAAGGGCAACATGGTTTTGGCTGCAAACTCTCCGGTCCTTGGAGGTTGGCCAGTATGGGTGTCCATTGGTCAGGCATCCCCACAAGGCCAATGGCTTTGTGTGTGGGGTGTGCGTGTGTGGGTATGGGCGAGTCTGTCAGTCTGCCCTTCTGTGTGCCCTGTCAAACAGGGTCAGTCTCCCGGAGGCCCCCTCCTGCACAGTGACTGCCCATCTGTATGTCTCCCAGTGTGTCCTGTACCACCGAAAATCCTTTGCCCTGTCATGAGCAGTGTCAACAACCCCCCCCCCCCCCCCTTCCCCCTCCAACGTCCCCCATGTGCCGCTTGTGCAGCTGTTGGCGCGTGGCTGCCACGAGATATTCATCTTCGACGCCTCTCAAGACGGCGAACTCAAGTTGGGGTGCCTCTTCGAGACCCTGACGTTGGCGGAGGACGAGCTCGGGATCCGCGTGGACTTCGAAGTGCACCATCACCCTGAGAGAGACACGCCCCCGGGGGCCACGCCCCCGGGGGCCATGCCCCGCATGGGCAAGCCCCCGAGCAGCGCCAAGTTGTCCTCCGGCGATGCCTTCACTCGGATTCAGGCAATGCGCTCTGCACAGGTGCCGACTGCCGACTGCTCCGTGATTTGGCTCAGTCGCGGGGGGGCTGGGGGCGCCGTGCTCGAGGCAACCCCCTTCCCCCCCCCCCAACCTTTTTCTTTTGATTTCCTCGGCTTAGCTCACCTCAATTAGGTCTTACCCCTCCCAGTTTTGAAAGCGTGTGGCCCAGTGACCACCAAGGAAGCCCCCCCCTTCGGTGTTTCACTGACGCCTTCGCTCAGCTCGCTCAGCTTAGGTCCTGCCCCTCCCCGCCATTTGAACCCGCCCCCTTCATCCCCGACCCGGTGGGTGGACAACCAAGCTACCCGTCCACGCGCGGAGGATTCCCTCCTCGAAAGCTGAACAACTACGTGCTCCCGGAGGTACCAACCGGCACACTCACTCAGCCGTCATGCCCGCCCCACCCTCACCCCCGCCATGTTTTCCCCCAACATACATGTCTCCAGCGTGGCGGCTGATTTGAGGTATGATATGTTGTGCGCCCCCCGTCAGCCAAACCATCACAGTGCCAACCTTCAGCCCTCGTTGTGATGGCGACAGGCCGCCTTGAGAGGCGTCGTCTGGGCCATGCTTGCGTTTTGGCAACGTGCGTGGCTGCTGAGACCCGCAGAGTCCGTCCTGCCTCTTCTGGCCCCTGCCTCCAGCCACACCCACAGGCCGGGGCTGGTTCCCCCGATTCGCCCCAATTTTGTGCCCCGTGTTGGCGGAATTTTCTAGCGCGGTCCACGCGGCAGTTCTGTTGTGTTGGCGTGTGTTTGTTCTTGTGCGGACCAGCCCTCCTCAGCCCCGTGCGCGCTTGTCGTTGTCAAGGGTCTGCCCTGCAGTCCGTACAACAAATCTGGGCCCGTGCAGGAGGGGCATGCAGCGCGGCGGCGGCGGCGGCCCCCATGGCCACCCTTGTGGAGTGTGTGGGTTGAGCATATGGGGCACATGGCGAACAGAAGTGTGCAATTCAGGACCAGGGAGGTCCCCCTGTTGTTCCGATTGGTTGCAAACCGCCACCCGCATCGGGGCGTTGTAGCACTGCCCGCGGGGTGCTCCCGGAGGTCATGCGGTTCAGATGCCATCGCACAGAACGTCAGACCAGAGCATACTCAGTACGAATCCCGGGGGGTGCAGAAGAAATACCACTGAGCCGCCGGGGCGCTGGGTTGCCCTGGCTGGATCCGCGAGCCGCCAGGGGCCAGCAACGGTTCGCTTGCTCCTGCAGATCGTCCGGGTGGCTGCCTCTAATCCTGCCTCCACCACGACGGAAAAAGCCGGCACAACCTCTGGCTGGCGGGCAGAATCGGTCAGTGGGACTCCTTCCAAGAGGACCAAATAAGACAATGGCAGGCAAAGACGTAGTCCGTGCAGTTCACTGAGAAGCAAATGCAAACAAAGACACCCGGAAAATAAAGCTCAGCACATGGGAGGCTGCCCGGGGTCCCGGCTCAGCCAACCTGAGCACCCCCCCCCCCCCCCCACCTCCTCTGAAGGGCCCTCCGGGCCATGATAGTGCCACTTGGCCGAGAGCTGTGGGCCACCTCTTCCCCGATGTACAGACCCCCAGACGGCAGGCCGACATGGGTGACGTAGCCATTTCGATTCCTCCCCCTGCACTAGCGCTTTCTTATGGGGGATTATAAAACACACACACACACACACACACACGCCAACTCCGGCGGGAACACCCCGCTTTGGGTCACAAAGCCGAGCTGTGGAGTGGTGCCCCTTCCCTTTTGCCAGGGCCAGCGTCCCCCCCCCCCCCCCTCGTCGGGCCCCAAGATAGTGGGGACTCGCCCGGTCTACAATTACAGGGCCAGGATTCCCGCGAGGAGGCTGTAGCCCAGTGGGACTGAGTGAAAGACACAGCAACCCACGGGAAATCAGGCCAAAAAGTTGGTTTCCGCGGCTGATGGGCGCAAAGCCCTTCGAGAGTTTGTGAGTCCTGTGAGTCTGTGAAAACCCAAGGGCCATGAGCGGGAGGGATGTGCTGCACCAGAGGCCTGCTGTTGTACTGTTGTGTTGCTGCCTGTCCCCTTCTTTTTTGTGTTCCCAGATGTCCGAAAGTTGCTTCATTGCATTCAACGTGGTGTACCCCCGCACCATCGCAGCCCCGGGGCGGAAGGGCAAATTGTGGTACTGCAAAGCCACGCTGACCGGGAAGGAGTCCGAGTGGATCAAACTGTTTGCCATGTCCGACCCGGCGTTCCCCCACCACTCCACGAATTACCAGGCCTTCAACAACACCACGTTCAACGCGTACCGGAGATTAGGTGCCACCCGCCTCCCACCCACACCCCATCCACACACCCATCCACACCCCCATCCACACCCCCATCACCCCCAACCCCCATGCCCCCCACACGCAAGGCCCAGCCCCCGCCCACACCCCTGCCCACACGCGCGCCTACACACAGGACGACGGTATCTTCCGCCCACCTGCGCTTCGGTGTGGTCTGGTGGCTGTCGATAGTCCGCTCGGCCTTGGAACCGGACAGTCAGGTAGTTCAGTCTCGTGGTGGGGCAGGGAAGGAAGCCCACACCCGAGGGCCTGCTCCTGCATGAGGCCGCCAGCCCAACCCAACCCACCCCCACCCCCCATGCCCCCACGTGTGAGCTCGACATTGTTTGGATTTCAGGGTTCGCATGGCGGGAGGCCTCGTGGGGTTGCATCGTTGCACCGTGCAGACACTCACCCACAACCGTCGTCAACCCATCGTTCCAACCCACCCTCCCAGTCACCAATCCACCCAGCCATGCTGGATCTTGTTTACACCCTCCCCCCATGGGGGCCACAGGGAATCGATGAGCACAATGCGTGACTGGGTGGGTGCGTTGATCGGTCGAGCGTGAGCATGGTGTTGTACGAGAGTGCACCCACGCACAGGAAGTGCGGGCTGCATGGCCTGTAAGCACCCCAACCCCCCTTTGGGCAATGCACGCACCGCTTGGTCACCCGCAACGCTCTCTGTATGCCGTGCTGCGCGCCTCAGGAGGTTCTTGCTCTGACAGTGTGTTTTTGCAGTGTGTAATTCGCACGCCAACTTGCATCGTCTGTCTTTCCCACTCTTGTTTGAAGTTACCTTGCCCCCCCCCCCTCCCACTGCGATCCCCCCCCCCCCAGGATCGTCACTTGGCCCAAAAAGCAAAGGAAATACTAGATGCTGAAGAAAATTTTTCTTGAGATTATACTGGGGCTGCTGCAGTTTTAGTGCTACCATTATGTGGTGCAGTTCCCGTCCCCCCCCCCCCCTAGTGGGGGGGGCGTCATGACATTGGGGGGGGGGTTCAAGGGAGGGGGGGGGTAATTGCTGAGTGGCTGGTTGATACTTTACCAGGGGGGGGAGGGTCTGAGGATGGGGGTGGGTGGCTTTGTCTGGTTTCCCCCCGATTTTGGGAAAATTGCAGATACCTCTCCGGGGGGGGGGGGGTTTCGGCACAAGGCCTTGGTGGTTGGCCGGGTTGGGGGGGAGTGTCAGCTCTTTTGGGTGGGTGGGTGGGTGGGTTGCTGAGCGTGGTGGACCGCCAACGTTGTTCATGGGCCGAGGCACATTGTGACATATGGGTGCTGCCACTTTGTGCAGACCCGTTTTGGTTTACACTTTGGTCATGGCCACAAAACAAGGTGAATGTGGCATGATCATCAGGGATCATCCCAACGCTCACCTTGATCAACTTGGGGTATAGGGGACAGGTACTTGTCCCGAGTGGCGTGGCGTCCCTCCTCCGTACTGTAGCTCAAGGGCATTCATTCTTTGCAGGTATCTGTATATCTATGGGCAAAGTTGGCCGTAGACCAAGCTCTGTGACACCCCCCCCCCCCCTCAGGGTATCCGGCAGGTGGGTGGGGGGGCTGGGTCAGCCAAAATCGGGGGGGGAGGGGGGGCAATTTAGCCGCCCCCACCCCCAGTGTCACGGGGCAGTGGCCTGGGCAAGGTATGTGCCTTTGAGTGGTTGCAATCCAGTGGCTCTTGGTGGGGGCCCATATTAAACGCGGTACGTCCACCAAAAGTTTCACCCACACCTTCGCTTAGCTCACCTCAATTAGGGTTTGCCCCCCCCGGACAATGCCCGCAGCCTCTCATCCCTCCACCCACCCACCCCTGCCCATCGGTAGGCCAGTGACATCATGTTGAGGGACGTGTGTTGTGAGGGTCTCTGCGCCGCGCGGTGCACTGCACGCAGATGCTGTGGTCAGCGGTCGGCACCCCCACAATATCGGAGAACTCCGTCCGAAATCGCAAAAACCGGGTGGCAACTCGCGCGTCGCAACGCAAGGACTCGTCGTTCTGCGTTGTTTGTTCCGTTGTTTGGGCGCCGGATGCTGCGACAGTGTGTGCCCGCGGTCAGCCCATCCCCCGAAGGATGCCCCCCCCCCCCTGACCCGCAAGCCCCCGCCGGCTCCGCTGCCCGCCCCGCCACCCCCCCCCCCCCAGGGAATCGCTTGAAGGGGGGGGGGTTACCCCCCTCCCCCCTCCCCCCTCCCCCCTGCGCTGACTCTACCCGAAAGGCATTCCCATACCCCAACCGCATCTCCAACCGCCAGAAACCGCCTCCCCCGACCGCTTTCACATCCCCTGTGACCGCTCTGCAACCGCTCTGGGATTGCCCCGATGGCCCCCCCTCTCCTTCAAGCAAAGCCCTGCCCCCCCCCCCCCCTCTCGGGCTCCAGCGCTGGCACCCCATCTCCCGGGGCCCAGGCAGCCCATGTTCATCGCACGTCCCCTCTGCCGTTGCAGGGGCCTTCGCCGCCAGCGAAGTGTTCACGCACTGGTACTCCACGAAGGCCTGGATGCCCAGCGTCCGCTCGTGCGAAGGCGGCCGCTGGGTGAGCCAAGTCGAGAGCCGGACGACCTCGACGTGCACGGAGCCCCCCACTCATGACGCCTGCGAGGGTTGACCCACGGCCGCGCCTGTGCCTCTTCTGCGCAGCAGGAGCGATGCAGGAGCGACCGAAGGGACCGCCGCCTTCTTGTAAGAGGTGGTGAGTAGACCGCATGGCGACTCCAGCCCGTCTAGAGACCCCCGCCCTCCCTGTTGACCTTGTGATAACCTCCACGAGTGGTTTGGTTGGTAATATTGTGATACGACAACCAACATAGGATGTGTGGTTTGCTGATGCCGTTTGTCAGCAGCTTCGGCCCCTCCTCGCACGGCCGATGCTATTTTTTTTTCCAGCTTTTTGCGACAGTTTTTATTGCCCAAACTTTTCGCCACGGCTCAAGCCTCCCTCCCCAACTGGCCAAAGGTCGCGGGTTCGAGCCCCGCCAGGGGCAAGTTTTCCAACCCGTGGCCTTGGTTTGCTTCTTGTGTCACGACATTGGCGCAAGGGTGATTCCAGAGCGGGGGTGAGTGATTATATATCCATCGATTGGACCACACGGACGGTGGGGCATGAGAGCCCCCCCAGGTGGGCTGTCCACCGGCGCGCGAGTCGCAGGCGGTTCTGCGACTGTTGATGGCGGGTGGGCCCAGAGCCCAACTGGGTCCTCTTCCCTTCCTCTACCGACGGGACAGGCACCGGAATCAAGGCTTGTTTTTCTGCTGGACGCGGCGTGCACCGGGTAGGACAGCTCCGGCCCGTTCTCGTCACAAGGGAGGGGCTGGAGCACAGCGCGACTAGCGCTGCCGGCGGGACCTGCACAGATTTGCGTCTACCTTGAGCCGTGAGCAATGAGCCCTCCGTGGCAGATGCCGGTCTGGATGTGCTTTGGTGGCAGACCACCGATGTGTACAACGCAAAGCACTCGTGAATGTTATCTAAGTTTTGGAAGTGGTCACGGTTTTTGTCATAAAATTGGCTGTAAACTTTGCGTAATTTTCCGTAATCTCGAAAATTGTGGGGGGGTCTGGCCCGCACGCGGTGCTGCAGCTGACGGCTGGAGGCGATGCGGGCCCGTCGGGGGGCTGCATGCTTCGGCCCGTACGGTGCCAGGCAGGCAGGCAGGCCCGCGGTGTTCGTTTGCCATTCGGCGTGTGCCGCACCGCACCAGCTGCAGGGCCCCTGCACCTGAGCGGAGGGCCGCCTGCCTCTCACGCGCTGCGTGTACAGATGTACAGACGTCATCCACCCCCCCTGGGACCTTGACACCGCGGGCAGCTTTGGTGCATCTCCGTGGTTGGCATATGAGATGCCTGCGGGAAGGGGGGGTTTGGTTTGGTTTGGGTCTCGGCTTGCGCCAAAGGTGGTGACCCACGGCCAGTGTGCCCGTACCTCACCGGCTCGACTGGGTACCCCCCCTGGTTGTCTGGTCTCACAGCCGTCCAGACTGCTGACGATCCCCGTACCTCGTCAAGGCGCTGACGTGCCTGTATGTGTAGGCGCGCGTGCCGTGGGGGGGCGTGCCGGGCAGGGGGGTCCTGGGGGGGGGTTCAAGGCAGGGGCACACCTTTGTCGTTCTTCAGCGGGAAGGGGGGGGGGGGGCTTCCTGATTCCCGATCCCTGGCCCAATGCCCCGCTGAGGAGATGATGGTGCAGGTCGGTGGGCCGCCAAGGACCCAAATGCGACAGACCTCCGGGACCATCGCAGCACAATCCTGCCCCTGAAACCCCTCACCGCCCTGTGGCGGTTGTGGGCAGGCACCCCTGGACCTTGTGCACGGCCCCCTCGCAGCTGAGAGGAGTGTTCGGAAGGGGGGCCGGGGGGGACACCGTCAGAGGCTCCGGCACACCACTGCGGCAATCACGCTGGGGGTAATAAAAGTATTTGGAGTCGGTGTCTGCCCCATTCTCAGATGGGATAAGGATTCCAAACCAGACTCCAGAAGTCTCTTCACACTCTTGCTCAATCTTTGCCGGTGGTATGTAGCCCAAAGCCTGAGTACTGATGGACACTGCAACATCGCATGTTTACGCTTGGGGACCACGGGCCATGTACATTCGGGGGGGGGGGCATTCACGGACAAGGACCCCTCGGGGGTGCTACTCCCAGCCCCGCCATGGGGTCCTCCTCCTCCCGCATGCTCCGGCCCCCTCCTGAAGCCTGAAAGAATGGCCGGGAACATGGCTGGTCATGCGTGACATCGCTGATCCAGTGCGGTCCAAGTTGCATCGATGGGACAGCCCCGATGCCCAACACTGCGACGTGATAAATGATGCCCCGTTTCTGTGGCACACAGAACATGAAACACCCGGCGGCCAAGATGACCAGGGTTCATTCTGTTGACCCCCTCCCCCCGTCAGCCCTTCTTGCGTCACATGTTCGCAGTCCGCAAGTTGTCCTGTTTGCCGCTGAGCCTGCCCTCGCCACACGATGGGCATTGCTGTGCGCCTGCAGTGTGCAGCACCCTCAAGGCCCTCGTTGTCCGTCGCATTTGTCTTCGTCTGCCCTGTCCTTCGACCTCCCCATCCCCCATCCGACTCCGAGGCGACCGCATCTGGTGCAGACGGCACCCGTCCTCTTCGGAGTGTGGGGTAGAGGGCACGGAAAAGGAAGGACACCCCCCCCCCCCCCCCGGGGCCCAGGGACGCGCTTGAGGGGGCGCGGCCCCTTCAAGTGCAGGCCTCTACACCCTCGCCACTCCTTTCCCGGCCGCCGGCGATCGGCCCTATTTCATGGGCGGACCTCGATAGTCGGGGGGGGGGGGGGGCGCGTGTCGCAGCACAGAGCCCCCCCTGACTCAGACCACGCCCAAGTGCACAGCAGCGCCCACACGGGGGCCTCGTGCACACGCAGCAAGTGGCGTGCCCGTCGAACTGCGGCTTGCAAAGAGCAGGGACCACAGCGAAACGTACAGCGCAGGCTGCCCCTTGGACTCGACCGGACAAAGCCCCCTGTCCTCCGTCGTATTTTGGGGATACGGCCCGTCTGTTTTGGGTGGATTTTGAGACATTTCGGCCGGCACTCATCCTCAGTCACTGCCTGAACGGGATCGGGACCAACACTTGTGAAGGGACAGTAACCCCCCGCCACACACACGCTCCGGCTCAATGTCATGATCGTCCTTCAGTGCCCTTGTTTTTGGTGCTGAGAATGAGGGGCTGTGGTGTGGTACGTCGTATCGGAATGAAAGCGTGTTGAGCTTGAGAGTCCAGTTGTGTTTCATCATTTGTCCCATGCGATAGCCAGCGCTGACCCTGACCGTGACTCGGACTCACATTTTGTGTCCCGCACCTCTGATTCGGATGGGGTACGCTGTGTCTTACCTGCGATGTCTCTTGGGCAAGCGGGGCACCTCCAAATGGGCAGACGTTGTTGTGTCCTTTTTGGGCGTTTGTTACAGAGTCCTCGCTGGTCGCCAGGACGAACAGCCCAAAAATTGTGCGGAGGAACACAGCCCATCCCCGCAGCCGATTCCTTCCGCCATCAGCAGCACCATGCGGAGATCTGCGCTGACACTGGGCCTGAGGGGGCGTACCGTGCGCTGTGCGCGCGCTGTGCGCCCGCTGTGCGAAAAGTTGGCCGTTCTCCACCACTGGGAGTTCGGTAAGTTCAGAAGATTGGAAGGATGTCATTGAATGGCTGCTGCAGTGGACGGGGCTATAGGGGGCAGAATTCAGGTCCCTGGGACCCATGGCAAGCATCAGATGTTTGAATTTTTGAGATTTGAATTGGTTGCGCATGATTCTGCAGGTGGGTGGTTTTCGGGGCTGTTACCCGGATAATCACCGTAATAATTGGCGCTGTGCGCGCACTGTGCGCGCGCTGTGCGAAAACGCCCCCTGAGATGTGTGCGGCCCATTGGGTGTGTGTGGCCCCGTCTTGTCTGTCACCCTGGTCACCTGTGGTCGCCATGTTGAGTTAGTTTGCGACGCTGTTCTCAAGTCGTGCCCCATGCCGCTGCAAGGCCCCCAGGGCTGCTGGTTTGGACTTGTGCAGCGGCGTTGTTGCGGCCCCTCCTGCCCCTGTGGCAACCAGCCGGAGGCGATGGAGGTCCTTTTGATGTCCGGCTGGTTGCACGCCCCAACGTGAACCAGTTGGTGGAGAATGTTGTGGCGAAACCTGAGGTCAAGACGTGCAGCGGGACACGGGTGTGGCTTCTGTGCCCAAGGTCCACAGGACGCTGCTCAAGTCCCCATATTACAACGTCGTTATGCGGCCGTTCTCTCTCCCGGCCAACCATCGCACTTCGGCGCACACCGTCGGGAGCATCAGTGATGGCATCTGGTGCACTGCGGGACGTTGCCGGCACCATCCCGGCAGGCCAAGGCAGTAAAGCCAACGGATGCGCTACAAGATTGGTTGGCGCCCAGCCGCGGAAACTGCACGAGAGAACTCTGCAAAGACAATCAATTTTCGGGATTGATCGATGGTTTTTCTCGGGTGTTCCTGAAAACATTTTTCCAAAGAAATTGTGTTTGTGGCCTCGGCAGAAGATCAGAACGTGCAAATCTTTGGGATTTCTACGCCATTGCGGGCGGATTAAGTGGGTGAGGGAGTGGCTTGCTGCACTGTGTGACTTCCGGAATGCTCCGTCATCGAGGCACCTGCTCGCCGACTCGTTGACCTCGGCGATGGGGCTGTTGACCGTTGCTTTCTGGAATGCCGGATGTACTGTGCGTGTGGATGGGCCCGGGGAAGAGGGTTTGTGCGGTGTCTGGGGACCCCGTTTGAGCGGCAACTGAGACAAGGGCTGCCCCTAAGCTCATCCTCGAATGACCCAATAGCCCTGACCAGCGGCCCTGCCGCGATGTAAAGTAGTGCTCGGTAGAATGGCCCATTTGAGGCAGGGGATCCCTGAGGCGCCTCCCACCCCCCCCCCCCTCCTCTCATTCTCCCCCTCCTTTGTCCCCCACCCCCCAAAGCACCCTCATCTACACCCCCCACCCGGTGCACCGCGGC
This sequence comes from Eutreptiella sp. 'Long Island Sound 2002', assembly GCA_964036045.1. NCBI lineage: Eukaryota > Euglenozoa > Euglenophyceae > Eutreptiales > Eutreptiaceae > Eutreptiella > Eutreptiella sp. 'Long Island Sound 2002'. The sequence goes on along the minus strand of OZ038379.1, from coordinate 8,862,968 downwards.
GCCAACGGCCGTGGATCATCCGCTAACCACCGTCCGCTAACCGCCAACTGCGGTAGGTCAACCGTCATGTGGCAGCAAGTCCAAAGACCACAAAAGCCAGAGGCAATTTTCGCCAGATCCCCCCTCCCCCCCTCCCCCGGGGCAGGAAGCTGACAGTATCACAAGTGAACTGAGGCAGTCTGGCATGAGGTCGGCATCCCGCGGGTTATTTGAAAACCTGACGCCATGGCCCAGGTCCCCCGTGTTTGTAAAGTAGCCCATTGTGGGGCCCCATGCAGGGCCCAGCCCAGTGGCTGGCAGTCGTCTGCACGCCCGGAGGCCGCGCCGATGGCCCGAATCGTGCATCGCAACCCCCTGAACACCGCCAAAAGAGCAGCCAAGGGCTTCTCAGTAGACGCCGGCACACAGTTGAGCATCGCATTTGTCGGGCATGTGGTGTGTCCCGCACCCGTGATTTGTGGATGTCTGTCCTGTGTGCCGCACCCCTGTACAATACCCCTCGAGCGTCCATCCACCGCTCTTTCTGGGGGGCGGCCCGAGACGGGGAGGGGGATGCAGCCACAATCCAAGTCATTGCAGTCACGTTTCCTCGGGGGCTGTGAGGAAGCGCCATGTGCAGCCGGGCTCGGCCAAAGGGGGGCTTGGGTTGGGTTGGGCTGGCGGCCTCATGCAGGAGCAGGCCCTCGGGTGTGGGCTTCCTTCCCTGCCCCACCACGAGGCTGAACTACCTGACTGTCCGGTTCCAAGGCCGAGCGGGCTATCGACAGCCACCAGACCCCACCGAAGCGCACGGGGGGGGGAGGGGGGCACTATATGTCGAATTGCATTCGCGGGGATGCTCGAGGCCGTATCGCGGTCAGGCGCGCAGCAGATGGTCCCAGAAGGAGAACGGGTGACTGTTCAGGGCCTCGTGGGTCAATGGGGAGACCAAATGGATGACCACGGATGACCACAAAACCGCAGTTGGCAGTCCGCCCGGGCGTTGCAGTGGCAACGGACCTGTCGGCGGCCGCCCAACGGCGGTGGATTCCACAGCCCAACCGTGCCCTTCCCATTTCCCCCACCGGCCCACCCAGCGCGCATCGTTCTGTGCCCACGTCTGCGGCTGCCGGTGTGCGTGAGAGGCCGGCGGGGATAGGGCGCACACCCGTGCCGACCTGCGGTTATATATTGGGAATGCCATGCACGCAGTGTGCACGCAGTGCGCACGCAGTCCGCACGCAGTGCGAAGTTTTGGATGTCGGCAAATACTCGAACCCTAGTTTTGGCCCCTTTTCACAAGTTTTTGGTTCCGTGCCAGGGTTTTTTTGGCTTCCCAAGCATTTAGGATGTGGCATATTTGAATTGTCAACCATTTCCCCCTAGAAGAGGCCCATCGACAAAGTGTACATAGTCAACACGGCCCGGATCTCGACGTCGTCATTGCCGACACTGCAGCGAGCCTCGTATCCGTAGAGGCGGTTCAATTCGCCTTGCAGAGTACTCTTCCCGACAGATAGTACGTGCACCAAAACCTTGGTCGACTTCAAGGTGATTCTCGAACCGACATGCTCAAGATCATCGATCGGTATGGCCACGTCCACAACTGCAGAGAAGTCAACGTGGTCATCGTCGCTCGAAGGCTCTCGATCGCCGATACTCGATGGTGGTGAGTCGACACCAAGACCGGACAGTTCTTCTTCGACGATGCTGTTGGTTATAACTACAACCAGAAGTATCGATGGACACCTAGCCAACCCTATGGTATTGACACCTTTCAGTCTTCCCCCTAGTAAACAGGTGACAGGTATTCTTGGGTGAGTATCCTAGCCTCTGCGTGCACAATATGCACGCAGTGCGCACGCAGTGCGCACGCAGTGCAAACACTTAGCCATTGTCGTGGTGGGTGTTTGTGAGGGCGCAGCCGTTCATCTTCTGTCCGCAGCCTCGCAGCATGTGCGGGCTGATTGAGTCCTCGAGCACCAGCTGCGGATCCGAGGGTACGCTTCCTCCTGATGGGCGATGGGAACCAAATTGATAAGCTCCGGACGCCTGCTGCACTTTGGCCATGGAAGGACCATTGTTGCCTCCCTGGCAGTCATCACAGAACAAGTGTTGACACACATTGCAGGACAGATAAGATGTCGGAGGGGCCCTCACAGCGAATACGGAGGCGCAGGGTTTGTCACTGATTCGGCGCCGAATATTTCCGAATCAGAGCAAACATGGGAATTCGGAATATTTCGGAATGTTTCGGAATGTTTCCGAATGGCAACAGTCTGGGGTTGGGGGCTCGGTCTGCTTTGTGTCATGTACCACTGTTTGCATCGTTACCCCCCCCCCCCCCTGAAATATCCCATCCTTTGCAACCCCCCCCCCCCCCCGGTGGAGACAGTCACTTTAATGTTTTGCTAGTTCACATGTGTTACGCCGGTTTGTGTTGCCTATCTGTCACAACCCGGCCTTGCATTGCTTTCCCAATACTTCAAATCAATCACCTGTGTGTGTCCTGTGATATTCCCTCTCCAAAGGCGGTGTATGGAGTGTTGTGTTGTGTTTTAAGACCCAGGATTTTCTCTCCCGGTGACCATGTATGGTACCACTCGCACATTGATTGCTCCTGTGTTGGCCAGCGTTGTGGCCCCCCAAAGAAGCCGGTGCCTGCCCCCAAGGCGAGAGCAAAGCCAGCCCCCAAACAGGCTGGTCCATTGCCCCTCCATTGCCTCATCATCAACCCATGCAACACACTCAGTGCCCGTCATGCAAACTGAACATGTGCAACATTTCAAAGTGTGCTATTCTTGTACCCGGAAGTTCTTTGCCGAGGTGGGTGGGGTGGCAGTATGAGGCGGGTCGGGTCGGGTTGGTTCGGGTCGGGTTGGTTGGTGCATCAGTGCAAAGGTCGCTTCAGCCGTGTTCCGTTTGCTTGCATCACTGGAGGGTACCACACTTTGCCTTGAAATACCCTTGCAACCCCCGTCCCCCTCTCCCCCCGAGATTGTCACTAACCCCCCCCCCCCCTCCCCACCCCTCCCTGGTAATTCTCCATCAAACGGTTGTGATGCATCCCTCACAAACGCCTCGCAATCAGTCTCAAAATGACATTAGGGGGTTCAGTCCGGTTTGTGCCCTGCTCTACCACTGTTTGAAACAACTTGTGAAAGCTGTGCTTCCCCTCTTCATTTTCCACATTCAACTATCTACCATGTCCTATCCGGCGCCTCCTCAGGTGAAAATACACAAGATGGCCCCTTGGGAGCAGCCACCACCCTAGTTTGGGGTCTCCCTGTTGGATCGTCAATTGTTCCCACCCTTGTCCTAATAGCGGGGGGAAATTATAGCTCTTCCAGCCTGGCCACCAATTGATCTGTAGCTGCTTGGTAGGGCCAGGCGGCTAAATCTCCGTGCCGGGCGCGCGCTGCATCAGGTGCTCAAGTGTTGTCTCAGCACTCCATGTGTGAAAATTGAAATGTTTTGCTTTGCCGGTGTTGTAGAAGATTATGTAGCTGTATCCTGGTGCCAGTTTTGGTGGATGGGTCCTGGGTACGCGTGCTGTTGGCCGCGGTACAAAATTTAGCACTATTTGACCGCTATCATATGTTTCCCTCAATTTTTTGGCTGTGATGACGCTTTCTCCGCAAGACGGAGGGATGTTTACAAAGGTCTTGTACCCCGATATAGGAGGGAGCACCTGATGCGGCGCAGTGGTGTGGAGGAAAGGCGGTCTAGCCCGACCAAGAACCCAGAGTTACTGCTTCGGGGACCCCTCGTCTAGGGGTTATGTAGCCATTTCGGATTGCTCCCTTTGTTGGGGACAACGTTTGGAGGCATCTGATGCCTGTGATGCCTGTGCTGCCAGTTGCACATGTTCAGCAATTCAAAGTGGCGTGGTCTGGTGATGAATAATTTCACAGTGTGCCAGTGGTTGATGATGGGGCACCTGAGTAATTCCATGTAATGCTGATTGTGTGGGTTTATGGTGTACTGCAAGTGGATGGGGATGGGCAATGGACAGTTGTTGGGGTTGAGTTCATGTTCCTTTGCAACTCCCCCAGCTCTGGGCGGGAACTGTCATGTGGGTGCAGAATATTTCATTGAGTAGGTGTCAGGGTTACAAATAAGAACGGTGTCATTTGGGAGGTGGGGCTGGGAGGGAGGGTTGGCTACCTGTGACAATGTCACAGTGGGATGTCACACTTGGCTTTTTTTTAGGCTGATGGTGACAGTGCCCAGTGGTAGTAACAGTGACTGTGACTGGGACTGCGACTGTGAATGTGACTTTTGTCATTTGTCGGCTTCTGCTTCCCCTACCTGTTGTCCATCGTCACAGCCTCTCCCCAGCATCCTAAAGCGGACAACAGCAAAGAAGCAGTGCATGCCGTTCGAGTTGTTTAAGACTCCAAGTCCGCTCGCACTTGCCCGCACTGTGGACATTCCCCAAATTGGCGCTGCCATTACTTGATTTAAAAAGCAGCGCCAGCTGACGGGCAGAAAGAAGGGATTGGCTTTCAATGGTCCCCAGGCCATGGCTGCAAAATTGCTGTGCTGTCACACTAGACTGATGCAGCATGTGGTTGAGATGTACGACATTTTTGTCACGCAATCCACTGCTACGCCACCGTGTACCCCATCTATACCCAAACAGTATGAACAAGGATGAACAGTACATTTCTGTTAGTGGTCCAGCTCAGAACCGACAGAAACTGAGATTGACCATGTGGTCGCCATAGGCTTTTTTTTGGGCACACCCAGCCATATTAGAGGCAATTCCAGTGACGATTCTAGTGACACTGACAGTGCCGGCAATAGTGCCTGATCAACCTGCCGTATTGTGGTTTGAGTTCTGTGACATGTGACATGTGACAGAGGGGGGGAGGGGCTCGCCCGCACCTTATTTATAACCTTGATTAGGTGTGTGTAGCTGCTATGCACAGCCGAGTAGTGCTGTTTTGCGCAGTAGGGTCTTGCAACTACATGGCAAGGTACAGAACGGCCCAGCGACCAACCACAGCGTTTGTGCAAGCCTGCCCAAAATGCCTTCAATTTCGCCTTCAGCCCCTGCAATGCTGTTACAGCTGTGTGCACCAAAGAGGGTGTATTTGGGGCATGCACCAGGCAACCACACCTTCTTGGAAGAAGAGGGAACCACCACCCCTTTGTGTCCGGTACCCTAATGTCCAGTACCATTCCCCAACGCTTGGCGTGTATTGTTGGTTCCTCACCTTCTGCACCAGTGGTTGATGCTGGGGCACCTGACTAATGCCATGTTGTGCTGATTATGTGTGTTAATTGTGTATTGCAAGTGGATGGGGATGGGTAATGGAGACTTGTTGGAATCGGGTTCGTGCACCCTTGCGACCCCCCCCCCCCTTGGGGGAACCATCATTTGGGTGCAATTCCCTGTGGACGGGGGGGGGGAGTTCAATGGGGGAGGAGGGTAACTCTGTGACTCTGTGGGGGAGTATCAGACGCGGCGCGCGCCGCAGGTACCGGGGTTGTTCCGTAGGCCCTTTCAGACAATTTAGAGGCAACTGTGCCAATTTCGGGGGGCCAAGACATCCCCAATCTGCATGTGTGCCTTGTTTTTGCTTTTGCAATGTCTTTTGTCATGTTCTCTTGTTTGTAGGCCTGTTGGTTTCAAAGGGGGCGCCTTAAGCGCAGTGCGCGCGCAGTGCGGGCGCAGTGCAACTATTTGGGCGTCTAGCCGTACTGGAGACCCATACTTTGTGATACTAGGGGGCATCATTGTTGCCCCTAGCGTAGGTTTTGATGCTTCTTCCACATTGGGGATATGGCATTTTTGGATTTTCACCCACTTTCGCCCATTTCCGCCCCTTTTCACACTTTTTTGCTCATCCCCACCATGGACTCCCACACTTTGGTGTGGGCCCTTGAGTTGGGGTGACGGACTCCCCGGTTTTTGCCTGACCACAGTCGAATGCCCTATGCGAGGCCGCATCACTGCCGATAAGGATGCGTGGTTGTACCACAAGTTGAAAATAGAGGTTGACGTGGATTCCCTCCTACAAGCCACTTTGCCCCCCGGCCCAGTTGAGGATGAGGCGGACACATATGAGGCCTTGGTACTAGCTGGTAGGGAGTGAGCTTTCAAATGCTGCCACTCCGAAGCATTCTGATTTTGTATTTAGTTGACAATTGAACAGAAAAAAGGATATGTGTGTGTATTTCCGCATTTTGCATGATGTCTTATGTGAGGGGAAGGTAGCTTGCATTTGTCTTTAGCTAGGGCAGTTTGGGTGACCTAAATTTGGGGGCATTTGGAAGGGGTGTGCCTTGGAGTTCTTTAGGGAGGACCTACTCTAAAAGTAGCGCGCAGTGCGCGCGCAGTGCAAGGATTCCCCCAAAATCTTATTGCAGCATTCTGTCCCCTTGTTTGAACAGAGCTATGTCTCTCTCATGGCTTTATGCAGGGGTGTCAATTCTGTGTGCTTTGTCGACTTCGTTTGCATGTGAGCTTGCCCAAGGGGGGCCTCACACGTTAGCGCTGACACTTTCATCAAGAGGGCCTATCAGGAAATAATAGCACCCATCCAGAGCCCATCAGGAAAGAACAACATCCATCTGGAGCCTGTGAGGAAGTAACAATGACCATCCAAGGCCCACCAGGAAATAACAGCAATCATCCAAAGCCAATCAGGGGGAATGGTAATGCCTCAAGAGCCCACCAGGTACCATTTACAACTCCTCTCCCAGTAGACCATCTCCTAGGGAAGTTGTTCGAATACTTGACGCGGTGCGGACGTGGTGCGCGCGCGGTGCACGCGCGGTGCGGATACTCCCCCTGTGGGTGCCCCCATTATGACCCTTTTTACTTCATTAAGTTCCTTCACATCCCACCCCCAAGACAGCAGGGGTGATGTAGCCAATCCGCCCACTTGTGGGCCCTTTTCTGATTTCCCCCGCCCTGAAGCGTTGGGGACCCCCCAGATGGCTGGGGTGACGTAGCCAGTCTGCCCACTTGTGGACCTACTTCGGATTTTGTCCCCTGCTGTGAAGCGTTGGGACCCCCCAGACGGCAGGGGTGATGTAGCCAATCCACCCACTTGTGGGCCCTTTTCTGATTTCGTCCCCCGTTCTGAAGCGTTGGGGACCCCTCCCCAGATGGCAGGGGAGATGTAGCCAACCCGCCCACTTGTGGGCCTACTTCTGATTTTGTCCCCTGCTCCTCTAAAGTGTTAGGGACCCCCCAGATGGTAGGGGTGGCTGGATAGAGCAACAACAGCACAGCTGTTGTATGCATTGAGCAGGTCCTTGATCAATGTGGTCAAATTCCTCATTGTAGCCCAACCCTGCGACAGATGAAACATCAGCCCTTTCGGAGGGATTGGTCAAACACGCTCTCCGGTCCATTCAAGGGTTTGAAGTTGAGGAAATCAAGCGTGGTAAGGGCTTGTTTTTGATGAAGTCTTCAACAGACAACCTGTTGAAAGGTATCAGACCAGACATGCCACTAGTGTCCGGCAGGGGAGGGGAACTGAGTTTCGTTAGGAATCTGCTTTGTTTCATGTGCCACTGCTGTCGCAACCACAACTCAGTAGGAACAAGCTGCATCTCCTGTCTGACGCAGTAAGACCCAGCTCCCTTATGATCACGTCTGACCTGGCAGACGCTAGTGCCAAGTCTGTACCAGACTGAGGGGAAGCACTTGACGTGGCATGTGCGTGGTGCGACTATTGGGGAAACGGGGGCAACCTGGCAGGAGTGAAAAGAGAGTGTGTGGGGGGGGATCATCCGGCTGGAGAATCACCTCAAAATCGGGCTATGGTGAACATGTTTGGTTTGTTTGGTATGTCAAGATGCGACTTGTTACCAACCGGATCAACACGCTGACACAAGCAAGGCACCCAGCACCTTAAGGGGACCACCGAGTGATGTTGGGATTGGTGTGGGTGCGAACCTTTTCCAAGCCCCTAAACATTGCAGAATCGGACTGTGGGTTCCTTTGCTACAAGTCATCCAGTTGTTTGAATCTCGTTTCGGAGGTGTCATGTTGTGAAATGCTTTACAGTTCAGTCAATTTGAGTGTGTGTTTTGGCTAAGTTTGATGGCATCTCGTGACCGGCCTGAGGTGAACCCTGCTACTGCTGCTGCTATGCTACTGCTGTGCTACTGCTGGTGCTGTGCTGCTGGCTGCTGTGACTGGTGGTGGTGGTGGTGGTGGTGGTGGATTGCCTCTTGTCTCAATAGCCACACATGCGATGCTGCGTTGGTTACACAGGGCGCAGCCCTTTTCGAAGGCGTGGCCGACGTCTCCATGGGCCACTCTCAGCACAAGGGGCATCACAGCCCTCAGTCATGCTGCCAAGGGGACTGCGTCCTTCACGGAGCATCGACTGGTCAACGATTGGCAGAGGGGAGGCGTGCCTGGACGCTGGTACACATGTGCCGGTGTAGCGCGCACCGCAGGAACCGCCGGCATCGCTTCCGTGTCACGTGCCATGTTCCCTGTCCGGGGGCCCAAGAGCAGAATTGTGGTACGCCGCATGTTCAGCAGCCGAAAGAAACATGGAGGACGGGGGCGGGATCGGGGCCGCGGCCACACACCAACAACAGCAGAACGATCGCCGGGACGGCCGCAGCGGAAGGTGCAGTCCGGTGATGCCGTGGGGCATGAGGAGTTTATGGCGATGTGTGCGGAGGTGGAAAGGGGGGCCGCGGGATACACGCCCTCTGAACTGCTGGCGATAGTTCGGGAAGTGGCAGATCTTTGCGCGGGTAGGAGTGACTTCCGGAGGCTCATTATGGAACCCACAAATGAAACGGTGCCTGCGTTGAGGCGTCGCGCCTCTGATCCGGAAGTGCTGGGGGCTCTCAAAGGGCGTCAGGCAGCGCGGCTACTGCACGCATTCAGTAAGATGCGAGTGCGCGATGAGGTGCTGGTGCATGGGATCGCACAACGGCTGCTTCGGCGGGACATTATGCAGAACCTCAACGGCCAAGCCATCGCCATGACCTGCTGGGCCTTGGCCAAGGTAGACATGCCGCACCCGGAGCTGATGGAGGCGCTTGCAACACGTGTGACAGATGACCGTATGATTGAACAGCTCTCGGCCCAAAGTGTGGCCAACACTGTGTGGGCATTCGCGAAATTGGGTGTACATAATGGGGACCTGATGACTGCAGTTGCACGCTGGATGTCACACGACGACGTGTTGGCCACATTTAACGCACAGAACATTGCCAACACTGTGTGGGCCTTCGCCACATTGGGTGTACATAATGGGGACCTGATGGCTGCAGTTGCACGCTGGATATCACACGACGACGTGTTGGCCACGTTTAACGCACAGAACATTGCCAACACTGTGTGGGCCTTTGCCACATTGGGTGTACATAATGCAGACCTGATGGCTGCAGTCGCACGCCGGCTATTGCAGGACGACGTGTTGGCCACTTTTAAAGCACAGGAGATTGCCAACACTGTGTGGGCCTTCGCCACATTGTGTGTACATAATGGGGACCTGATGGCTGCAGTTGCACGCCGGCTATTGCACGACGACGTGTTGGCCACGTTTAACGCACAGAACATTGCCAACACTGTGTGGGCCTTCGCCACATTGGGTGTACATGATGCGGACCTGATGGCTGCAGTCTCACGCCGGCTATTGCTCGACGACGTGTTGGCCACGTTTACCGCACAGGGCATTGCCAACACTGTGTGGGCCTTCGCCACATTGGGTGTACATAATGCGGACCTGACGGCTGCAGTCGCACGCCGGCTATTGCACGACGACGTGTTGGCCACGTTTAACGCACAGAACATTGCCAACACTGTGTGGGCCTTCGCCACATTGTGTGTACATAATGGGGACCTGATGGCTGCAGTTGCACGCCGGCTACTGCACGACAACGTGTTGGCCACGTTCAAGGCACAGGACATTGGCAACACTGTGTGGGCCTTCGCCACATTGGGTGTACATGATGCGGACCTGATGACTGCAGTTGCACGCCGGCTATTGCACGACGACGTGTTGGCCACGTTCAAGGCACAGGACATTGCCAACACTGTGTGGGCCTTCGCCACATTGGGTGTACGCAATGCGGACCTGATGGCAGCAGTCGCACGCCGCCTATTGCACGACGACGTGTTGGCCACGTTCAAGGCACAGGGCATTGCCAACACCGTGTGGGCCTTCGCCACATTGGGTGTACATAATGGGGACCTGATGGCTGCAGTCACATCCCGGCTACTGCACGACAACGTGTTGGCCACGTTCAAGGCACAGGACATTGGCAACACGTTGTGGAGTTTTGCTGTATTTGAAAGTTTGCACGACAGCATCATCACCCGCCTTCTTGACCGTGCATTTGCGGATACTGAGATGCCCATGTGTCCGCCTGCACTGGGTCAATTGCATCAGGTATATTGTTATGAGTTTGGGTGCGTTCCTGTTGAATGCCTTGATAGCTCACTCGGGGCGGGGGGCGGGCTGCCGCGGTGTCGGTAACACTGATATTGTGCAGCGGTTGCTGCAAACGTGGTCAAAGCACCCAGCTATTCTCTATTTGTGGCCAAGTGCTTTGTCATAAGGAAGACAAGACAACGCAGAGTGTCGTCATCTTTGCGAGCCGTAGAGAAGTAGGAGTTAGGGCAGCCTTTGAGGCTCGACGTGCCCTTCATGACGTGGAATTGCGCGCAGTGATGTGGCTTTGGCAGAGTGTCATCTAAAGTCGTTGGTTTGGGAAGCGGGTTCAGGTGGGGAACAGGGGTAGTCAAGTTTGTGAACAGAACGTCTGATGTCAGAAAGTAGCGTGTGAAATCCCGTTTTTTTTGATCGTTGCTTTGCCGTTAGATCGACACAATTCGCAGGAAGGTAATGCCACACACAGCCTCTCCAAACTACTCATCTCCACTGAAATTTTGGTCCTCATTGGCTCACGTGTCTCTTCAGGTCCTTCTGCACGTGGCATTGCACAAGCAGGAGCTTCCGCTCAGCAACAAAGCGCTTCTGGGCATGGGCCCCTTCGTTGAGCAGTGTTCCACGCATTTTACAGAGGCCTCGCAATGTGCGGCTCCTTCGCGGCTGCAGAGGTCTGTGGCCGCGGTGCTCCAGCAACTGAACGTGAAGTTTGATGAAGAGGTCGTGTTGTCTGACGCTGGGGGGTACAGTGCGGACATGGGGGCGACGTTGTTGAAGCGACGGCAGCTGCAGTGCTTTGGGTACCACGTTGTGTCTGTGCCGTTCTGGAAGTGGGACGGAATGGCTGAGGCAAAACGGCGGAGGTACCTGCGGGGGCTGGGCCTCGGGGATACACCATGACATTGACCGTTGGAGCTGCCAGGGACAGGGGAGTGTGCGGGTGGAATGGTGCTGATGTCAGTGATAGGTCGTTGGGAAAAGCGATGGGGGGACCAAAGCACCTGAATGGGCAGTGCCGTAGTGCTGAGGCGACATGCTTCGAGTAGATGGTGCCACACCTCCGTGGGTTGTGTGCGATAGATAGTGGGCACAGCATCTGTTGCTGATTCAGGGATGTTGTGGATTGTCTGTGAGGATGTCTGTTGTGTGCAGCTGTGAATTGCATGCGAATTGGATACTTGACAGCTTAGGGGGCGCCCAGCTGCAGCGCTTGACACCACCACCACCCTCCCCTTTTCACAATGGCCCAAATGTTTAGAAGGTCTTTGGCCTTCTAAATCGGCGGTGCCGGATATTTTTCTTTTCCAGCATGTGGTAAGGGGGGCTGTATACTCGAAATGCTCAGAATTTCATGGGGAATCCAATTATGTATGCTAAACATGAAACGATTTTCTGACCCCTGACCTCCCCCATCCAGCCCCTCAAACCTGGCTGCTGGGACTAGAACCCCCTGGGGGTAAAAACTTCATTTTTTTCGATAATCCCCTGTATTCATGTGTGTTTTGCCACCCATGCCTCCCATTTCAACACTTTTTTGACTGCTAGGAAAGAGATGATACGACCAAAAAAAGACCATGCAGTCTTTGACTGAAAGGCTGGTGGGGCGGCGGCGGCGGGGGGGGGGGGGTCTGTAGTAAAACCTAGTAAGCCTAGTAAACCTATTAGTTCACTAGTAGGTATCACTACCAGGTATCGGGAACCTAGTATAAAAATTTTTTAACGAGGTTTCAGAACGTAGTAAAAAAAACCTTTTTTTTAATAGGTTTCAGAACCTCCAAAAAAATAGGATCTTAGTTTCAGATCTTTTGGGTCACTTCTGGACCAAAAGATCAACCCCCCCCCCCCCCCGTTTCGGGGACCCGGTTTCCCCGAATCAGCCCGAAACATTAGCCCGAATCAGTGGATTTCTGATAGTGGTGAGAAAAAAGACCATTTGCTGAAGGTGTTTGTGTTGTGGTGATGAATACCTCTGTGCAACTGTGTTCCATTTCTGTTAACAGACAAGTCTCATGACACAGTGTTCTGTTTGTGGCAGCAAGGGGTCAACATTGACTTCAACCAATGACCTTGATGCAACTCAACAGGCCCGGTTTCAGGAACAACATGCGGAAAAGCCAACAGGGTCTCTGTTGTGTACATTGTGTGCACGGTATCTTTAACCAGCACGCATGTTGACATCCCCGTTGACCATAGCAAGCAAATATCCAATCTGTGTGTCATGCATCGGCACGTATGTGCTTTTCACAGTTTTGGTCATGAAGCGGGGTTGTGATGTGGCTCCGGATGCTGTCCTCCCATTGGTGATCCACCTTCTTCCCACAACATTTGCACATTAGTAAATTGTTGTTGTTGTACAGCCCATACTTACCATTCTTCTCAACACCTTGATCACCTGTCACATGTTTCGCCACATGCTTCTTCTGACCAGGCTTTTTGGGCTGATCAGGTTTGGTCTTCTTGGCAGCAGTCGAGACACTCGACACACTGCCTTCGTTGGTGCCTGCGTTGGTACCTGGTACTGAGGAGGTAGCTGTCTTCTTTGCAAAGAACGGTGCATTCCAAGTTGGGCAGTTTAGTTACAATCATCACCCATGTTCCCATGTTTCTGTGGAATTTGTGTGTGCATTTGCGTGCCTTTGCCCTCATGACACGTGGTGTGAAGAGCGTGGAGATCACAAGTTTGAAGACTAGCAATGTTTGCTTGCATTTTGTGTGTGTGTTTGACAGTCCCAGCAGGTTGACAGCTGTAGCAAAAATGAAAAATTTTCCGGTCTGTGGGAAGCTGGGTTTTAATATGGGACTTCCCGAATGCAACCCCAGTTCATATACCACTTGAGCAACTACTTTCCCTGCTATATATGATGCAAAGACCGCACGCAAGCTGACCGATGAATTTTTTTCCAAAAATGGACGGAAATATTCTGATTCCAAATGACTCTAACAACACAGCAACCGAAGGGAACGTGTGTTCGGGGCCTAGGACCGAGTTTTTGAAACCAAAATGCAGCACCTACCCTGATTTATGCCAACATAATTCAGCCCGAAACATTGAGCCCCAATCAGTGGATTTTCCCCCCCGAAACGGGGGGTTTAAAGATCTTCTGATTTTGTCACTGGCTCTGAAGCATAGGGGACCGCCCCAGACAGCAAGGGCCACTAGGCCCACTTGTGGGCCACTTCTGAATTTGTCCCCCGCTCTGAAGCATTGGCTATCCCCCAACGGCAAGGGTTATGTAGCCACTGGGCCCATCTGCCGGCCACATCTGACTCTATCCCCCGCTCTGAAGCATTGGGGACCCCCCCGACGGCGGGGGTTATGTAGCCATTGGGCCCACTTGTGGGCCACTTCTGACTTTGTCTCCCGCTCTGAAGCATAGGGCATCCCCCAAACGGTAGGGGTTATGTTGCCGCTGGGCCCACTTGTGGGCCACTTGTTTTTTATCCCGTGCTCTGAAGCATTTGCTATCCCCCAACGGCACGGGTTATGTAGCCACTGGGTGCATCTGCGGGGCACATCTGACTTTATCCCCCGCTCTGATGCATACGGGATCCCCCACACGGCAGGGGTTATGTAGCCACTGGGCCCACTTGTGGGCCACTTCTGATTTTGTCCCGTGCTCTGAAGCATCGGGGATCTCACAGACGGTCGGGGTTATGTAGCCACTGGGCCCACCTGTGGGCCACTTCTGTTTTCGTCCCTGGCTCTGAAGCATAGGGCACCCCCGCCGACGGCCGGTATTTTGTAGCCACGGGGCCCACTTGTGGGCCACTTCTGACTTTGTCTCCCGCTCTGAAGCATGGGGTTTCCCCCAAACGGCAGGGGTTATGTAGCCACTGGGCCACTTTTGGGCCTCTTCTGATTTTGTTCCCTGCTCTGAAGCATTGGGGATCCCTCAGACACTGGGGCTTATGTAGCCACTGGGCCCACTTGTGCGCCACTTCTAACTTTGTCCCCCGCTGTGAAGCATCGGGGGTCCCACAGACGGTCGGGGTTATGTAGCCATTGGGCCCACCTGTTGGCCCCTTCTATTTTCGTCCCTTGCTCTGAAGCATAGGGCACCCCCGCCGAGGGCAGGGGTTTTGTAGCCACTTGGCCCACTTCTGGGCCACTTCTAACTTTGTGTCCCGCTCTGAAGCATTGGCCATCCCCCAAGCGGCAGGGGTCATGTAGCCACTGGGCGGGCCATTTCCGATTTTGTTTCACGCTGTGAAGCATAGGGGACTCCCCCGACGGCAGGGGTTATGTAGCCGATGGGCCCACTTATGGGCCTCTTCAGATTTTGTCCCCTGCTCTGAAGCATTGGGGATCCCACAGACGTCAGGGGTTATGTAGCCACTCGGCCCACTTGTGGGCCCCTTCTGCTTTCGTCCCTGGCTGTGAAGCATAGGGCACCCCTGTAGAGGGCAGGGGTTTTGTAGCCATTGGGCCCATTTGTGGGCTAGTTCTGATTTTGTCTCCCGCTCTAAAGCATTGGCCATCCCCCAAACGGCAGCGGTTATGTAGCCGCCGGGCGGGCCAGTTCCGATTTTGTCCCCCGCTTTGAAGCATGGCTATCTCCCAGTGGCAGGGGTTATGTAGCCACTGGGCCCATCTGCGGGCCACATCTCACTTTATCCCCCGCTCTGGGGGTTATGTAGCCATTGGGCCCACTTGTGGGCCACTTCTAACCTTGTCTCCCGCTCTGAAGCATCGGGGATCCCACAGACAGTCGGGGTTATGTAGCCACGGGGCCCACATGTGGGCCCCTTCTGTTTTTGTCCCTGGCTGTGAAGCATAGGGCACCCCCGCCGATGGCAGGGGTTATGTAGCCACTGGGCCCACTTGTGGGCCATTACTGACTTTGTCTCCCGCTCTGAAGCATTGGCCATCCCCCAAACGGCAGGGGTCATGTAGCCACTGGGCGGGCCGGTTCCGATTTTGTCCCCTGCTCCGAAGCATAGGGGAACCCCCCCGACGGCAGGGATTATGTAGCCACTGGGCCCACTTATGGTTCAGTTCCGATTTTGTCCCCCGCTGTGAAGCATAGGGGACTCCCCCGACCGCAGGGGTTATGCAGCCATAGGGCCACGTGTGGGCCTCTTCTGATTTTGTCCCCTACTCTAAAGCATTGGGGATCCCACAGACGGTGGGGGTTATGTAGCCACGGGGCCCACTTGTGGGCCACTTTTGACATTGTCCCCCACTCTGAAGCATAGGGGACCCCCCCCACGGCAGGGGTTATGTAGCCGCTTGGCCCACTTATGGGCCTCTTCAGATTTTGTCCCCTGCTTCAAAGCAGTGGGGACCCCCCCGACGGCAGGGGTTATGTGGCCACTGGGCCACTTGTGGGCTAGTTCTGTTTTTGTCCTCCGCTCTGAAGCATCGGGGATCCCACGGACGACAAGGGTTATGTAGCCACTAGGCTCACTTGTGGGCCACTTCTTTTTTCGTCCCTGGCTCTTAAGTTTAAGGCACCCCCCCGATGACAATGGTAGCCACTAGGCCCACTTGTGGGCCAGTTCTGATTTTGTGCCCTGCTCTGAAGCATCGGGGACCCCCCCCCCGACGGCGGGGGTTGTGGAGCCACTAGGCCCACTTGTGGGCCACTTGTGACTTTGTTCCCCGCTCCGAAGCATAGGGGACCCCCCCCCCCACGGTAGGGGTTATGTAGCCACTGGGCCCCCTTGTGGGCCATTTTGATTTTGTCCCCCGCTCTGAAGTATAGGGAATCCCCTGGACTCTAGGGGTTATGTAGCCACTGGGCCCACTTGTGGGCCACTTCTGATTTTGTTCCCCGCTCTGACGCATTGGGGACCCCCCGCTCTGACGCACTGGGGACCCCCCCCCCCGATGGCAGGGGTTATGTAGCTAATGGGCCCACTTGTGGGCCAGTTACGATTTAATCCCCCGCTCGGAAGCATCGGGCACCCCCTCGATGGCGGGGGTTATGTAGCCACTAGGCCTACTTGTGGGCCACTTCTGACTTCGTTCCCCGCTCCGAAGTACAGGGGACCCCCCTCACGGTAGGGGTTATGTGGCCACTGGGCCCACTTGTGGGCCATTTTTGATTTTGTCCCCTGCTTTGAAGCATAGGGGATACCCTAGACAGTAGGGGTTATGTAACCATTGGGCCCACTTGTGGGCCACTTTTGATTTTTTCCCCTGCTTTGAAGCTTTAGGTACCCCCCGACGGCAAGGGTTATGTAGCTACTAGGCCCACTTGTGGGCCAGTTCTGATTCAGTCCCCTGCTCGGAAGCATCAGGCACCCCCTCGAAGGCGGGGTTTATGTAGCCACTAGGCCTACTTGTGGGCCACTTCTGATTTCGTTCCCCGCTCCGAAGCACAGGGGACCCCCCCCCCACGGTAGGGGTTATCTGGCCATTGGGCCCAATGGTGGCCATTTTTGATTTTGTCCCCTGCTTTGAAGCATCGGGAATACCCTAGACACTAGGGGTCATGTAACCATTGGGCCCACTTGTGGGCCACTTTTGATTTTTTTTTTGATTTTTTGAAGCTTTAGGGACCCCCCCGACGGCAGGGGTTATGTACCCACTAGCTGGGCCCACTTGTGGGCCAATTCTGATTATGTCCCCCGCTCTTAAGCATCGGGGACCCCTAAGATGGCAGGGGTCATGTAGCAGCCACTAGGCCCACTTGTGGGCCACTTTTGACTTTTACCCGCGCTTTGAAGCATAGGGGATCTTCACAAGGGCAAGGGTTTATGTAGCCATTGGGCCCAAATGTGGGCCAATTCTGATTTTATCCCCCGCTCCGAAGCATCAGGGATCCCCAGACGGCAGGGTTTATGTAGCTGCCCGCGCCACTTCTTGGCCACTTCTCATTTTGTTGCCTGCTCCGAAGCATTGGCTATCCCCCAGACAGCGGGGGTTAAAGTAGCCACTAGGCCCACTTGTGGGCCACCTCTGATTTTGTCCCCCACTCTGAAGCATCGCGGACCCCCCCGACGGTAGGGTTTATTTAGCCACTGAGCCCACTTGTGGGCCATTTATGATTTTGTCCCCCGCTTTCAAATATCGGGGATCCCCTAGGCGGCATACCGTTGTCAGCAAGGTCACATGGCCCCGATTTCCGGACTTCTTGAGGGTTTACCGTGTCACAGCTAAGGGTTGCACATGTGGCACCTATTGTACATTATGTGTTTGTGAGGGCTGTTTGTTGTGGCTTCTTGTTAAGGAACCCGGCTTCAAGGTGCCTTTAAGCCGAGCCTGGAATTTTGTTGGTTCCCGGCCCTTCAAGTTTGGTCGTGTGAGATGCACCGTTGTCACCCACGTTGAAGTGCCTCATGTGTGTGCTCTGAAGTCACAAGGTGGCCCCCAAAAAGACAAAGTCGCCAAAAGGAGCCAAGAATTGTCAAATTCCTCAAATTCCTCATCGGATGGTAGCTCCGACGGTGAGCCCCTTGCCTGTGCACCCCTTGTGAAGCGGGAATTGGAATGTGGGAGCAAGCAGTGCCATCGGAAAATTTTCTTATGGAGTGTCTATTGCGAGGGATGTATTTGGTGTTTGGAAAGTGAGGAGTGCGCTGCTTGCAAGTTTAACTCACTGCAGCCCATCATTGATACCCATCTGCTCCCCTTCTCTGTGTGTGTCCTTGCTCTCCGCCTTGTCTCTCACTTTTCTATTTTGAAACCGACCGAAGCCGGGCCGGCCCATCCATGGATCAACGACGCCCACTTACGGCCAGGATGTGGACATCCACTATCTCTGCCTCTGTGTGGTTCATTGTGGAATGCCTCATCTGCGAAATCGTAGGCAGATGTTGGCTGAATCATGGCTGCACCGTACTGTGGAAGCGGCGTCCATTGATATGGTTTATGCCCCTCCCTTGCTTGCGGCGCAAGTATACAATGTGCACGATACACGTCGGTTTCCCGATCACGCACTTTCTTATGCCTCGTGTTCGTGTGTAATAGGGCGTACATAGGGGGTGGAGACACCAAGGAGTTGGCCATAGCGAACCTCATTGCCAAACAAGAGGGCATTCGGCCAAGGTAGCAGAAGAAGTGGGACATGAATTTGGGTGAGTTTGGCAATGTAGCTTTTCCTATAGCCCCCCCTCTACTCCACCTTCCTACATCAAACGGGCTATGTGGGCTGCCATCCTGCCTGCTTTTTGGGGGCTGCATTGCCTTTTGTCTAGGCGTGTTGTCAACGGCACCATGCAACTTCCACAATAGAGATTGTGGTTGTTGTTTCAGCTTGCACAGGCAGCTTTGCACTATCGTGAGTCTGTGCATGCCTCCCTAATCCAGACCACACCGAGTTGGGCCTTGGGATTGTCGCCCAATTCCTCCAATGCTGGAGGTGGGCTAGCCGGAGAGGGGTTTGGGGAGGCTGCATATTGCCATCCAGGTGTGGCGAGGTGGGGGGCAAAGCACACAGGTAGGAGGGGGTAGGTTCGGCATGGGATTGCGTGGGATGCAAGATCTTCCCAACCTCCTCCTCCCACTTTTGCAAAACCCATTGCAACTCATCTGCACTCAAAGCTATCCGGGTAAGGCACTAGTAATACACAACAATCTCAGCACTATCTGTCACGTAAGATTTTTGTGTAAACATATCTCAAATGGCGTGCCCACAGTTCATATAATTGAGGCCCCGAACTTTGAATGATCACGTCTAGTGGTCGTTCCCAATTGTCAGGGAGCAATGACTCAACATGCTGCAATAGGGTTACCTTGGCCATGAGTTAGGGCACGGCACACTGTGGCCAGGATGTCATCTCCACAAACATGCTTCGTATTAACCATTCCAGTTTGTGATGGCTGGGTGGTATTAGAGCATGGGGGTGCGCGGACAGTCTCTGTCGGAGCACGGATGTCCACCCAACCGTTTGTTG
Source organism: Eutreptiella sp. 'Long Island Sound 2002' (assembly GCA_964036045.1). Taxonomy (NCBI): domain Eukaryota; phylum Euglenozoa; class Euglenophyceae; order Eutreptiales; family Eutreptiaceae; genus Eutreptiella; species Eutreptiella sp. 'Long Island Sound 2002'. The sequence goes on along the minus strand of OZ038379.1, from coordinate 8,843,766 downwards.
TGCTTTGTTTTGCAATGGCACAACCCACATCATGTGCCCTGAATGTGGAACATACTTCCGTTTTGTGTCCATCGGAGATATGTGTGGCATTGCGCAAATGGAGAGTGTAATTCACTGCCACACTTGCATTCATTGTATTGGCATTCGCGTTAGGTGACCGGCCTGCGGTTGACAAGCCGCCTTCAGTAGATGAGGTCCGTCCAAGGGTGGTGATCTAGTTGAGGAATTTTTTGATCCGGACAGTACCCCAAAGATGCCTCTAGTAGATTGCAGTATGACAAAAAATTGCTTGAAGAGTTGGATACGAAGACCACAAACGTGCTTCGCAACAGGTGCAAGCACAACCCACCTACAATGATAAAAGACAAAAAAGGCGAACCTCATCTACAAGCGTGTGTTTTGCGACTTCATATAAAGGACACATGTGCGCGCCCGTATATATATCTTACACAAACACCAACGTTGGCTATGGCCCTGCCGGGACGTCTTGTTTTATTGCTCCCGGTTTCGTTCCTAGTGGCACCGCACTGGTGCTTGGCCCTGTCACGACTCGTTTCTTGAGCCTAATGTTGTGTGTGGTGCCAAAAAATATGTGTGACATCTGACCTTGCACACTCATACACAGTTTAGCCCGGCCAGGGCGCCACTTACACAAGTGGCCTGGAATCGACTACGGGACAGTATACCGTTAGACTAAAATACCACCTACCGTTGAACCCCCCCCCTCCCATGAACTTTATGTTTTGTATTTTTTTGTATTTCTTCTTCACTAGTAAAATGGCTTTCTAAAAAAAGTTTACTAGGTTTTACCACATTTTACTAGGTTTTACTACAGTGCGTTCATTAATTAATCAATGAATGAATTAATTACTTAATGCAGCCGAGTCCAATTATTTAGTTAAGTAATTAGTATAGGTGAGTGGAATTAGTTAATTAATTTATTGATTGATACAGCCGAGGCCGAATAATAATAACAATAAAGCTGACTCCCATTAATTAAGTAATTGATTTATACAGTTGCATCCAAGTATTCGTACTAAGTTTTACCTAATGCCTGGGGGGTTGGGGGTTGGGGGGAATGGCTGTCTACTGCAATAAGGATATGCAGGACTGTGCCGGCACTTGCCCTTTGTTGTACCTGAGACTTGAGCCCCACGTCGCATGTCATCTGCGTCAGTGCTCTCCATCTGTAGCCCCACCCGCAGCCTGTCCTTCCTCCGCAGATGGGGAGGGTATGCAAGATCAAGATATGCAGGATCAACGGATCAACACCGGATGTGTGCGGCCATTACAATACGCCTCTGTTCTCATGGAGGTGGGCGTGGTAAGTGAAGTCTTGTGTCCTGCGCCTGCCTGAGGATGTGTGCGGCAGCTGTGCCTCAGGGAAGCAGCGACTGTATTCAAGGCAAGGGCAGAGGCAATACATTGTATTAAAGGACTATGAGGGCTACTGCCGCGCGCCGTAGGCGCCGGAAGGCAGGAATAGTCCTCTTAAAATGCAGAAATAGTGAAACTTGCAAGAAGAAAAACAAACACCATTCCATGACCATTTGGAGTACCTGCCTATACAGAACCCACTGAGTGGGAGGGGGTCAGGGTTGGGGGGGAGGGGGTTGTGTGCACATTGATCTGTTGACACCATCGCCCTCTACAATGGAGAGACTACGGCCCCGGCTCAATGTGCAAAGTGTGGTAGGGAATCACGCCCTTCTACTGTGGTTGCGGAGGAGGGGTGTTACTCCCTCGGCGAGAAGCAACAGAGCCCCATTGCTGCTTCTGCCCCATACCCCAAGGAGAGGTTGCTTGCAACGACCCCCCCTCGCCGAACGGGGTGCCCATTGCCGCACGACGTGCGTTTCGTTTCGTTTCGCGTTTCGTATCGTTTCGCGGTCCGAGTTACACCACATGGGGTGCCCAATCCCATGTAGGCCTCGGTTCGGTGCCTTCCATGGCCACTCCGACTTTATTCGTCACTTGTTGGCCACCTTTGATTCTGCCCCGCGCTCTGAAGCGGTGGGGACCCCCCAGGCGGCAGGGGTTATGTAGCCACGTTGCCCACTTGTGGGCCACCTCTGATTCTGCCCCACGCTCTGAAGCGGTGGGGACCCCCCAGGCGGCAGGGGTTATGTAGCCACGTTGCCCACTTGTGGGCCACTTCTGATTCTGCCCCGCGCTCTGAAGCGGTGGGGACCCCCCAGGCGGCAGGGGTTATGTAGCCACGTTGCCCACTCGTGGGCCACATCTGATTCTGCCCCACGCTCTGAAATGGTGGGGACCCCAGGTGGTAGGGGTTATTTAGCCACGTTCCTCACTTGTGGGCCACCTCTGATTCTGCCCCATGCTCTGAAGCGGTGGGGAACCCCCAGGCCGCAGCCGTTATGTAGCCACGTTGCCCACTTGTGGGCCACTTCTGATTCTGCCCCACACTCTGAAGTAGTTGGTACCCCCCAGGCCGCAGGGGTTATGTAGCCACTTTGCCCACTTGTGGGCCACCTCTGATTCTGCCCCCCGCTCTGAAGCGGTGGGGACCACCCAGGCCGGAGGGGTTATGTAGCCACGTTGCCCACTTGTGGGCCACTTCTGATTATGCCCCACGCTGTGAAGCGGTGGGGACCCCCCTGGCCGCAGGGGTTATGTAGCCACGTTGCCCACCAGTGGGCCACCTGTGATTTTGCCCCACGCTGTGAAGCGGTGGGGACCCCCCAACCCGGCAGGGGTTATGTAGCCCGTTGACCCCCCAGGCAGCAAGGTTCATGTAGCCACGTTGCCCACTTGTTGGCCACCTCTGATTCTGCCCCGCGCTCTGAAGCGTGGGGACCCCCACGGCGGCAGGGGTTATGTAGCCACGTTGCCCACTTGTGGGGCACTTCTGATTCTGCCCCCCGCTCTGAAGTGGTGGTGACCCCCCGGGCGGGAGGGGTTACGTAGCCCCGTTGCCCATTTGTGGGCCACCTCTGATTCTGCCCCCCGCTGTGAAGCGGTGGGGACCCCCCAAGCTGCAGGGGTTATGTAGCCATGTTGCCCACTTGTGGGCCACCTCTGATTGTACCCCACGCTCTGAAGGCGTGGGGACCCCCAAGGCGGCAGGGGTTATGTAGCCACCTTGCCCACTTGTGGGCCACCTCTGATTCTGCCCCCCCCTCTGCAGCGGTGGGGACTCCCCAGGTTGCAGGGGTTATGTAGCCACCTTGCCCACTTGTGGGCCACCTTTGATACCGCCCCCCGATCTGAAGCGGTGGGGATCCCCCAAGCGGCAGGGGTTATGTAGCCACATTGCCCACTTGTGGGCCACCTCTGATTCTGCCCCACGCTCTGAAGCACCGGGGATCCCTCAGGTGACAGGGGTTATGTAGCCACGTTACCCACTTGTGGGCCACCTCTGATTCTGCCCCACGCTCCGCAGCTGTCGGGACCCCCCAGGCGGCAGGGGTTATGTAGCCACGTGGCCCACTCGTGGGCCTCTTCTGATTCTGCCACACGCTGTGAAGTGGTGGGGACCCCAGGTGGTAGGGGTTATTTAGCCACGTTCCTCACTTGTGGGCCACCTCTGATGCTGCCCCACGCTCTGAAGCGGTGGGGAACCCCCAGGCGGCAGGGGTTATGTAGCCACGTTGCCCACTTGTGGGCCACTTCTGATTCTGCCCCACGCTCTGAAGGCGTGGGGACGCCCAAGGCGGCAGGGGTTATGTAGCCACGTTGCTGACTTGTGGGCCACCTCTGATTCTGCCCCCCCGCTCTATAGCGGTGGGGACTCCCCGGGTCGCAGGGGTTATGTAGCCACCTTGCCCACTTGTGGGCCACCTCTGATACCGCCCTTCGATCTGAAGCGGTGGGGATCCCCCAGGCGGCAGGGGTTATGTAGCCACGTAGCCCATGTGTGGGCCACCTCTGATTCTGCCTCCCGCCCTGAAGCGGTGAGGACCCCCCAAGCGGCAGGGGTTATGTAGCCACCTTGCCCACTTGTGTGCCAGCTCTTATTCCACCCCACGCTCTGAAGCGGTGGGGACCCCCAAGGCGGCAGGGGTTGTGTAGCCACCTTGCCCACTTGTGGGCCACCTCTGATTGTGCGCCCCGCTCTGAAGTGGTGGGGAACCCCCAGGCGGTAGGGGTTATGTAGCCACGTGGCCCACTTGCGGGCCACTTCTGATTCTGCCCCACGCTCCGAAGCGGAGGGGATCCCTAGTCGGCAGGGGTTATGTAGCCACGTTGCCCACTTGTGGGCCACTTCTGATTTTGCCCCACGCTCTGAAGCGGTGGGGACCCCCCAGGCGGCAGGGTTATGTAGCCACGATGCCCACTTGTGGGCCACTTCTGATGCTGCCCCACGCTCTAAAGCGGTGGGGAACCCCCAGGTGGTCGGGGTTTTGTAGCCATGTTGCCCACTTGTGGGCCACCTCTGATTCTGCCCCACGCTCTAAAGCGGTGGGGACCCCCCAGGCGGCAGGGGCGTACGTAGCCACGTTGTCCACTTGTGGGCCACCTCTGATTCTGCCCTACGCTCTGAAGCGGTGGTGACCCCCCATGCGGCAGGGGGTTACGTAGCCACGTTGTCCACTTGTGGGCCACCTCTGATTCTGCCCCACGCTCTGAAGCGGTGGGTACCCCCCAGGCGGCAGGGGTTATGTAGCCACGTCGCCCACTTGTGGGCCACCTCTTATGCCGCCCCACGCTCTGAAGCGGTGGTGACCCCCCAGGCGGCAGGGGTTATGTAGCCACGTTGCCCACTTGTGGGCCACCTCTGATGCTGCCCCACGCTTTGAGGCGGTGGGGACCCCCCAGGCGGCAGGGGTTATGTAGCCACGTTGCCCACTTGTGGGCCACCTCTGATTCTGCCCCGCGCTCTGAAGCGGCGGCCACTCCCCAGGTAGGCGGCAGGGGTTATGTAGCCACGTTGTCCACTTGCGGGCCACTTCTGATTCTGCCCCCCGCTCTGAAGCGGTGGGGACCCCCAAGGTGACAGGGGTTATGTAGCCACGTTGCCCACTTGTGGGCCACCTCTGATTCTGCCTCACGCTCTGAAGGGATGGGTACCCACCAGATGGCAGGGGTTATGTAGCCACGTTGCCCACTTGTGGGCCACTTCTGATTCTGCTCCCCGCTGTGAAGCGGTGGGGACCCCCCAGGCGGCTGGGTTATGTAGCCACGATGCCCACTTGTGGGCCACTTCTGATGCTGCCCCACGCTCTAAAGCGGTGGGGAACCCCCAGGCGGTAGGGGTTTTGTAGCCATGTTGCCCACTTGTGGGCCACCTCTGATTCTGCCCCACGCTCTAAAGCGGTGGGGACCCCCCAGGCGGCAGGGGCGTACGTAGCCACGTTGTCCACTTGTGGGCCACCTCTGATTCTGCCCCACGCTCTGAAGCGGTGGGGACCCCCCAGGCGGCAGGGGGTTACGTAGCCACGTTGTCCACTTGTGGGCCACCTCTGATTCTGCCCCACGCTCTAAAGCGGTGGGGACCCCCCAGGCGGCAGGGGTTATGTAGCCACGTTGCCCACTTGTGGGCCACCTCTTATGCCGCCCCACGCTCTGAAGCGGTGGTGACCCCCCAGGCGGCAGGGGTTATGTAGCCACGTTGCCCACTTGTGGGCCACCTCTGATGCTGCCCCACGCTCTGAAGCGGTGGGGACCCCCCAGGCGGTAGGGGTTACGTAGCAACGTTGTCCACTTGTGGGCCACCTCTGATTCTGCCCCACGCTCTGAAGCGGTGGGGACCCCCTAGGCGGCAGGGGGTTACGTAGCCACGTTGTCCACTTGTGGGCCACCTCTGATTCTGCCCCACGCTCTAAAGCGGTGGGGACCCCCCAGGCGGCAGGGGTTATGTAGCCACGTTGCCCACTTGTGGGCCACCTCTTATGCCGCCCCACGCTCTGAAGCGGTGGTGACCCCCCAGGCGGCAGGGGTTATGTAGCCACGATGCCCACTTGTGGGCCACCTCTGATGCTGCCCCACGCTCTAAAGCGGTGGGGAACCCCCAGGCGGTAGGGGTTATGTAGCCACGTTGCCCACTTGCGGGCCACCTCTGATTCTGCCCCACGCTCTGAAGCGGTGGGGACCCCCCAGGCGGCAGGGGGTTACGTAGCCACGTTGTCCACTTGTGGGCCACCTCTGATTATGCCCCACGCTGTGAAGCGGTGGGGACCCCCCAGGCGGCAGGGGGTTACGTAGCCACGTTGTCCACTTGTGGGCCACCTCTGATTCTGCCCCACGCTCTAAAGCGGTGGGGACCCCCCAGGCGGCAGGGGTTATGTAGCCACGTTGCCCACTTGTGGGCCACCTCTTATGCCGCCCCACGCTCTGAAGCGGTGGTGACCCCCCAGGCGGCAGGGGTTATGTAGCCACGTTGCCCACTTGTGGGCCACTTCTGATTCTGCCCCGCGCTCTGAAGCGGTGGGGACCCCCCAGGCGGCAGGGGTTATGTAGCCACGTTGCCCACTCGTGGGCCACATCTGATTCTGCCCCACGCTCTGAAATGGTGGGGACCCCAGGTGGTAGGGGTTATTTAGCCACGTTCCTCACTTGTGGGCCACCTCTGATTCTGCCCCATGCTCTGAAGCGGTGGGGAACCCCCAGGCCGCAGCCGTTATGTAGCCACGTTGCCCACTTGTGGGCCACTTCTGATTCTGCCCCACACTCTGAAGTAGTTGGTACCCCCCAGGCCGCAGGGGTTATGTAGCCACTTTGCCCACTTGTGGGCCACCTCTGATTCTGCCCCCCGCTCTGAAGCGGTGGGGACCACCCAGGCCGGAGGGGTTATGTAGCCACGTTGCCCACTTGTGGGCCACTTCTGATTATGCCCCACGCTGTGAAGCGGTGGGGACCCCCCTGGCCGCAGGGGTTATGTAGCCACGTTGCCCACCAGTGGGCCACCTGTGATTTTGCCCCACGCTGTGAAGCGGTGGGGACCCCCCAACCCGGCAGGGGTTATGTAGCCCGTTGGCCCCCCAGGCAGCAAGGTTCATGTAGCCACGTTGCCCACTTGTTGGCCACCTCTGATTCTGCCCCGCGCTCTGAAGCGTGGGGACCCCCAAGGCGGCAGGGGTTATGTAGCCACGTTGCCCACTTGTGGGGCACTTCTGATTCTGCCCCCCGCTCTGAAGTGGTGGTGACCCCCCGGGCGGGAGGGGTTACGTAGCCCCGTTGCCCATTTGTGGGCCACCTCTGATTCTGCCCCCCGCTGTGAAGCGGTGGGGACCCCCCAAGCTGCAGGGGTTATGTAGCCATGTTGCCCACTTGTGGGCCACCTCTGATTGTACCCCACGCTCTGAAGGCGTGGGGACCCCCAAGGCGGCAGGGGTTATGTAGCCACCTTGCCCACTTGTGGGCCACCTCTGATTCTGCCCCCCCCTCTGCAGCGGTGGGGACTCCCCAGGTTGCAGGGGTTATGTAGCCACCTTGCCCACTTGTGGGCCACCTTTGATACCGCCCCCCGATCTGAAGCGGTGGGGATCCCCCAAGCGGCAGGGGTTATGTAGCCACATTGCCCACTTGTGGGCCACCTCTGATTCTGCCCCACGCTCTGAAGCACCGGGGATCCCTCAGGTGACAGGGGTTATGTAGCCACGTTACCCACTTGTGGGCCACCTCTGATTCTGCCCCACGCTCCGCAGCTGTCGGGACCCCCCAGGCGGCAGGGGTTATGTAGCCACGTGGCCCACTCGTGGGCCTCTTCTGATTCTGCCACACGCTGTGAAGTGGTGGGGACCCCAGGTGGTAGGGGTTATTTAGCCACGTTCCTCACTTGTGGGCCACCTCTGATGCTGCCCCACGCTCTGAAGCGGTGGGGAACCCCCAGGCGGCAGGGGTTATGTAGCCACGTTGCCCACTTGTGGGCCACTTCTGATTCTGCCCCACGCTCTGAAGGCGTGGGGACGCCCAAGGCGGCAGGGGTTATGTAGCCACGTTGCTGACTTGTGGGCCACCTCTGATTCTGCCCCCCCGCTCTATAGCGGTGGGGACTCCCCGGGTCGCAGGGGTTATGTAGCCACCTTGCCCACTTGTGGGCCACCTCTGATACCGCCCTTCGATCTGAAGCGGTGGGGATCCCCCAGGCGGCAGGGGTTATGTAGCCACGTAGCCCATGTGTGGGCCACCTCTGATTCTGCCTCCCGCCCTGAAGCGGTGAGGACCCCCCAAGCGGCAGGGGTTATGTAGCCACCTTGCCCACTTGTGTGCCAGCTCTTATTCCACCCCACGCTCTGAAGCGGTGGGGACCCCCAAGGCGGCAGGGGTTGTGTAGCCACCTTGCCCACTTGTGGGCCACCTCTGATTGTGCGCCCCGCTCTGAAGTGGTGGGGAACCCCCAGGCGGTAGGGGTTATGTAGCCACGTGGCCCACTTGCGGGCCACTTCTGATTCTGCCCCACGCTCCGAAGCGGAGGGGATCCCTAGTCGGCAGGGGTTATGTAGCCACGTTGCCCACTTGTGGGCCACTTCTGATTTTGCCCCACGCTCTGAAGCGGTGGGGACCCCCCAGGCGGCAGGGTTATGTAGCCACGATGCCCACTTGTGGGCCACTTCTGATGCTGCCCCACGCTCTAAAGCGGTGGGGAACCCCCAGGTGGTCGGGGTTTTGTAGCCATGTTGCCCACTTGTGGGCCACCTCTGATTCTGCCCCACGCTCTAAAGCGGTGGGGACCCCCCAGGCGGCAGGGGCGTACGTAGCCACGTTGTCCACTTGTGGGCCACCTCTGATTCTGCCCTACGCTCTGAAGCGGTGGTGACCCCCCATGCGGCAGGTGGTTACGTAGCCACGTTGTCCACTTGTGGGCCACCTCTGATTCTGCCCCACGCTCTGAAGCGGTGGGTACCCCCCAGGCGGCAGGGGTTATGTAGCCACGTCGCCCACTTGTGGGCCACCTCTTATGCCGCCCCACGCTCTGAAGCGGTGGTGACCCCCCAGGCGGCAGGGGTTATGTAGCCACGTTGCCCACTTGTGGGCCACCTCTGATGCTGCCCCACGCTTTGAGGCGGTGGGGACCCCCCAGGCGGCAGGGGTTATGTAGCCACGTTGCCCACTTGTGGGCCACCTCTGATTCTGCCCCGCGCTCTGAAGCGGCGGCCACTCCCCAGGTAGGCGGCAGGGGTTATGTAGCCACGTTGTCCACTTGCGGGCCACTTCTGATTCTGCCCCCCGCTCTGAAGCGGTGGGGACCCCCAAGGTGACAGGGGTTATGTAGCCACGTTGCCCACTTGTGGGCCACCTCTGATTCTGCCTCACGCTCTGAAGGGATGGGTACCCACCAGATGGCAGGGGTTATGTAGCCACGTTGCCCACTTGTGGGCCACTTCTGATTCTGCTCCCCGCTGTGAAGCGGTGGGGACCCCCCAGGCGGCTGGGTTATGTAGCCACGATGCCCACTTGTGGGCCACTTCTGATGCTGCCCCACGCTCTAAAGCGGTGGGGAACCCCCAGGCGGTAGGGGTTTTGTAGCCATGTTGCCCACTTGTGGGCCACCTCTGATTCTGCCCCACGCTCTAAAGCGGTGGGGACCCCCCAGGCGGCAGGGGCGTACGTAGCCACGTTGTCCACTTGTGGGCCACCTCTGATTCTGCCCCACGCTCTGAAGCGGTGGGGACCCCCCAGGCGGCAGGGGGTTACGTAGCCACGTTGTCCACTTGTGGGCCACCTCTGATTCTGCCCCACGCTCTAAAGCGGTGGGGACCCCCCAGGCGGCAGGGGTTATGTAGCCACGTTGCCCACTTGTGGGCCACCTCTTATGCCGCCCCACGCTCTGAAGCGGTGGTGACCCCCCAGGCGGCAGGGGTTATGTAGCCACGTTGCCCACTTGTGGGCCACCTCTGATGCTGCCCCACGCTCTAAAGCGGTGGGGAACCCCCAGGCGGTAGGGGTTATGTAGCCACGTTGCACACTTGTGGGCCACCTGTGATTGTGCCCCACGCTCTGAAGCGGTGGGGACCCCCCAGGCGGTAGGGGTTACGTAGCAACGTTGTCCACTTGTGGGCCACCTCTGATTCTGCCCCACGCTCTGAAGCGGTGGGGACCCCCTAGGCGGCAGGGGGTTACGTAGCCACGTTGTCCACTTGTGGGCCACCTCTGATTCTGCCCCACGCTCTAAAGCGGTGGGGACCCCCCAGGCGGCAGGGGTTATGTAGCCACGTTGCCCACTTGTGGGCCACCTCTTATGCCGCCCCACGCTCTGAAGCGGTGGTGACCCCCCAGGCGGCAGGGGTTATGTAGCCACGATGCCCACTTGTGGGCCACCTCTGATGCTGCCCCACGCTCTAAAGCGGTGGGGAACCCCCAGGCGGTAGGGGTTATGTAGCCACGTTGCCCACTTGCGGGCCACCTCTGATTCTGCCCCACGCTCTGAAGCGGTGGGGACCCCCCAGGCGGCAGGGGGTTACGTAGCCACGTTGTCCACTTGTGGGCCACCTCTGATTCTGCCCCACGCTCTGAAGCGGTGGGGACCCCCCAGGCGGCAGGGGGTTACGTAGCCACGTTGTCCACTTGTGGGCCACCTCTGATTCTGCCCCACGCTCTAAAGCGGTGGGGACCCCCCAGGCGGCAGGGGTTATGTAGCCACGTTGCCCACTTGTGGGCCACCTCTTATGCCGCCCCACGCTCTGAAGCGGTGGTGACCCCCCAGGCGGCAGGGGTTATGTAGCCACGATGCCCACTTGTGGGCCACCTCTTATGCCGCCCCACGCTCTAAAGCGGTGGGGAACCCCCAGGCGGTAGGGGTTATGTAGCCACGTTGCACACTTGTGGGCCACCTGTGATTCTACCCCACGCTCTGAAGCGGTGGGGACCCCCCAGGCGGTAGGGGTTACGTAGCAACGTTGCACACTTGTGGGCCACCTCTGATGCTGCCCCACGCTCTGAAGCGGTGGGGACCCCCCAGGCGGCAGGGGTTATGTAGCCACGTTGCCCACTTGTGGGCCACCTCTGATTCTGCCCCGCGCTCTGAAGCGGCGGCCACTCCCCAGGTAGGCGGCAGGGGTTATGTAGCCACGTTGCCCACTTGCGGGCCACTTCTGATTCTGCCCCCCGCTCTGAAGCGGTGGGGACCCCCAAGGTGACAGGGGTTATGTAGCCACGTTGCCCACTTGTGGGCCACCTCTGATTCTGCCTCACGCTCTGAAGGCATGGGTACCCACCAGATGGCAGGGGTTATGTAGCCACGTTGCCCACTAGTGGGCCACTTCTGATTCTGCCCCCCGCTGTGAAGCGGTTGGGACCCCGTGACACGGGTTATGTAGCCACGTTGCCCACTTGTGGGCCACCTCTGATTCTGCCCCGGGCTGCGCAGTCGTGGGGAGGCGGCAGGGGTTATGTAGCCACGTGGCCCACTTGTGGGCCACTTCTGATTCTGCCCCACGCTCTGAAGAGGTGGGGACCCCCCAGGTGGCAGCGGTTATGTAGCCACGTGGCCCACTTGTGGGCCACCTCTGATTCTGCTCCACACTGTGAAGCCGTGGGGACCCCCCAGGCGGCAAGGGTTATGTAGCCACGTTCCCCAGTTGTGGGCCACCTCTGATTCTGCTTCACGCTCTGAAGCGGTGGGGACCCCCCAGGCGGTACGGGTTATGTAGCCACGTTGTCCAGTTGTGGGCCACCTCTGATTCTGCCCCACGCTCTGAAGCGGTGGGGACCCCCAAGGTGACAGGGGTTATGTAGCCACGTTGCCCACTTGTGGGCCACCTCTGATTCTGCCCCACGATCCGCAGTTGTTGGGACCCCTAGGCGGCAGGGGTTATGTAGCCACGTGGCCCACTTGTGCGCCACTTCTGATTCTGCCCCACGCTCTGAAGCGGTGGGGACCCCCCCCCCCCCGGGGGGACGGCGGTTACGTAGCCACGTTGCCCACTTGTGGGCCACCTCTGATTCCGCCCCCCGCTCTAAAGTAGTGGGTATCCGCCAGGCGGCAGGGGTTGTGTAGCCACGTAGCCCACGTTTGGGCCACCTCTGATTCTGCTTCACGCTCTGAAGCGGTGGGGACCCCCAAGGCGGCAGGGGTTATGTGGCCACGTTGCCCACTTGTGGGCCACCTCGGATTCTGCCCCCCCCCCCCCCCGCTTTGAAGTGGTGGGGACCCCCAGGCAGCAAGGGTTATGTAGCCACGATGCCCACTTGTGGGCCACTTCTGATTCTGCAACCCGCTCTAAAGCGGTGGGGACCCCCCAGGCGGCAGGGGTTATGTAGCCACGTTGCCCACTTGTGGGCCCCTTCTGATTCTGCCCCCCGCTCTGAAGGCGTGGGGACCCCCAAGGCGGCAGGGGTTATGTAGCCACTTTGCCCACTTGTTGGATAGTTTGATTCTGCCCCGCGCTCTGAAGCGGTGGGCACTCCCCAGGCAGGCGGCAGGGGTTATGTAGCCACGTTGCCCACTTGTGGGCCACCTCTGATTCTGCCCCCGGCTCTATAGCGGTGGGGACTCCCCAGGCGGAGGGGTTATGTAGCCACCTTGCCCACTTGTGGGCCACCTCTGATTCTGCCCCACGCTCCGAAGCGGAGGGGATCCCTAGTCGGCAGGGCTTATGTAGCCACGTTGCCCACTTGTGGGCCACTTCTGATTCTCCCCCCCGCTCTGAAGCGCTGGCGACTCCCCAGGCAGGCGGCAGGGGTTATGTAGCCACGTTGCCCACTTGTGGGCCACCTCTGATTCTGCCCCGCGCTCTATAGCGGTGGCGACTTTTCAGGCGGCAGGGGTTATGTAGCCACCTTGGCCACTTGTGGGGCACCTCTGATTCTGCCCCACGCCCCGAAGCGGTGGGGACCCCCAGGCGGCAGGGGTTATGTAGCCAAGTTGCCCACTTGTGGGCCACCTCTGATTCTGCCCCCCGATCCGAAGCGGTGGGGTCCCCCCAGGCGGCAGGGGTTGTGTAGCCACGTAGCCCACGTGTGGGCCACCTCTGATTGTGCCTCCCGCCCCGAAGCGGTGGGGACCCCCCAAGCGGCAGGGGTTATGTAGCCACCTTGCCCACTTGTGCGCCAGCTCTTATTCCAACCCACGCTCTGAAGCGGTGGGGACTCCCCAGGCGGCAGGGGTTATATAGCCACGTTGCCCACTTGTGGGCCACCTCTGACTCTGTTCCCCACTCTGAAGCGGTAGGGACCCCCATCACGTAGGGGTTATGTAGCCACGTGGCCCACTTGTGGGCCTCCTCTGATTCTGCCCCACGCTCTGAAGCGCCGGGGACCCCCGGGCAGGCGGCAGGGGTTATGTAGCCACGTTGCCCACTTGTGGGCCACCTCTGATTCTGCCCCACGCTCTAAAGCGGTGGAGACCCCCCAGGCGGCAGGGGTTATGTAGCCACCTTGGCCACTTGTGGGCCACCTCTGATTCTGCCCCACGCTTTGAGGCGGTGGGGACCCCCCAGGCGGCAGGGGTTATGTAGCCACGTAGCCCACTTGTGGGCCACTTCTGATTCTGCCCCACGCTCTAAAGCGGTGGGGACCCCCCATGCAGCAGGGGTTATGTAGCCACGTTGCCCACTTGTGGGCCACCTCTGATTCTGCCCCACGATCCGCAGTTGTCGGGACCCCCAGGCGGCAGGGGTTATGTAGCCACGTGGCCTACTCGTGGACCACTTCTGATTCTGCCCCACGCTCTGAAGCGGTGGGGACCCCCAAGGCGGCAGGGGTTATGTAGCCACGTTGCCCACTTGTGGGCCATCTCGGATTCTGCCCCCCCCCCCCCCCTGCTCTGAAGCGGTCGGGACCCCCAGGCAGCAAGAGTTATGTAGCCACGATGCCCACTTGTGGGCCACTTCTGATTCTGCAACCCGCTCTAAAGCGGCGGGGACCCCCTAGGCGGCAGGGGTTACGTAGCCACGTTGCCCACTTGTGGGTCACTTCTGATGCTGCGCCACACTCTGAAGGCCTGGGGACCCCTCAGGCGGCAAGGGTTATGTAGCCACGTTGCCCACTTGTGGGCCACCTCTGATCTCGCCCCCCGCTCTATAGCGCTGGGGACTTCCCAGGCGGCAGGGTTTATGTAGCCACCTTGCCCACTTGTGGGCCACCTCTGATTCTGCCCCACGCTCCGAAGCGGAGGGGATCGCTAGTCGGCAGGGCTTATGTAGCCCCGTTGCCCACTTGTGGGCCACTTCTGATTTCGCCCCCCGCTCTCAAGCGGTGGCGACTCCCCAGGCAGGCGGCAGGGGTTATGTAGCCACGTTGCCCACTTGTGGGCCACCTCTGATTCTGCCCCCCGCTCTATAGCGGTGGCGACTTTTTAGGCGGCAGGGGTTATGTAGCCACCTTGGCCACTTGTGGGGCACCTCTGATTCTGCCCCACGCCCCGAAGCGCTGGGGACCCCCAGGCGGCAGGGCTTATGTAGCCAAGTTGCCCACTTGTGGGCCACCTCTGATTCTGCCCCCCGATCTGAAGCGGTGGGGTCCCCCCAGGCGGCAGGGGTTATGTAGCCACGTAGCCCACGTGTGGGCCACCTCCGATTCTGCCTCCCGCCCTGAAGCGGTGGGGACCCCCCAAGCGGCAGGGGTTATGTAGCCACCTTGCCCACTTGTGCGCCAGCTCTTATTCCAACCCACGCTCTGAAGCGGTGGGGACTCCCCAGGCGGCAGGGGTTATGTAGCCACGTTGCCCACTTGTGGGCCACCTCTGACTCTGTTCCCCACTCTGAAGCGGTAGGGACCCCCATCCGGCAGGGGTTATGTAGCCACGTGGCCCACTTGTGGGCCACCTCTGATTCTGCCCCACGCTCTGAAGCGGTGGGGCCCCCAAGGCAGCAGGGGTCATGTAGCCACGTTGCCCAATTGTGGGCCACTTCTGATTCTGCAACCCGCTCTAAAGCGGTGGGGACCCCCTAGGCGGCAGGGGTTATGTAGCCACGTTGCCCACTTGTGGGTCACTTCTGATGCTGCGCCACACTCTGAAGACCTAGGGACCCCCCAGGCGGCAGGGGTTATGTAGCCACGTTGCCCACTTGTGGGCCACCTCTGATCTCGCCCCCCGCTCTATAGCGCTGGGGACTCCCCAGGCGGCAGGGTTTATGTAGCCACCTTGCCCACTTGTGGGCCACCTATGATTCTGCCCCACGCTCTGAAGCGGAGGGGATCGCTAGTCGGCAGGGCTTATGTAGCCCCGTTGCCCACTTGTGGGCCACTTCTGATTTCGCCCCCCGCTTTCAAGCGGTGGCGACTCCCCAGGCAGGCGGCAGGGGTTATGTAGCCACGTTGCCCAGTTGTGGGCCACCTCTGATTCTGCCCCCCGCTCTATAGCGGTGGCGACTTTTTAGGCGGCAGGGGTTATGTAGCCACCTTGGCCACTTGTGGGCCACCTCTGATTCTGCCCCCCGATCTGAAGCGGTGGGGTCCCCCCAGGCGGCAGGGGTTATGTAGCCACGTAGCCCACGTGTGGGCCACCTCCGATTCTGCCTCCCGCCCTGAAGCGGTGGGGACCCCCCAAGCGGCAGGGGTTATGTAGCCACCTTGCCCACTTGTGCGCCAGCTCTTATTCCAACCCACGCTCTGAAGCGGTGGGGACTCCCCAGGCGGCAGGGGTTATGTAGCCACGTTGCCCACTTGTGGGCCACCTCTGACTCTGTTCCCCACTCTGAAGCGGTAGGGACCCCCATCCGGCATGGGTTATGTAGCCACGTTGCCCAATTGTGGGCCACTTCTGATTCTGCCCCACGCTCTGAAGCGCCGGGGACCCCAAGGCAGGCGGCAGGGGTTATGTAGCCACGTTGCCCACTTGTGGGCCACCTCTGATTCTGCTCCACGCTCTAAAGCGGTGGGGACCCTCCAGGCGGCAGGGGTTATGTAGCCACCTTGGCCACTTGTGGGCCACCTCGGATTCTGCCCCACGCTTTGAGGCGGTGGGGACCCCCCAGGCGGCAGGGGTTATGTAGCCACGTAGCCCACTTGTGGGCCACCTCTGATTTTGCCCCACGCTCTGAAGCGGTGGGCACCCCCAGGCAGGGGGCAGGGGTTATGTAGCCACGTTGTTCACTTGTGGGCCACCTCTGATTCTGCCCCACGCTCTAAAGCGGTGGGGACCCTCCAGGCGGCAGGGGTTATGTAGCCACCTTGGCCACTTGTGGGCCACCTCTGATTCTGCCCCACGCTTTGAGGCGGTGGGGACCCCCCAGGCGGCAGGGGTTATGTAGCCACGTAGCCCACTTGTGGGCCACCTCTGATTTTGCCCCACGCTCTGAAGCGGTGGGCACCCCCAGGCAGGGGGCAGGGGTTATGTAGCCACGTTGTTCACTTGTGGGCCACCTCTGATTCTGCCCCACGCTCTAAAGCGGTGGGGACCCTCCAGGCGGCAGGGGTTATGTAGCCACCTTGGCCACTTGTGGGCCACCTCTGATTCTGCCCCACGCTTTGAGGCGGTGGGGACCCCCCAGGCGGCAGGGGTTATGTAGCCACCTTGTTCACTTGTGCGCCAGCTCTTATTCCGCCCCACGCTCTGAAGCGGTGGGCACCCCCAGGCAGGGGGCAGGGGTTATGTAGCCACGTTGCCCACTTGTGGGCCACCTCTGATTCTGCCCCACGCTCTAAAGCGGTGGGGACCCCCCAGGCGGCAGGGGTTATGTAGCCACCTTGGCCACTTGTGGGCCACCTCTGATTCTGCCCCACGCTTTGAGGCGGTGGGGACCCCCCAGGCGGCAGGGGTTATGTAGCCACGTAGCCCACTTGTGGGCCACTTCTGATTCTGCCCCACGCTCTAAAGCGGTGGGGACCCCCCACGCAGCAGGGGTTATGTAGCCACGTTGCCCACTTGTGGCCCAACTCTGATTTTGTCCCCCTCCTTTTATTCTTTTGCCCTTCGTGTTTGCAACAGTGTCATCGACGCAAACCTCTGCGGATGGCACCAAGGCATGCACGGAGAAATAGGCCACAATGAGTCCCGTGGGCTCTGATGATACCCTTGGAATGCGCATGCCCTGTATTTTTCTTTATTGTTTGTGATCCTCTACCCTTGCACTGATGAAGGAGCTTACTCATCGCTCACGGGTCAAGAGTTGCAGACACATGCCAAGGTGTAGTTCATGTGGGGGACCGACAGTCAAAATGCATTGCATCATTAGACACTTTATAAACATTACATCACATTCATGTTTGCATTGCTCATTGGAAATTCTGAGGATCATAATGAACCTCGTGCTTGGCCTTCTTCTCTTCATTAAATGTTGTATGTCGTCTTCCCTTGCTCTCTTTGTGAACGTGCATGGGCACAATGGGCTGCTCAGCTAAAGTTCCCTCCGGCCTTCCCCCGACACCTCTCGATTCGGTTTCTATTTTTTCTTGCAATGAACACTTCTTTTGGCTGAGCTGTGGCTAATGTGTGTCCGTTGCAAGGCAACAAAGCCGGTTCGGAGGTTAAGCTTGTGCGTTGTATGTGTGGTGTAAGCAGGGACAGGTGCTTGTGGCCTGGCGCTGTGTGGTCCAAGGCCACCGCCTCAAGTTGCTATGGCCATACCTACGCACTTGCGTCCATCTCCAACCGGTAATTGTGCCTACAACTTCAATATTCTAGCCGGAGAGGGGGGGAAAGCAAAAACCGATGACCGGGGACGCCTGGGGCTCCTCGTTTCGCCCATCTATGTTAGAGGTAGAGGCACTGCTTGGCAACGATTGGAGGCAGCCACTACATGTCAGAGTTTCAGGTTTGTCGCCGCAACAATTTGAGTTTGAGGCATGCCATTTCTAGGACCTCACCACCGAGAGCTATGTCACAGATTGCGCTCAGATTGTGGTGTATTACCGGTGGGCTGCCCAAACCGCTCTCAGTGCGGACATGGACACAATGGGGGGATGTTGCCTGAACCGTGCGCGCACCGTGCGTCCTTTTGTGTATTCTGTGTACAGCAGATCCACAATGCCTGAATCTGAGCTGCCTTGGCTTGTCGCCGGACTGCCTGTGTACTACCACCGCTCCAACGGGGATAGGGTGTCGGCCACTGTCGTTGGCCCTTCTCCAAGAGGTGGGCGTTGCGTCTCTATTCGGTACGAATTGGGTGGTGAAGAGGTCTTGTACGAGCATGCACCCGAGGAGCGGTTGGAGTTTGCAATTGTGACTGCTGAGAGCCCCGATTCCCCCCAACCTGTGCACCATGAGGCGCCGATGGACGCTTTGCTGGAGCCCCAATTACCTGAAGTGGAAGCTGAAGCCCCTAGAATTGATGATCATGAGCCAGAAGCCCCCCGACCTGAAGATGATTGTCCACACGATGAGTGTTGCTGCTCGGCAGCGCGTGAAAGACCTGCGGGAGCGTGCAAAATCCGTCTCCATCAATCTTACGAATGAAGATTGGCAGGAGGTGGTCGATTGGGTGCTGCGCAAACGGGCAGAGACGGGAAAGAATCTTTATGCTGATGCTGCTGATTTCTTTTTGCGCCGTTGGGATCTCGCGCCTGAAGGAGACTCCCGGGCTGCATATGTGCGCAAATTTGCGGATATGGCTGAGTCCCGTGTGAGGTGTGTTTTTTACTGTGTGCTGTGGGTCAAGCCGCTTTTGTTGATCCCCTTTTTCAATGGGTTGCATGGGTTTTCTCCGTTGCAGGACCCATGAGAAGGCTTTCGTGAAAGGGGGTTCTGCCAGAAAAGGGAAGACAATGCAACCTGAGCGGGAAGGAGGTGGTTCAACAACCGTGTCTCCACTTTTACGGTATCGTCAGTTAATTCGCGATCGGGTCACACAGTTTGTTGTGCGGGAAACCCGAAATATGCAGGCAACATCTATAAGGTTACGGTAGCTGTTGATTTTTTGGGGAACATCGTCTGGATCTGCCCTCTGTCACCCGGGACCACCCCTGATGTCTTGATTTGGGACCAGCATGGCCCTCAGCGTACCCGTGGTGATTTCCTGGATTTCGAAGTAGGTCTCCATGACGGAGCCTACAAGGGTCGCATCCACACTGTGATTCCTTTCCCCGGCCGTGGCAAATTAAGTGAACGTCAACAGCAGTACAATGATGTGCATGGCTGGTACCGTGCCAGAGTGGAGCACTTGTTTGCCTAGCTCTGGCAATGGAAAGTTGTTCGTAATATTTGGCACAGGGGGGAAACTGAATTGCATGAAACAATGCGCATACTTCTGCACATGGAGCAATTTGTTAACTCACGCAAGGTTCGGTATCAGCCATATGGACCTTGGCCACACGTCCCTGAGGAGTTGTGGACCAATACCCCACTTGTGATTCCTGCTGAAGAGGGTGACGATGAATCGGTTTTGGCTGCCTGTCAATTGTGTGGAAAGCCCAGCGTAAAAACATGTGGATCCTGCAGTTTAGCTTTTTGTAATGAATGCGCTGCAGGGCACACATGTTAGTCCTTTGCGCTGCATGACTCGCAGCCACCGTACTTGCATATCCTGTTCTCAGGCCACAAGACCCAAGTCAAGACACAAGTCCCGTAACCCAACCAGTGTTGTTGCATGTGTTGTCGCCTGTGCATGGTTTGTTATGGAGGTGCGTGTAAGGTGCAGAAATTGGGAGCCCGGAACCTGTGACAAGCATCAGATTCAAAAAAAAAATTCCCGGTACGCCAATAGGGGCCGCAAGGTGCAGAAAATAGGACCCTGGAACCTGTGACAAGCATCAGACTAAAAATTAAAGAATCGTGGTATGCCAGTATGGACTGCAAGGTGCAGAAATCAGGGCCCTGGGTGTGTTTCTATGGGGGCCATTCAACGGGGTACAAGTTGGGCAACCATCCCAAAAACATTGAACCATGCGCGCACCGTGCGACAACGCCCCCTGGGCGTGGCGTGGGTTGTCCGCGACTCTTTGTGGAATGCCTCATGTGCCAGTGCACAACGCCGCAAACAGCTGCTTAAATCGTGGGCAGAGCGCACTTTGCAAGTGTCGTCCATAGATATGTCTTTCGCACCACCCCTGGTTGTGGCACATATGGTGTATAATATGAGCAATTGGCATTGGGTGCTCCGCTTGTTGTTGATTGCCCCAACTCGCGAATACCTTTACCTTAAGTTTGACCAAATGTGTGGCCGGCCACACATTGTTGGGGCAAACCGGTAGGAGTTGGCTGTTGTGGATTTGATTGCCGAGCGAGAAGGCGTTGAACCACAGCAGCGGAAGAAGTGGTCAAAGGTTTTGCATGCTTTCGGTGCCCTTGCATTTGCAATTGCACCCCTGCATTCCACCTTCATCCAACAGCTTGATGGTGTCGGTTGCCATCCGGCATGTCTCTTGACGTTGCATTGTGCCTTGTCTCGACGCGTTGTCCAGGGCATATTGCAAGTGCCACAAGATCGATTGTGGTTGTTGTGTGAAATGGCCGAGGCTTCTCTGTACTTTAGTCGTTCAAAGTTGGCCTCCAGCCCAAGCACCCCAGCGGTACATTGGGAGGTGGCTCGGATGTACCCCGAACCCAAATCTGTGGACCCCGTTGACACATGCTTTTCTTGTGATTGCACACCTCACATGGCGTGCCACAAATGTAAGGTTCTTTATTGTGCCTTGCACGCGTCCATCTTGTGTCAATCGGAGATTTGTGTTGGGTTGCACCAATTCTGGACGGCCAACCTTGCTGCTGTTGTTGTTGCTTCTACTGTTGCTTCTGCTGTTCTTGCTGATGCTGCTGTTGACACCCGTCCTGGTGTGCCTACTGTTGTTGTTGCTTCTGCTGTTAACACCCGTCGTGGTGTGTGGATCTGTCGCAAGTGGTATGCAGTGCCTCCTCAATATCCCCAAAATGCTGATGGTCAACTGAGAAATGACCAAGCATTTTGCACCGAGTTGCAAGGGGAGTTGAAAACGGCTCTGTTTGGGATGTGCACCAATAATCCCACAGTGCGAGGCAAACCACGCCATGCAGATACCAAGGCCGACTTGATTTTCAAGCGTGTCTGTTGTAACTACTTGTAAGTAGTTCCCACAGATGTTGGCCATGGCCCTGTCAGGACTCTTTTCTTGAGCGTGGTTTTGTTTCTACTGCCCAACCCCAATTATATTTTGTTATGTTGGCCAAGTGCCAACTAATTGGTGTGCATGATGGTTTGGCTTGGGTGGGGCGCCACTAACACAAGTGGCCGAGAATCAACTTGGGGGCCTTGTGCCTTTAAACAAAAGTACCACCTACCATCGAAGTGTTGACTACCTTGTTTAAAACGGCAGCCGGGGGGGGGGGGGGGGGGGGGGCTTAGTGGACCGAGGTAAAACTTAGTAAAAACTGTTTTAGAAAAAAAAATTTACTAAATTTTACCAAATTTTACTAAGTGTTACCTCATCCGGTACTAAGTTTTTACCAAATACCCATTTGTTGGAGGGATGGATTGCTGGTGCTATGATACTTCACTTCAAGGTGACACAAGTATTAGTGTACGATTTGCATTCACATTGTGTTTTCAGGCCATCTTTTTGCAAAGATGATGTTCCTGGAGTTGCCTGATGATGTGTTATGTTGTATCTCTGATTTCTCAGGTACGGCAACATGCAGCCATGTGAACATTCGGCTGTGGAATCTGTTGCAGCAGCGACATTTACTTTACTGTGTGCCAAAGAAGACTGACTTTCTGCCGATGATGAAGGGCTTACACATGCAAGCAGTGCACACTGCCGCTCTGGACTTCAGAGGCAACATGGTGGGCCCCGGTGGTGCACAAGCTCTGGCAGAGCTGAAGGATGCCGCTGCACTGCACTTTTTAACTTTGAATCTTAAGGGCAACAAAGTTGGAGACAGTGGTGCACAAGCCCTAGCAGCGCTGAAGGATGCTGATGCACTGCACACGCTGAGTTTGAATCTTGTGGGCAACAAAGTTGGAGACAGTGGTGCGGAAGCCCTTGCAGGGCTGAAGGATGCCGCTGCACTGCACACACTCACTCTGAATCTTGGGCGCAACAACGTGGGCAGCGGCGGTGCACAAGCCCTAGCAGGGTTGAAGTATGCCGCTGCACTGCGCACGCTCATTCTGAATCTTGGGCGCAACAACGTGGGCGGCGGCGGCGCACAAGCCCTAGCAGGGCTTGAGGATGCCGCTTCACTGGAGACACTAACTTTGGATCTGGAATATAACGGCGTGGGAGGCAGTGGTGTACGAGCCCTTGCGGGGCTGAAGGATGTGGTTGCACTGCACACTCTGACTTTGAATCTTAAGGACAACAATGTTGGCCCCAGTAGTGTGCAAGCCCTTGCAGGGCTGAAGGATGCTGCTGCATTGCACACTCTGACTTTGAATCTGGAATACAATGGCGTGGGACACAGTGGTGCACAAGCCCTAGCAGGGCTAAAGGATGCCGCTGCATTGCACACTTTGACTTTGAATCTTAAGGACAACAATGTTGGCCCCAGTGGTGCGCAAGCCCTTGCGGGGCTGAAGGATGCCACTGCACTGCACACACTTTCTTTGAATCTAGAATATAACAATGTGGGGGATAGTGGTGCGCAAGCCCTTGCGGGGCTGGGGGATGCTGCTGCGCTGCACACTTTAACTTTTAATCTTACGGGCAACAAAGTTGGAGACAGTGGCACACAGGCCCTTGCAGGGCTGAAACATGCCGCTTCACTCCACACACTGTGTTTGAATCTGCAGTATAACAACATGGGAGACAGTGGTGCGCAAGCCCTGGCAGGGCTGAAGGATGCTGCTGCACTGCACACTCTGACTTTGAATCTTAGGGACAACAATGTGGGCCCCAGTGCTGCGCAAGCCCTTGCAGGGCTGGAGGGGATGCCATTGTGCTGCAGACTCTCACTTTGAATCTGCAATAATACACTATGGGAGGCAGTGTTGCGCAACCACCACCCCGTTGACCGACCAGCACCATCGTTCATATACTGCAGCCCATTGATAATTTTTAATGTTGGCAAATTGCTTGGGGGCCAGCAGGGTTGTCATAAGGTGGATGGCGGGGGAATGGGGGTGGGGCGTGCCATTCCCTAAAAGGTTCTTTCCAATCTCCAACACCCCGTCTATCACTGTCACTGTTTGTTTGGGATCCGATGCAGCTTTCATGAGCAGTTCATTTTGTGTTGGTACCTCGGGAGTGGGGACTCAGGTTGCTGTTGTCTGTGGTGGTACTGCAGGCTTCTCTGGTTTCTGGCCTCCTGCAGCAACCGTGTGCTTCACCATCTCCTTCAACTGCTTGTTCTCTTCCTTCTTCATTTTTCTCTCCACGCCTTTCCGGTGCTTCATGAGATCGTGCTAATACTTGAGTGCGAGCTTCTTCATCCTGTCTTCTGACAAGTAGTATGTACACCTTGGGCCCCCTCCAAAACCACAACATAAAGTCTGCCTTCTTTCTGCCTACAAGCTTTCCAGGCTGAGCTGTCTTTGGTCAATCGCAAGGGGGTCTACATGTTTCCATACAAAAAGGCGCACCACTGCATTGTAATTTATGTTCCGCCTACGAATAGGAATCCCCACCCGTGCCTGCCTGTTTTTGCCCCCCCCCCCCCCCACCAAGAAATCTGCCCCCAAGAACACAGGGGTGATGTAGTCACTTCTGCCTGTGTCCCTTTCAATTGGGGACCCCGAGAAGGCAGGGGTGATGCAGCCACTTCTGTTTTTGTCCCCTTCTATTGGGGACCCCCGAGAAGGTACGTGATGTGGCCATTCCGCCCACATGTGGGCCCCCAAGACGGCAAGGGGTAAGCAACCTTTACTTCCGGTGCTATTCAGGATGGTCCACTGCCCAACATGACAAACTCCATTGCACTCCACTCCCGCAAATACCAAACTGCATGCCAGTCCACTCCCCAGCACAAGAAATTCCATTGCACTCCACTCTCCCAAACACCAAACCACATGCCACTCCACCCCCCGACACAAGAAATTTAATTGCACTCCGCTCCCCTCAACACCAAGGGGGAGCGGCACGCACCATGCGCGCACTGTGCATCTGTTTTATTTGGATACCTTTACTTGACCCCATTGTTTTGCTTTGCAGTTAGCCCATGAGGTGCCGTGTTGCTGAGCTGGTGCCCCAATTCACCCTGCATGCCATGAGGACTGCATTGTACATGTTATCCCTTGGTCTATAGCTCAGCAACACAATGTCTTTGTCTTGGGTTTGAGCCGGTACCCCTGTCTTCTACAACCGTAGCAGTGCAAAGGAGCGGGTCCTGCTACAATTCTGAGTCTCTTGCAACATATATACATACAATATGAGGTGAGTGGGAAGGTGGTGATTCATGGTACTATTGCACTCCACCGCCTCGAGTTCCACATTCGGAGCTCATCCCAACCCCCTTGGCGTCTTCCAAATCTGAACCTGACAGGCGCCCCAAGGAACTTGATGAACAGCTGTTGCACATCAATCATTTTGCTGTGAACAATCCAGATTAAATTCAGGCTGCAAGAAACTGATGTGATACCCATTTCTTGGCTGTTTTTTTTCCTTGGTGCCAATGTTGCTGTCTAGTACCTTTTTGTGGGGGTCCAATTAGGGGGTGAAAGCCATGTAATTGCCCCAAACGGTGCGCACCGTGCGTGCACCGTGCACCCGCTCCCACCAAGGGGGAGTATCAGCGCACCAGGGGCGTGCCGGGCATCTTTTTTTTTTTTTACCATTCCCCACCAGTGCCTGCTTTTGCAACCCCTCACCAAACAGTCTGGAGTACCTTCTCGCGGGGTCTAAGAATCTGGCCCATCCTTTGCACCCAGTTTACCCCCCCCCCCCCCCATAGCCATGCCCAATAGCCATGCCCTTGTCCAAGCTACAGTAGGCGTAGGGACCGTATTAATTTGGGATCTAATTTTAGTTCGGTACCAAATATAGTGCAGCCACATAAGACGTGGGTTTGGTGACAAATTTGCCAGTTACATCGGGCCGTGGACACATTTGTTGTGAGTGTTTGCCCACTTGAACCCACATCGCTCTGATTTTGGGGAAATTTCTGCACTATATCGCCCTTTCTTGCACCAGCTCACTATGCAATCTTCTCCTTTTCAACCTGGGTGTCCAGTCACACGTTCCACCGGTATGTGTGGGGATGCCACAATGAAGGGACCATCGGAGAAGGGGGAGCTATTTGCGGTGTTGGAGTACATGAAGGGTGGGCAGGTGGTCACACACCCCTGTGCCCCCCCTTCAAAAAGCCTCGGGCAAAGGCATCTTCAAAGGCATCTTCAAGTGGTGAGCATGTGCAATTGTTCTACATGGTGTATGCTCGCAAGAAGGGTTTCCAAGCCGAACATTTCTAGGCTTCTCATGCCTGATTGCTTGTTGGAACATGGGTGTGAACCTGAAGTTTCATGATTCAAACACTTTCTTGTGTTTACATGCCTTTGGGAACGCGGGTGGACGTTAGGGTGCACTCATACCGTGCGCTCATTCACGTGGGTGTCGGTAGTTGTATGTGTTGCGCGCAAGCCACGCCCTTGTCCAAGCTACAGTAGGCATAGGGACCGTATTAATTTGGTACTTTTGCGGAGCTATTATAGGGGGGGGGGGGGGTATGATGATGGCAAGGGTGGTGGTTGGAAGTGGTGGGAGTGACATTTTGTGTTGTTGAATTCTCATATTTCGGCTTATGCAAAGTGCTTTCTACGGAAGATTTGCCGTCTAGTGCGGTCTACTTGGGGGACTTCCCTAGGTTAGGATAATCTTGGGGCTAGAGATAGGATACTTAATACAAAGGTAGCGCGCCGGGCGAGCACCGGGCAAACATTCCCCCCAAACTACGTGCCACTCCACTCCCCAACACAAGAAATTCTATTGCACTCCACTCCCCCAAACACCAAACCGCATGCCACTCCACTCTGCAACTCAAGAAGTCCCATTGCACTCCACTCCCCCAAACACCAAACTGCGTGCCAATGCACTCCCCAACACAAGATTTCCATTGCACTCCACACCTGGGTTGCGGAGAAGCGGAAGGAGCAGCAGCCACAAGACAGCGCTTTCTGAGACACACAAGAGCGCGAAACCTAAGCACAAGGGGTCAAGCGCACTAGGCAAGGATCCAAGGCAGGATACACCAGGCAAGGCACCCGGGGCAGCATGCACCGGGTGAAATTAGGATGACAACAACAATCAAGGCAAGGTATCGCAGAAGGGTTGTTGTCGCTTGTTGCTCTTCCCTGGCACTGCGCCTTGGGTGTACAATGGTCCTGTCCTTGCTCTGTACGCAGGGCATTGGTAGTGTTAATGCTGTCTGTGTGTTGTGTGTTGCCGCCTGACCTTGTGCTTCAGGCTGTGCCCAGTCCTTGTCTTGCTGTGCCCCAGTGGTGTCTGGTGTATTCGGTATTGATTCACGCCTCCGCATATCCCATGCCACACTCATTCCCCCCGTGTTCAGGATGTGACAGGGTTTTGTATTGAGGCCTTTGCCGCTGTTGCGTCGTGCGGTCTGCACTGGGGCACCCACCTGCTGACGAATGGAAGCGTGGCATCTGGATTGGGTGTGGGCGGCACGCAAATGTATTCAAAACTGAGAAGGACGGCCGGCAGTACGCCCTGAAGGTGGTCAAATGCAGGAACCCCAAGGTCTGCATCCAGTCCTGAGCGCTGCATGTGACGCAACCTCGTCCAATATACATTGGCTCATCGTTAGTGCTTGCACAACACCGCCTGACACCACCACCTGAATCCCCATCTTGAAGCCAATGAGTAGTATCAGCTGGCAATGCGGGTATTCAGTGAAAGTGAGTGAAAAGTGCCCAGGAACAACCTTGGCAAACGTTCTTGTTGCGCTGGCGCTGTGCTGATAATGTACTGCCATCGTGCTGCAACTGTACTGCGTGCTGCTAGTGCACCGGCTGGACCATGTTCCATGTTGGACCCTGGTTGCCCGGGGACGGTCGGACCCAAGCACACACCAGTACACGGGCACGGGAGGGGGCCTGAGTCGCTTCTTCTGGGCCACAGAAGCCACAAAAAATGTCGGATTTCAGGGTGGGCCAGGCGCTGCTCGGAAATGGATTCTCAGTCCCCTAGCCCTTGGCTTTAGGCTCTGTATGACCCAAAGATCGGGTTCTGTGTGCCATTTTGGGCCAATTTTGGAGGGAGCATCAACACACAGGGCAGGCACTGTTGTACAGTATTGAACACATGCTCCCAAGCGACCTGCCTTGGCTCGGAACATTCTGCTGTCAGGCAGACAACCTGCCATCGTGACTGCCACGTTGGCAGATTTTGATCGAGGGACGACAAGACCAACTCTAAAAGCACTGAATTTGACGGAAACACCTCCTGCTGCTCTGACAAGGGCTTTACTTGCGCGCGCTGCAAAAAGACACAAGCAGTGACCGATGCGTCGTGAAGGTACCAGTCGTCAGGTGAGCCCCTAATCGCCACCTCCAAAGAAGAAGGACGGGTGAAAGCGGGTGGCAGGACAGCAATCAGTATCCCCAAAATAACATCCCAAGCCCCAACTCACATAACCCCTTGGTCTTCTTGGACAACCACAAAAAGGAATCGCCAAATTCTGGGGTTCCACGTTGCGGAAACAACACCCACGGTTGTTCTGACAAGGGCGTTGTTCTTGCAAAGGGAGGGGGGTGATCCAGCCAGGACTGCCATGATCCGCACAGGGCGCTCACGAGGTGTGCCTGAGGTGCAAACACCACATGGGCAGATCGTCCGTCCCGGCCCCTTTTTGTTGGTGGTTGTCCGTCCCCACTGCACAGATGGTCGGCGAAATTGGCTTCGTTGGCTCGCGCACCGCTGCGCTCGTGACATGCATTTTGCCATCACCAAGGCATCCAAAGGCGGTGCTGTGCTGGTTGCCCGGGCGGCGCTGTGCTCGTCGCTTGGCCTGTCGATGAGGGTTGTTGAACAGGCTCAGTGGGGGCTTTGTGGCGGGGGCGTCGTGGGGGCTCAGGGACTGTCCGAGGGGTTGGCTTTTGTTCAGTGCTTTGTGGCTTCAGGAAGTCGAGGCTGCGCTTCAGGAGCAGGAGTTTCTGCAGGAGCTGGTCCACCCGGGCGTGATATCGCTGCATGCGTACTACCAGAGCACGGAGCAGGGGTTGAGTACCGTCTGCCTCGTCCTGCCGTTCTACCCCACGGACCTGCTGAGATTCATGCAGATGCACACTCTGTCCGTACGAGGTAGAAGTTCCGGCTGCCTGCCCCATGGCTGGGCCGCCTGCCCTGTTTGTAGGGGGGCGGCTTTGCGATGGCTCGTGGATTTTGCCACTTGGTGTCTGCATCATGAAAGATGTAAGCCATCTCAATCAGCAACTGCTGTCCTACAAAAGTTGAAGCACTAGACACTGGTCACGTCACACGGTATCGGGTCCCCCCTGAGGCTCGTACTCAGCAGAAGCGATGGATCTCCTTTCCTGAATAGCCGAATGTGGCTGCTAAATCAGCGTTGAAAGACACTTTCCGTCGGGGGGGGGGGGTTCTGTGAACTGGAGGGGGGATGGCGGGCAGGTCCAGTTGGACAGTCTGTCGGGGGTCAGGGCTACTGGCTCAGGGAGGGCAGTGGAGGGCAAGGCTGGTTCCTCACCCGCCGCTTGGCCGACAGCCCTGTGAGGCGCCTGGAGGTGCATTAGTACCCTCCTCTGGGTCTTTGCTTCCAAGCGGAATCCCCAGCTATGCACTTGGGGGGCCCATTGCGGTCATCGTCACGACCGTTGAGAGCCTCCCCCCCCTGGGGGGCAGAGACGATGGAGGGGAGCGCAAGTGGCGCCCCATGCTCAAAGTCTCACGCATCATGGGGTGCGCCACTGCTGCTTCCGGCACCACTTGGGGCACAAACGGCGGGTGGCGGCGCCGAGGGCATCCGGGGGCGGCTGGACCGCCCATGGGAGGGAGCCTGCCGGGTGTGGGGTTTTGCGGTGAGGTGGCAACAGGTGGAGGACCCCCCCCCCCCCGCCCCCGGGGCATGTGAACATGGCGGCAGGAGGCCCGCAGTCCAGGCACAGGCGAGCCTCAGACGACGCAACGTGACCTGGCAAGCCGGTTGCTTTTGTCGCACCGCGATATGCAGAGCGGCGGCGGAGGGATAGGGCAGGCGCCCAGCTGGCTCTACCGTGCTAAACCCCTGGCCCAAAGTGGGAGGGAGGGGGGTAAGGAGCAGGTGCCCAGCCAGCTCGAACCCGCTAAACCCCTGACCATCCCTTCGCAAGAGTGTCCAGGATCGCAAAAGGCAGCTGCCTTCGATAATAGTAGTTCCGAGGGGCCACCGGGGCGGAGGCTACGGGGCTACCGGGATAGCCATCGGCCCCCACCGCAGGGTTGTGAATGCATATCCCAGGGCTTAGGTTCAGGGCCCACCCATCTGTCAGTTCCTGGTGGTACGACATCCCAGCCATTGCCTTCATTCACAATACGTAGCCAGCAGTGGGATAGCTCCGCTGGGCAATCGAGTGACGGGCTGTTGGACTGGGAGACGACGTAGCCTCACAGCCAGGAGGTGCCATGGTGTACTTCTTTCAGCTCTTTGTACGGGGGGGGCAGCCTGTGCCTTTGGCATCGTCCCACAGTGACTCCTTCCCCCCCCCCCCTCCCTGCAGCGCAAGCCTGTTTGACCGCTATGGCGGCTCCCCACGACAACCCATTACTTCGCAATTCTCCACCTGCGCATCAGCGGCTTCGACCATAAAAGGCCTGTGCGGTCCTTACTATGACCCCGCCCCCTTCGCATTAGCGTCCGAGACCCTGAAAGGCACATGCCCTCTTAAATACGAGCTTCAGGCAGGCTCTGACCTCCTAACCCCTCATTCTTCCCTCCGCCTTGGCGTCCAGGACCCAAATAGCCACGTGCTTAATACGATGGCCAGACACACACACAGACAGAGAGAGAGAGTGAGAGAGAGAGAGAGAGAGAGAGAGAGGGAGAGGGAGAGGGAGAGGGAGAGGGAGAGGGAGAGGGAGAGGGAGAGGGAGAGGGAGAGGGAGAGGGAGAGGGAGAGGGAGAGGGAGAGGGAGAGGGAGAGGGAGAGGGAGAGGGAGAGGGAGAGAGAGAACACCGGCACCCACTGACCTGCACATCCCCCTCCTGTTCCTCCAACAGCGGTTGTTGAGTGG
This sequence comes from Eutreptiella sp. 'Long Island Sound 2002', assembly GCA_964036045.1. Taxonomy (NCBI): domain Eukaryota; phylum Euglenozoa; class Euglenophyceae; order Eutreptiales; family Eutreptiaceae; genus Eutreptiella; species Eutreptiella sp. 'Long Island Sound 2002'. The sequence continues at coordinate 8,813,895 of OZ038379.1, read as the reverse complement.
ACTGAGCAGCTGCTTGGGGCTCTGCAGTACCTGCACCAGCGCGGGGTGGTCCACCGGGACCTCAAGCCCGACAACATCCTCCTCAGTGCCATGGAATACCACCCGGGCGTGTCCCTGACGGTGGCGGACTTTGGGATGGCGAGGTGGGCGCACGACGGAGGATCAGGTCCCTTTGCCATTTGCCGCACAGCGCCACCACCGCGCCATTGCCGCCGTGTGCCCCTCTGCACAGTGCCGCTATCGCTCCAGTGCTCCCCTGTGCACCTCTGCACATTGCTGCCGCTGCTCCGTTGGGGCACCTGTGCAGAGACGTGTCAGGGATGGTGGCGTGCTGAGACAGGGAGATGCATGGCCCCATCCCGACATGTGCCCCCCGGGTTGTCACCCCAGTTCCCTTGCCCACAAACGTCTCTACCCTTTGAGCATCCGATTGGGGCGGCAAGGAGTGTTCCGACGCGCAAGAGCAGTTTCTTTTTGGATTTCGCCTTTCCCTTTGTTGTGCCTGGCCATTTGCCGGCCCAGCCATCGGGACACATGTTTCCAAACGGGGCGAGGTGCATATGACCCTGTGCATGCAGAAGGGATTGGAGGGGGAAGGGGCGGATGGGCTGGGGTGGGGTTTGCATTCCGGAACGCCAGCTGTGCACACGAAAAGGTCACATCGTCTGACCAGGGCGCCCAATGTGCGCACCGCGCTGGCCAAGTGGTGTGGGCGCTCCTACAGCACAGGTACTAGAGCCAAGCCCCAGGTATGGTGCATCCACTCGACCGGCGACCGGCACCGGGAGTCAAGCCGAGGGTCCGGAATACCGCCCAAAGGCCTAAAGGTCGCTGGTTCGAGCCCGGGGTCTGACACCGATGGTGGGACACGCGCCCAGTCGTGCGCTCGCGTGTCGGCGGGTGGTCCTCAGAAGTGGGACCACCATTGTCTCGCCCTCCCTCCCGGGGCCTGCACCGCACCCCCTCCACACCATCGCTCCTCAACGCGGAGCGGTGCACAGGCCATAGAGCAGCAGCAGCCCCATGCAGACGTGCACTGCGCGCTGGCAGCCCCAGGCCGCGGGGACGGGCCGGTGGAGGCGGCCTTGCGCAACGGTGCACAGGGGGTGTTCCAGCCGAGGGCCCGCAGCCCTTGTGCGCAACCGCACGCCCCTTCGTCGATGGCCCCTCCTTATGACCCCCCTGTAGGTCACCCCCACGAGGAGCCGGACCCTCAGACTGGCCTCCGAGCAAGGCTTTGGGGAGGGGGGGGGCCAGCCAACCCCGTCGCTACCGGGTGCCAGGGCAACCCCTGCTCAACCGGCATCAGGTGGGGGGTGTCTCCCGCAGCCCAGATGGGCTGTTTGCGCAACAGGAGTGGGAGCCCATCAGGGGCAGACCAACCGTGAGGGGGAAAAGAACATATGGTGGACGGCCCGGACAGCGCGTGAAGGAACAGGGCACCTGGGCCGCACAGAAACACAGCGAGGCAGGCGATGGACGGCCTGTGGACAGAGGTGTGTGGACAGCAAAAACAGTCAAACGACCCCGGCAACAACCAGCACATCCTCAATACGCCAACTATTGGGCTCCGCTGACACGCAAACGGCACACCACGCCACATTCAGCACAGCCCCAACACGCCAACCACTGGGCTCCGCGAACGCGGAAACGACACCAGCAAGAGCACCGGCCGCAGCGGCCGACGGAAAGCAGCGACCCGACGCAACATGCGAAGGGAAGAACGGGTGACTGTCCAGGGCCCCGTAAAGGAGCAACAACCAGACGGAATGTCACACAGGGGGTGCCCTCGTGGGAGTATCTTGCGTAGGCAATGCCCTCGCCACAAGACCGTCCGTTCCCGCGCCCTTCCCGCTCTCAAATGGAGGGGATCTCAAGGGGGAAGGGGGGGGGGGATTGGGTGTGTCGCGGCACCCGCCCCGACCCATCGCACTTGAAGAAGCATGGCCGAGGGCCGAGCAGCGCTGGCCGACAACAGAACATCACCGCGCCCACAACGCCACGGGGGTCCACTGCGGGCCCCCCGAAGGGCCACCCCTTTCTTGGGCTGCGTGCGGCGTTGCGCGGCGCCGCCACCAACCGGTCCGTTGGGGTCTCTGTTGCATGCGGCGCTTTGCCTCAGGTCGTGCGCCCCCCCCCTCGGCAGCCCCCCCCCCCCCCCTCCCACGGCCCCTGTGCAGCTGCGGATGACATCTGGGCGTTGGGGTGCCTCATCTTGTTCATGGCCACCGCCCGACAAGAGCGCGTGCTGCTCATGAGTCAGCAGCCCCTGGAGCTGTTCAAGCACTGGATTCGCGCAGGTGTGCCTGGCCCTGCGCCGCCATCGCCCACCGATCTGTCAACACGTCATCCGTGGCGTCCGCATAGTGTAGGGGCCGTGCGAAGTGGCACAGTGGACGTCACGAAGGAGGGCGGACTGGCAGCAAGTTTGCCTCCGTACGTGTCCCCACGCGACCGGCGCACCGTTGAGACCGGCTCGACTCGCCCACATTTGGTGCGCAGCGGCCCCGATAGGAATGCGGGTTAGGGAGAGGGTTGGAGGGGGTTGTGGATGGATTGCGGGGCGTCACACATCCATCTGGCCCTCCCTGCAAGCCCCTGCAGACCCATACTGGCGTCCCTTCAAAACACGCCCCCCCCCCCCCCTGCCCCATACACCACAGCGCAAGTCTTCCAAAGGTGCCACCTACACGTTCGCTTAGGTCACCTGAATTCGGAGGGAACGTGAGCGCGCCGGGCGCGCCGGGCAAAGCTTCCCCTATTTCCCCCCAGTTCACCCCCCCTTTTCCCCATTTTTTGTCCCCGTGTTGGGGACCCCCCGAGGAGGTAGGCGTGATGCACCCATTCCGCCCCCCGAGACGGCAGGGGTAAGGTAGCCACTGGGAAGGCAGGGGTGATGTAGTCATTCCGCCCCAGTTTGTGGGCAGTGCAATGTGTCATTTGTGCTTCGGGTTCCCGGGCTGGAGGAGGGAGTGATGTTTGGGGGTTAAAGCACTGGGATGGATGGCCGGAACATGGATTTGGATACGGGGCGCTCGCCGGGCAAACGCACCCCCTCGGCCTATCCTACCCCCCTCCCCATACACCACCGCCACAAGAGGCTGTTGCTGTCGTTGTGCTGATGTTACCGAGATTCCTTTTTTGTGCGGAACCGATTTGCATCCCAGTTTTTGACGCCTGGTTGACCACGTGTAGTTGCGAGCCTCGTGAATGGGCCGCTTTCCCCGCCACCACTGGTCCTCAGGCTGGCCTTCTATGTGCGCTCTGTCATGGGAGCCCCTTCTCCAAACCCCCATCGACCCAGCGCACGGGTGCTCGGAGCCATCCACCCCCCCCAAAAAAAAACAGCTGGGTCGCCGCCGAACACCCACGGGAGACAGGGGAACCGGTGATCCGACCCATCAGAAAAGATAACAAACGAAGCGGCATTTTTTTTGGCACCATCGTCACTTGGTTCTGATCCGCAGTGACCTCGTCGCACGCCACCAATCTCCAGCCCCCGCCGCCCCCCCCCCCCCCCCCCAGTGCCACTTGCCCCCGCAAGGCCAAGGGTATTGCAGACCAGCCTGGTATAGATAAGCCCACTGAGCCGGGGTGCGTATGGCCACCAATGGCCATATGTACCAGTCCCTCACCCCCCCGCCCCCCCAAGTGCCCGATGCGGGCCAATGCTGCCGTGGCAGGGCCCACCCGGGGGTCAGTGGGGCTCCAGCGACAGCGATCCCATGCAGTTTGGAGCGTCCGCTGCGAGTGCCGCCCGCCCTTGCGTCGCTCAGAGTTGGCGAACGCCGACGGTCGCCTGCGCGACGCCGCCGTCCAGTGCCTTCACCCGCAGCCCGGGCTCCGCCCGACGGCCGCCCAACTGCAAGACCTGATCGGGCGCCCGCGGCCTGGACCAGCAGGTGCTGTGCCCCGCCGCCGTCTCTCGCGTCCAGTGCACGTGCGCATGTGCCCTCGGTCTGCGCGTTTCTCGTGACCCGACCGGCTGAGCCCTGCAGGAGGGTGGCACTCGCCCCGCACCCACATCCCACTGCCCCCAAAGCAGAGGGACAACGGGCCCACTCTCACCCACTGAAAACGCTTTCCCCCAGTGGCTTCGGACAAGCAATGCAAATGGTTTATCCCTGACAACCCAAACCAGTACTTACACTCGGAAGTACCAACTGGCACATTTCCTGAGCCCTTATGGCAACCCCCCCCCCCCCCTCGGGCAGGTATGCAGTAGGTTCTCGCTCCGACAGCGCGTTTTCGACGGTGCCCTTTTCACACACCAGTTCGCATCGTCTCTCCTTCCCGCTCCTCTTTGAAGTCACGTGCCTTGTGCCTTTGAGTGGTTGCAATCCGGTAGCTCCGGGTGGGTGGCGGTGTGTAACAGGGTAAGTCGGCCAAAGGTTCTACCTGCACCTTGGCTTAGCTAACCTTACTGAGGCTGTACCCTCCGGCGCATCCCCCTCCGGCCCCTCCCCACCCTCAATCGCAGAAGTGACCACACAAAAGACATGGCGCTGGACATCGGTTGTGCCACACGGCATCCCCCCTGCCTTCATGGAAACCCCCTCCCCAAGCCCCATGCATTTGCTTCACAAATGCATGGCCGCGGCTCCTGCGCGTGGGCGCCATTGTAGGCGCTGGGCCCACACCGCCATTGGCCCGAATGGCTGTGGGCTTGTCGATGGCACCGGACGCCGTGGCTTTCAGGTCTCCGGCCTCGCCCAACCCAACGCGGCACTCAGCCGCTCACCGCACTGCACCCCAACTACTCGGCACTTGGCACATCCGACACTCTGCACAGTGCACACCGCACGTGTGTGTGTCTTTCTCTCCCTCTCTCTCTCTCTCGCTGTCGCTCTTGCCCTCTCTCTCTCTCTCTCTTCTCTCTCTCTCTCTCTCTCTCTCTCTCTCTCTCTCTCTCTCTCTCTCTCTCTCAGCTGCAGGGGACAACCAAAGTTCCGCGAATGTGGAAGGTGGACGGTACAACCGAACGCACGATGAGAAGCCGGTGGCGGGTCCCAGCACACCGGCCAAGAAGGACCGTGTGGTGCAGGTTGAAGTCAGGGATGAGGGCAGTTTGGACAACGGTGTAAGTTGCAGGGAGGCACAGATCAGAAGAAAAATTGTCCAGGAGGAGGGGGAAGAGAGGGCGGATTGGCTAATTGAGGAGAAAGTTAAAAGAAAGGCAAAGTTGAGAAGACTTGAAGAGGCGGAACAACGGAGAAGAATCCAAGAAGAGGAGAGGAAGAGGCTTGAAGCAGAGGAGCAGAGGAGATTGGAGGAGCACCACAGATTGGCGGAGGAAAGGCGAATGGAGGACGAGAGGAGATTGGAGGAAGAGAGGAAGAGACAGGAGCTAGAGGAGCAGATGAGGCTGGAGGAGGAGAGGAGATTGGAGGAGGAGAGGAGATTGCAGGAGGAGAGGAGATTGGAGGAGGAGAGGAGATTGGAGGAGGAGAGGAGATTGGAGGAGGAAAGGCGAATGGAGGAGGAAAGGAGACAGGAGGAGCAGAGGAGATTGGAGGAGCAGAGGAGATTGGAGGAGGAGAGGAGATTGGAGGAGGAAAGGCGAATGGAGGAGGAGAGGAGATTGGAGGAGGAGAGGAAGAGACATGAAGTAGAGGAGCAGAGGAGATTGGAAGAGGAGAGGAGATTGGAGGAGGAGAGGAGATTGGAGGAGGAGAGGAGATTGGAGGAGGAGAGGAGATTGGAGGAGGAGAGGAGATTGGAGGAGGAGAGGAAGAGACATGAAGTAGAGGAGCAGATGAGGCTGGAGGAGGAAAGGAGATTGGAGGAGGAGAGGAGATTGCAGGAGAGGAGATTGGAGGAGGAGAGGCGGTTGGAGGAGGAGAGGAGATTGGAGGAGGAGAGGAGATTGGAGGAGGAGAGGAAAAGACAGGAGGTAGAGGAGCAGATGAGGCTGGAGGAGGAAAGGAGATTGGAGGAGGAGAGGAGATCGGAGGTGGAAACAAAAAAACAGGAAGGAGAGGAGCACCGGAGGCTGGACGAGGAAAATAGATTGGAGAAGGAGAGGCGACGGCAGGAGGAGAGGAGATTGGAGGAGGACAGGAAGAGACAGCAGGTAGAAGAGCAGCGGGGGCTGGAGGAAGAAAGGAGGTTGCAAGAGGAGAGATTGGAGGAGGCGAGGAAGAGGCAGGAGGCAGAAGAGCAGGAGGAAAGGAGCATGGGGCAGCAGAGGAAGTTAGACGAAGAGAGGAAGAGGCAAGCGGTAGAGAATCAGCGGAGATTGGAGGAGGAGAGGAAGTGGCGGGAGGCGGACGAGCAGAGAAAGTTAGAAGAACACAGGAGGTTGGAGGAGGAAAGGCAATGGGAGGAGGAGGGCAGATTGGAGGAGGAGAGGCGATGGGTGGAGCAGAGGAGATTAGAGGAGGAGAGGCGATTGGAGGAGGCGAGGATGTTGGAGGAAAGAAGGTTGAGGGAGCGCAGAGCATTGGAAGAACAGAGGCGGCGGCAAGAGGACGAAAAGCTGAGGCGATTAGTGGAGCCGAGCAAAGATGTGAAGCTTAGAATATTTGAACAGAGGCCGAAAGGACCAGACATGGAAGAGCAGCCAGTTGCGGATCAGCAGAGAGCAGAGCAGCAGAAAATAGCGGAGAAGTTCGCCTCCAATGATGCAGAACTAGTTGGGGGTGCATTGAGTGTTGGTCGCGTCCCGGAGGCATGCGTTCCAAAGGAGCTGAAGCGGAACCTGCCATTGAATCGGCAGAAGACGGAGCCGCAGGCAGACACGTTGGCAGAGACACGCAGACCGCAAGCGGGAGCTGGGCCCCCTGCCATGATCCCGACTCGTGCTCTGGCTTCCGCAGCCACCCTCTCGGTCTCGATTTCGGAGAAAGTGCAGCGGCTGCCACGGAGCATGCAGCAGCTGCTGGCGGTGGAAAGTGCGGTGGTCTGCAGCCGCCTCGTCGGGACATGTGCCGTGGGGCTGCTGGTGCTTTCCGCAGCCCAGTGCGTAGTGGCCGTGCACATCGTGCGTCTGGGGCTCGTGGGCAAACGTTTGGCGTGGCAGTCGTCGACGGCACGTAATGCGCGTCGCGGACATTTTCAGGGGCAAAGGACCACGGCCACAGCGGAACTCCGACGACCAGCTTCCTTCAGCGGTCCAGTTCAGGGCCCAATTGCATCCACGTCCCCAGAACAAGCGCATGGGGGCACCGGTGCAGAACAGCAGCTGGTCGACGCATCTATCAGCGCTCCGGGAGAAGGAGGCAGGGGATTGAAGGAGAGGAGGGTCGAGGAACAAAGCACATTGGAGGAGGAGAGGAGATTGGAGGAGGAGAGGAGATTGGAGGAGGAGAGGAGATTGGAGGAGGAGAGGAGATTGGAGGAGGAGAGGAGATTGGAGGAGGAGAGGAGATTGGAGGAGGAGAGGAGATTGGAGGAGGAGAGGAGATTGGAGGAGGAGAGGAGATTGGAGGAGGAGAGGAGATTGGAGGAGGAGAGGAGATTGGAGGAGACGAGGCTCGAAGAGGAGAGGCGGCTGGAGGAGGGGAAGAGCAAGCAGAAGGCAGTAGAATTGCCGCACGTGGGCGGTGCTGACGCTCGTCTCGCTGAAGCGACGAACGAGGATTTACCACTTGGACCACTGCAACCTGGCGCGGGGTCTCGTATTGCGACCGACGACGAATACCTTCGCAGAGAAGAGGAGTGCAAGATGCTGCAGTTGTTTCCCCGCGCCCAGTCCATGAAGCTGGAGAGTGAGGGGGCATGGCAGGAGGCCGTCCCGGAGGACAGGAGAAATGTGCAGAAGGCCTGTGAGCCCCAAACACGCGTCCGCGTTGGGGCTGGTGCATGTTCACCCTCTACATCGACGTCACCGCCCCGCGCCTGCGCAGCAGTCAAGCCGGCCGCAACGTCAGCCAGATGCGCTGTGGTGGGCCCAATCAGGCAGGAGTGGCAGTGGAAGGTATTGCAACTGCAATTGAAGGAGGAGATGGAGGAGGAGCGAATGGAACTTGTGGGGATGGAGGAGGTGCAGTCACGGAGCATGTTCGCTCAGGAGCGCAGCGAGCGGTGCCAGAGATTGGAAATTGTGGAAAGGAGATCACGGGCGGCGAAGATGAGGCAGGAGGCAGAAGACCTGTGGAAGTTAGAAGCGGAGATGAGATTGGACAAGGCGAAGAGATTGGAAGAGGAGAAGATATTGGAGGAGGAGAGGAGATTGGAGGAGGAGAGGAGATTGGAGGAGGAGAGGAGATTGGAGGAGGAGAGGCGACTGGAGGAGGAGAGGAGATTGGAGGAGGAGAGGAGATTGGAGGAGGAGAGGAGATTGGAGGAGCAGAGGAGATTGGAGGAGGAGAGGAGGTTGGAGGAGGAGAAAAGATTGGAGGACAGGAGATTGGAGGAGGAAAGGAGATTGGAGGAGCAGAGGAAATTGGACGAGGAGAGGAGATTGGAGGAGGAGAGGAGATTGGAGGAGGAGAGGAGATTGGAGGAGCAGAGGAGATTGGAGGAGCAGAGGAGATTGGAGGAGGAGAGGAGATTCTTCACGAGGGCCAAGTGTCAGGCAGGACGTTTGCTGCAAACGGAGGGTGTGCCGTGCTGGACTATGGGGCAGCAGAATGCCTCAACCGCAGACTCTCGTCTCGTCACCCCGCTCACCACCACCTCAGTTGCAGTCCCAGCTTCAGCTTCACCGCCTGAAGTAGCGAAGACAGGAGGGAAACCCCAACCTCGGGCTGAGGAGCATAGCGATGGCCCAAGCGCACCGCCTCTCCAGTGGAACCATGGGGATGCAGATGCTGGAGTGTCTCACTGCGCCTCGGCCCTGCCCTGCAAGCCCCAACTGCTATCCATCAGTGCCACCATGCACCAGCCTGCAACTGCCCTCAGCCAACCGCCAACCGCTCTCCAGCGTCCTCCAAGCCACTGGCAGCCAGCCTCCACCCATGACCCGACCACGTCCCCCCAAATCCCCCCACCATCCCACCCCCCGGAACCAGCCGCCCCCCTCCAGTACGCGACCCTCGCTTCTGCCTGCCCCCCCGCTGCCGCGCTCGCCACCGCCACCGGCCCTGCCATGCCTCTGGCGTCGGGCCCCGCGCAGTCCCCCGCGCCCGCCTCCGACCACTGGTTCACGCGGCGCAGGCCCACGCAGTTGGCAGACCCGAGCCGCAGCCCAGCGGCTTCGACGGACGGGCCGCCGATCGGAGACCAACCCGAGACCGGGTCTTGGTCTCGGGCTGGCCGTGTCCCGCTGCAGGACGCCGTGGACGGCGGTGCCGCGCAGGACCTTGCCCCCCGCCCCGGCGCTGCCGACCGCGCAAAGACCGGCCTCGACCCGGGCCCTGACGCAGCGGCAGGGCAGCACCCCGCCACTGCATGGCACAGGCCCGAGTCCGCACGGGCCAAGACGTCGGCGCTTAGCCGCCGGCTGCCGTCTCCTGACGTTCCCGGCAGCCCCACGGTGACCGCCAACAAGCTCCGCCGCGACCTCCAAGAACCTCCAGCAACCCCCAACGACCTCCAACAGCGTCCAATACCCTCCAACAACCTGCAGCAACCTCTGCCACAACCGCCGACAACCTTCAACGACCCCAAGTGCGACCACCAACAACCACCATCTCAGCCCTCCCACCGCCAACCGGTAGTTGCGCCGGGCTCCGTCCGACTGCGCCAGGGGTCCCTGGTCCACGCCTGGGCCTCCACGCCACCCTGGCCCTGGCACAAGGAGGGCGTGGGCGAGTCGCCCCTCAGCCCGCTCGCGCGCTGCCGGGACAGCGCCGCGTCGACGGCGGTGGCGTCCCAGCGGGCCCTCGCAGGGCTGCCGGGCGCGGGGGACGCCGCCCGCATCGATCCCGGTCCGACGTGCGCCTCGGCGCCGGCGCGGCTGTGCACCGCTCAGACCACCCCCGGGGCCTCCAGACGCGGCTCCTCCGGCCGCGCGCACTCGGAGTGCCGCGCGGGGCCGAGGGGCTCGGCCCGGGGCTCCACCGCGGAGGAGGAACCGGAGCGCTCCGGGAGTGAGAGCAGCCACAGCGTGGGGCACACCTACAGCACTCCCACGCCCACGGCTGCGGGTGCGGCAGTCGCGGCCGGTGGGACGCCGAGGTATGTGGCACAGGGCGGAAGGGGAAGTACCTGGGGCCCGGGGGGATAGCACCCGTTATCAAGCGGGCGACCGGGGTTTCATGAGGGACCAGATGTTGCAGTTTTCGGAAATTCAGGCACTCGGTTTGGATGACCGGCGAATTGAATGCGGTTGGTAACTGCCGGCGGTCGCTGGCGGTTGATGCCGGTTGTGAACCGTCAGGTGCTGAGGGTTGGCGGTCAACTGGCAGTTGGGTGTCGTCAGCTCTCCGTCTGCAGTGCCAATGGCGACTGAGTTGTAGGTGTATGTTTAATGTGCCTGGCCGTGTACCGTGTGGTTGAATTTTACCGCCCGCCTCCCTTAGGGGGGGTTCCCGGGGACTTCCCGGCCTTTGTCACGGACTCGCCGTCGTGCAAGGGATGTCCAGTGCGATTGTATTCGTGTCTGTTGGTGGGTTCCTGGGTGCGTGGATGGTTGAGCGCGTGCACGCGCTTGTGTGGTGGGGACTGGTTTGTTGCTGGAGGCAAGGCGGTCCTCGAACAAGGGTTTTTTCCACTAAGGACCGCCAACCGACAGCGGTTAACCGACAACCGTCGGTAGTCGAACGCCAACCGCCGGCAGTCAATTTCTTGTCCATGAAGGAGCGACCGCGGGCGAAGGTCCATGTACCTCCTCGTTACCAAACGACAAACGTGAGACGGACGTATAACGGGATGGTTTGACATTTTGCTGTGTGCAGTGTCTTGTTACCTTCCCCATCGCGGTGCGCGCGGTTCGGTTTGCTAAGGCGTAAGTCCACGGTATTTTCCCCCTCCAGTATTTCTTGAGGACCGCCCTGGCTGGAGGTTGCGGCGAGGTTTCCCGACAAAAGATAGCGGCAGTCCACCTTCATGCGACTGCTTACGTGCTCCTACCATTGCAATATACAACGACACCTGACCTCCAAGGCACACTACGATTCGGGGATGCATTGCGATAACGTCGTTTGCACGTACCACCCCTTGTCCCTCGTCATAACATGGTTTTGGTTATGGCGTCGTGCCACTGTCCTCACGCACCTCATGCGTGGCAACATGGTTCTCACGCGACATCCGTTCCCCCGGGGCATGGCACAATTGCAATGAATTACGGCCTTGAACGCGGGCCCCCGAGTGCGGAACGGCAGCAGAACTATTTGGGCACCCCCTCTTTCTCACACTGAACGCACCTTGCCAGCCATACCGTCAGTGCTCGTGCCTAATCAACATTCCTCCGACCGCTCCGCACTGCCGCCCCGTCTGACAGGGGGTCTCCGCTGCAAACCGTGGGCAGCCGGTCGGAGTCTACCGTTTACCCCGAAGCATTGTCCCAACTGAACGATTTGGGGTATCTATGCCCTTCGCACGTGTCCCGCCCGTGCCCTGTGCTACGGCTGTGTCTCTCGCGCGCCCTTGAGCCCTCAAACCACCGACTGTGCTCCAGACACGGGGGGTGTTTCAGTGGGGACTCGGATCCCCCGTCCCTCCCTCCGACCCCGAAACCTGCGCTCATAGGGACCCGCAGTTATGTCGGTCTACAAGTGGGGCCGACAACAACATTGCGGCTTGGCGGGTGCTTTGGGGAATCGATGTCTTCCAGAATTCGCTGCTTTTCCATTTCACTTGTGGTGAATGGTCACCACGTTTTTGCCCCCGCTCATGTGCCATCAAAATGCTCAGAATGTCACGGGGAAACCAAATACATGAGCTGTGGGTTGTTGCTTTTGGGCCCTGGGGTTCTCAGGAATCCAGTTCAGTGGACGTGTGGGATGCCCGTCTCCAAGAACCACATCTTGAGGACTCAAGTCGAACACATGGGGTCAGCAACAACCAAAGAATTTGGTGGAGGAGTCCAATGCGCCAAAACAACAACCGAACTCGCAATCCGGAGGCTGCGCGTCTGTTTCTTGGCTGTGGTCGCAGGGCTCCGCGTCCCCGAAGTGACTGAGTTTGAAGCCTGCCTCCCCTGGCAGGCGAATGGACGTCCCAGGGACGGTAGCTGCAACTCATGAGCAAAGGAACAGGCAGTCCAGTAACGCCCCTCCTCTCCGCCACACATGCCCTGCCCCCGGAACTGACTGTCATTGTCGCCCACGCAGTGGGGCCCACGACAATGGTACGGCTCGTCGGATGCCTGGGGGTGTTCCTTGATACGTCTGCCAGACGATCCTCTTTTATTTTCCGCGAAGGGCGAGTGGTTAACTGCTGCTCGTTCCCCCGTTTATGTGTAGTCAGTGTGCTCAGAACTGCGTGAGAAACTCACACGTAAAACCAACAACAACGGATCCGCGTGTTGGGCGTCCAGAACTACACCGCACGCCCCCCACCGGACGCGGTCAGGGCTATGGTTGGGTTCCTGACATGAGCTGGAAGGGCCATGGGCTCCCTCGGGTCCGACCTCACGCCTCCACTCCGTCGCCCTGTTCCACCGCAGGTACGCGGACCTTGCAGAGTGCGAGCGGCTGCTGGCGCGGTACGACGGCGATGTCGACCAGGTCACCGCGCCCCACTGATGTGTCTCTGCAGCCCATTCCAAGACATCGGGGGGGGGCTGGCCCCAACGTGGATGTTGCGCTGGGTCATCGTGCGGCATAGAAATGCAACTCTGCGAAAATGTACCCAGAGCCTTAACGCGCCCTCAGCTTGTGGGCCCGGGCGGCCGTCACCGCGACTGGCCATCAAAGAGGTCCACACACACCGCCCCCCCCCCCCCCCCCTCTTTGACTGATAGCTGGAGCGTGGGGCGGGTCTACCCCCCCGGCGTGCCAAGAACCGCGCACCGCAAGTGATTGGGGCCAGGTTTTAGGGAGTCAGGAGAGCCCCCCGCCCCCCCCCCCCCCCGCATGGGGCCCTGCAGCAGACAACAGCATGGAGGGGTTGCAAAGAAGCAGAAGAAGAAGAAGGGGGAGTGGGAAGCAGGATGATGCTGGAGCAACGGCAAGGGACAGCGTCTTGGGAGTTGGCCGCGTCAAGCGTAGGGTCTTGGGGACAGGGACCGGGGATCATGCAGTGGGACCCTTGGAGGGTGAAAGGGGGTTGGGTGGTCGGGTTTGGGTGTGTGTCCATCCCCAGTCTTGACAGCTCCTGAAGCGCCTTCCCCAGGGGTACAATGGCAGACCTGTCAGGTCGTCCCAGGCGCAGTGGCAGCCACTGCAGGTCCCACAATGTGCCACGGTGTCGGAGACACAGGGGCAGTGGTACCCCCCCCCCTTGTAATAGCTACGCCCTTGTAATAGCTACAGTAGGCGTAGGGACCGTATTAATTTGGTACCTAATTTTAATTCGGTACAAATGTAGTGCAGCCGCATAACACATGGGTTTGGTGACAAATTTGCCAGCTACATAGGGTCATGGACACATTTGTTGTGAGTGTTTGCCCACTTGAACCCACATAGCTCTGATTTGGGGGATATTTGTGCACTATATCCCCCTTTCTTGCACCGGCTCACCATGCAATCTTCTCTTTTTCAACCTGGGCGTCCAGTGATTTTCACACGTTCCACCGGTGAGCGTGTGGATGCCACAATGAAGGGGCCATAGCTTGTGATAACATGGGTGTGAACCTGAATTTCCATGTCTCGAACACTTTCTTGTGTTTGCATGCCTTTGGGAACGTGGGCGGAGGTTAAGGTGCACTCATACCATGCATTCTCTCACGTGTGTGTCGGTAGTTGTATGTGTCGTGCGCAAGCCACGCCCTTGTAATAGCTACAGTAGGCGTAGGGACCGTATTAATTCCGTACTTTGGCGTAGCTATTACAAAGGGGGGGGGGGGGTACACAGTCCGAGACATGATGCACGAGGTCGGGGCCGAGCCACCAGAGCACAGGACCAGGTCCGCCAGTCTTGAGGCTGGTGAGGCCTGCCAGAGGACATCACACTGACTGCAGTCCCTTGGTGAAGGGGGGGGCTGGGGGAGGGGGCAACCAGGGGGGCCTTGGGTCAACTAGGCGGATACTGGGGGGTCTGGTGTGTGTGGCAGGCGGTAGCCACAAACAGCAGCAGGCCGACATAAAAGGCGGGAGGCAGTCACATAAAACCAGTGGGGCGGTCACAGGTAGTGTTCGGCACTCACACAAAGCAACAAGAAGGGCGCCGTCAGACAGGGTTTTGGTGCAGACACAGTAGGCACTGGGGTGGCCTCCCAAAGCAGTGAGCCAGCCCTTGAGCGCATTGGGGCTATGATTGGAGCAGTGGGGCCGTCGTGCCAAGAATTGGGGGCAGCCATGACAAGAATTGGGGGCGCTCATCAGAAGACTTGGGGGCAATCACAAAAAGGGATTGGGATTCTCAAAAGAAGAATTGGTGCAGTTGTAAAAACACAGTGAGGCAGTCACAGAACAGTAATAAAACGCAGTGTGGCATTCACCGAAAAAGCAGCGGCATCTGGCGGACACAGCGACCCATTCATCAGCTGAAAGGCCCTGCCTGGGCTGTCCAGTCTTTCCCCTCTGTCCTGTTCCCGACCCCCGATCCCCAACCCCAAATCCTTCCGCAGGTCAGAGCGGCTTTCTTTGAGGATGTGGAGATGCAGGACATGTTGGAGCACCAGGTCACCGCGCCCCACTGATGTGTCTCTGCAGCCCATTCCAAGACATTGGGGGGGGGGGGGCGGGGGGCGGGGGGCTCTCAGGAAGGGAGTGGGGGCTGGCCCCAACGTGGGCGTTGCGCTGGGTCATCGTGCGGCATAGAAATGCAACTCTGCGAAAATGTACCCAGAGCCTTAACGCGCCCTCGGCTCGTGGGCCCGGGCGGCCGTCACCGCAACTGGCCATCAAAGAGGTTCACACAAACCGCCCCCCCCCCCCCCCTCTTCTTCGACTGATAGCTGGAGCGTGGGGCGGGTCTGCCCCCCCCCCCCCCCGGCGTGCCAAGAACCGCGCACCGCAAGTGATTGGGGCCAGGTTTTAGGGAGTCAGGAGAGCCCCCCGCCCCCCCCCGCATGGGGCCCTGCAGCAGACAACAGCATGGAGGGGTTGCAAAGAAGCATCGTGGGGGAGTGGGAAGCAGGATGATGCTGGAGCTACGGCAAGGGACAGCGTCTTGGGAGGTGGCCGCGTCAAGCGTAGGGTCTTGGGGACAGGGACCGGGGATCATGCAGTGGGACCCTTGGAGGGTGAAGGGGGGTTGGGTGGTCGGGTTTGGGTGTGTGTCCACCCCCAGTCTTGACAGCTCCTGAAGTGCCTTCCCCAGGGGTTCAATGGCAGACCTGTCAGGTCGTCCCAGGCGCAGTGGCAGCCACTGCAAGGGACAGCGTCTTGGGAGTTGGCAAGCGTAGGGTCTTGGGGACAGGGACCGGGGATCATGCAGTGGGACCAATGTGGCATTCACCGAAAAAGCAGCGGCATCTGGCGGACACAGCGACCCATTCATCAGCTGAAGGGCCCTGCCTTGGCTGTCCAGTCTTTCCCCTCTGTCCTGTTCCCGACCCCCAACCCCAAATCCTTCCGCAGGTCAGAGCGGCTTTCTTTGAGGATGTGGAGATGCAGGACATGTTGGAGCTGGATCAGTTCCTGGACGACTACCACCAGCCGCATCTGGTCGCCCAGAGCCCCGACGGCCCCCTCCCCCGCGCCGCGCACGACTCTCCCTCGCGCCCTCCGCACATGCTCCCGCACTCGCAGTACGACTCCGACGACTCCGTGACGTACGCCCCCGGGCCCTGGCACTCGCCTGCGCTGCGCGGCGGCCCCGGCGCCGTGCCGGAGGTCTGGCACAGCGGGGCCATCGGGAGCGCCGCACGGCGCGCCGCGCGCGCGCTCCGCGGCGGTGCCGCGGACGGGCCCGACGGTGTCTTGACCGACCGCGACGCTGCGGTGCTGTCCTTCACGAGCCACACCGCCCACCCCCACGCCGGCCCCTCTGCCCAGGCCCTGCCCTCCCTCAGTCCCCTGAGCCCCACGAGCACGGCGGCCTTCGCCCCGCGCAACCCCGCGTACCGCCTCCGCCCCGCTGCCGGGCCTGCGCCCGCGCGGGGCCTCGGGGGGGCCCGGCCGGGCCTCGATGGCCCGCCGTCCCCCGCGTCGCTGGGCACCTCGCGGGGCAGCGTCTCGCAGCACACGGCCCTGCTCGAGGACTTGCTGGGGTCGCAGGACGAGGACGGCCCGCCTCTGCCCTACGGGCACCCCCGCGGCGTGCACGTCTGGTGAGCGGCGCGGGGATGGGGTGCAATGACTGGCGTGGGGTGAGGGTGCTCGGCGATCCTTGGGCTCGCACACGCCCTTACCTCAGCTTACCCCAGGCCTGCGCGGGAAGGAGAGGGGGGCCACAGCTCGCGGAAAACGCTTGGGAAACCGGTTGGCCACGGTTGGGAAAGTGGTTGGGGAGCAGGAAGCGGTGGTTACAAAACCGTTGCAGCGGCAGTTGGAGTTGGAAGGAGGCGGTTGGAGCGTAACTGACAGTCCCAGTTTGGGAGGTACCTCCCCTGCTTCAAGCGCAGGCCTGCCCTGCCCTTTATCCCTCGCAGCGCACCATCTGGTTCACAGGGTGCCGGGCGCCCTAGTGCCGAGGGTGCGTTCCTGCTGATGCCCCACCTGAGGCTCCCACCGGGGGACGTTGGTTCCGGCGTCATCTGCGACGACTGCGGATGCACAGGGCCTTGATGTAGTTGGATGCGATGGGACTGGGGGATGCCGAGCGAACTATGTGGGCCCCCCAAACCCTGGCTTTTCCGGTGCCCAGGCATGCACCTGGGCGAGATGACGTTGTGTTCAGCCCCGGGCGGTTGTGTCCGGCCCCAACGCCCGCCAATCGGTTTGTAGCCGCCATGTCTTGCCCCCCAACTGAGTGTCCCACCACCAGTGAATGCTTTTGCAATTTTTCTTTGACTACCATTGACACACCCCTCCAGCCCCCCCCCCCCCCCCCCCACACATCCCGCGTGCGCCTTTTGTTGGTGCCCAACTGCCGTCGGTTAGTCTCCGCAACGGCCGGTGGATGGCCTCCGACCGCTTACGGGGTGCCGGCATGACGACGGGACGGGCCCCCTGCCGTGTTGCAGCCGGGGTATTGCAAGGG
The DNA here is from genome assembly GCA_964036045.1 of Eutreptiella sp. 'Long Island Sound 2002'. Classification (NCBI taxonomy): domain Eukaryota; phylum Euglenozoa; class Euglenophyceae; order Eutreptiales; family Eutreptiaceae; genus Eutreptiella; species Eutreptiella sp. 'Long Island Sound 2002'. The sequence continues at coordinate 8,796,819 of OZ038379.1, read as the reverse complement.
GCAGTCCGTGCTGCGTTCCCCAGACATCACTCCCGCCCCCTCCGCGAGAAGTCTTTTACCGCCTCCGCGTCGTCTCGACGACCTCATCGATGGTTACGTTATCAGTGCTGCACGTTGTCGCATGTGTTGTCGTAATGTGTCTGGAGACTTAATACGGGCGGATGGGTAGGCAGTCGCTGACGACCGTCCGTTACTCTGGGGGTTGCATACCCCCATCTCACCCCTCTTCTGGAAGGGGCTGGGCAAGTCCAACCGATTTCCAGACTGGACTCGCCTTTCCCAATACACCGATCGCGATCTCTTCGGCGGCCGGTTTAGGGTTTCGGAGACGGTCTATTTCTGCTGGATCGGCGCCGGCAGCACATGGAGTGTCATGGATTGGAGACCGCTGCTGCTCGGGCAGAAGCAGCAAGGGCACCATGTACCCCAGTGGCTTGTGTCCAGAGCTGCCATGAGCCACTGCCGGGTCGGACATGACCGGAGTTAGCTGGGTCTTACTGGATCAGACATGGGATGCAGCTTGTCCCTACCGAGTTCTGGTTGTGACTGGAGCGGATATTAATGGGTGGCGCATGGTACGGGGCTGGTCCCCGATGAAACTCAGTCCCGCTGCCGGACACGAGTGGCATTACTGGTTGTGTCCGCGTGTGTCCGTTTTGTGTCGGGGTGCGTCGGTTTGCGTCCGTGTCTGATTTGGGGGGCCGTCCGTGACCGCCCGTATCCGTCCGTTGCAAGACTCGCTGGGGTGAGGTATGGCGTCGAAAAGGGGCACCCTCGTCGGTCCCAGCACCCCCCTCAAAGCCCTCGACAAGTGCCATTGTCCCCGAAGAGCAAAGGGGCAGGTTCGGTGCCCGGGACCAAGCGAGAGGCCTGGCCGGTGGTCCAGTCCCCAGCGGATGCAGTGCACGATGTTTTAATCTCCCGATCCGGGACTGCCCACGAGTTTTATGACTGACCACAATTCTTGTTATGACAGCCCCAGCGCTTTCTATCATTGACCCAGTGCCCTGTATGGCTATCCCAGTGAGTATTATGACAGCCCCACTGGTTTCCACTGTTGTGCACCACTGCCCTTCATGGCTGTCCCGATAAGTTTGATGAATCCCGTTTTTGTGACTGCCCCGATGCTTCTTGTGCGACTGCTTTCCAGACTGCCGCACCGTGTTTGATGCTTTCATGACAATCCATCCTGCTTCTATGTAACCACCCCAATGCTTCTTATGACTGCCGCAATGCTTTTTGTGTCTGCCCCAATTCTTTTATGACCCCCCCCCCCACTGCCTTTGATGCATCGAGGGGCAGCCAGGCCCGGTCCTTGTATGTGCCCCCCCCCCCCCCGCCCACGGGTTTTGATAGATAGCAGTCCCGGCGGTGTGACATGCAGGACCATAGTTTGTCTCACTCGGGCCGCAAAGTGGCCCCGATTTCTTTTTTGTCCCAAAACCATGAGGACGTAGGACCACCAAGTATTTCAAGTTGTCGTGCATCTCACCCCATGACCGCCTCAGGACTGCTCCCCTCGAGGTTACACCCATTGCCTGGAAATACCCAAGCCGATGCAACCCTCGGGTTTTGGGGAGGGCCAGTGCGTGAATCAGGCTACCTGGACGGCATACTCAACTGTTCGGAGGTGCCTGACCCCCCCCCCCCCCAACAGCCCCGCCCCAAATCTTTGACAGATAACTGGGTGGTGGTTCGCAGCGGGACCGGCTCCAACCACCCCACCCTCACCGTCCCCCACGTGCTTTGGTGCCTGCCCAATGCTGCTTATGACTGCCTTACTGCTTTTGCTTTCTGCCCCGCTGCCATGTGTCACTGCCCATGTGGTTTGAACGACTGCTGTGATGGTCGATGGTTGACGGACACCCCAGATCATGCCTGACCACTGCTGCGACTGTCGCTTGAGCAAACCCCTCCGCGGGAGAGGAGGTCGCCATCGCTGTGCAGTGCGCAAGGCTCCCCTTGCCCAGCGGACAGCAGGTCAGACAGCAGTGCTACTCAGGCGATGTACCGCCCTGCGTGACATTGTCACGTGTTGTGGGGCAATGTCGGGGGCGAGGGCCAAGGCAGGGCGGTTGTCGGCCCCCGTTTCCCCCCACAAGTTCTCTGCCGGATCGCAGGGACTGGCGGTGCAAAACACCACAATTCCCTGGCAAAAAAAATTGCAGTTTTTGCCGCAAGCGAATTTAGATGGATTCTGCTTGCTGAGAAGTGGAGGGAAAGGTATATTTGAAATTACGGGCTGTTCCCCGCTGCACACCCAAATAGTGCCAAAATGGCACTTGGCTGGCGAACTGGCCGGCATGATATTTCGGGCGCCCGCGAATATGGGAGCGGCCTGACCGCCGGTCCATTCCCCTGCCGAAACAGTGCACACATGCCCCTCCCCACCCCTCCCTTGCCCAAGCAACACCCATAAGGACATGGATCGTCGTCCTCATCGAAGTCGCTCAGTGATGGGTTCTCCACGGATGTCAGTGACCGGGCGCGGGATAGGACACATGAGCTCTGTTCCCTGGTGGTGTTGGAGACCGATTACAGTACGGATGTCAGTGACTCCCGGCGCCGGATGGTCAGGAGGGTAATCAAGAGAAATCCTGTTGTGGCCTAAAGGCACGAGACTGACCTAAACTGTGGGGGCGCGGCACGGTGCCGTGCTGGACGGGACGCACAACTCGTGACGGCACCTGACTGCGCCTTGCTGGACAGCATGAACAATGCTCCGCCGCGTGATACATGAAGCACTGTTGCAATGCCAGAGTGATTCTGGCGGGTGACGACCATCGTCGAATTATGGCCCAGCAGCACTGGGTGTTGGTTCCGTCAACTTCTGGTCATTTGCCGTTGCTTGGACAAGGGGTTGTTGTTGTTGTTGTTAAAACCCACGTGTCACCGCACGGGTTGTTGTTGTTGTTAAAGGCCCCCCAGACTACCCCACGAGTTTTGTCGACTACCCCACCAGTTGTTTTGACGGTTTCGCTGCCAATTGTGACCGCCCCAATGTGTGTATGACCGCCCTGCTGCTTTTCATGACCGCAGGATCCATTGTCCAAACAGCGCCGCCCGGCGCTAACAGGATTTCGTTCAAACGGCGTTGACACGCACCGACAGAGCTTCGGGGGTTGCTTGGCTGGGGGGTGCACCACAGATGAACTGGGAATTTCTCTCTGACTGCCCGACTGCCCTGCAGAGACAACTGCCCCTGGCCATCAGGACAACCATTGGTGACCTACGGTTGGTTCTGCCCTCGGGCACGGACACGTTGCCGATGCACACGTTTGTGATACTGAACTGTGGGGGCGCCTTAAGCGTAGTGCGCGCGCAGTGCGTGCGCAGTGCAACTATTTGGGCGTCTGGCCGTACTGGAGACCCATACTTTGAGATACTAGGGGCCCCTAGGGGCATCATGGTGACCCCTAGCGGAGGTTTTGACTTCTGGTTTCGTCCCCCTTTGTTCTGCTTCTTTTTCTTCCTTAAGCACACTCCACCTCATAGGTGTGCTAATCTCCTCTCTGGAGCAACGGGGTGCTCTGAGGAGGCTTGGTGGGCAAGTGTGCATCGTGTTCGTTCTCACTTGAATGGTGTTGTCGCTGAAATTCGATGGCCGGAAAGATTGTCGGAGTGGAACCACGTCCCACACTTTCCATATTTTGTGACGCATTACGTGGATAGCATGCCCATTGCTTCCATAGGACGCATCCTTTATGATGTCCTGTTTAATCCTAAATACGCCGGGTGCGTATATAAAGTTACGGTTGCCATTGACAGCCTTGGCAACATCGTTTGGATCTGTCCGTTGGCCCCCGGGACATCGGCGGATGTTCTCATTTGGGATCGTGAAGGGCCGAAAAGGAGCAAGGGGCAATGCGCTGTTCATGGCTTTTCCACTTGTGCATGATGTGTGTTATGTGAAGGGAAGGTAGTTTGCAACTTTCTTGAGCTGGGGCAGTTTGGGTCACCTAATTCTAAGGGCGTTTCCAAGGGGTGTGCCTGGGGGCTCTTCGGGGGGAACATAGTCTAAAAGTAGCGCGTAGTGCGCGCGCAGTGCAAGGATTCCCCCTGTGCGAGTGTACCGGAGTGCTTCTGGAGGGTGACGACCATCGCCGATCTATGGCCAAGCGTCGCCCATGTCCAAGCAACACTGGGGGTGGGCGCTAGTATGATGTCCTGCGCTCCGCTTTTTTGCTGAGTGTGTCGACCGCGCCCACAAGCGGAATAGACCCAGAGAGCCCACGCTCTTACCACTTGGGTGGCTGACAGCAGCTGCCATCGCTTCGCCATGTCCACGTCGTCGAAAGGCCAACGCAGTGCCGCCGACGTGCGAGAGTCGCACCAGACGACGGGTGATCCAGTCTGGACGGCGACAGATTCAGCCCAGCTGAAGGCCATGTCTATGCTTTGCAACCCGGACTTCATCATTCAAAACGACATGTTTGTTTCTGCTGGTTTCCCTGACCACACGCGCGTTTCTTCCAAGTTTTCGATTCTTGACGAGGTTACCTCTGTGGAGCAAATGCGGGCGGTCTTCTGGGGTGCGTCCCCGAATTTGCTTCTGGTGTATGCTGCGGATCAGTTGGATGATCTGCTTGACTACATGCGTAAAATCGTGAAATTGCTGACGACGGTGGCGCAGCTGGACGTCATTCTGTATGCAAAATCATCGGCCGTTGATAGCTCGTCCTTCCTCAATAATGCGATGCGTTTGAAAGATCAATTGCCTTTCCTGCCGGACCGCATCGGGCAGGTCGATAGGCTGCTGGGGTCCATTTCTCGCTCTGAGACGTATGATGCCTGGGTTATTCGGACGTCACATCAGTCTAGGTCTGAGTCGGCATCCGTCATCTACAAAATGATCAACCTGCGGCAGCCGGGGGAATCAGCGGATGGGGTGCTTTTTCGGGAGCCGGACATCAAGTACCAGGTGCTGGTTCTGCAGTATGCCGTTTCCTGGGAGGATCAGTTGCTGGCCTCCATCTCCAAATCCCGCGAGGAGGTCGATATCGTGCCTGGGTCGGACGCCCAGGCGAGCAAGTTCATGTTCGTGGAGTTGGACTATGGACAGGCGTCCCGTCTGGTGGAGGAGTTCGGCCGCTACCCAAGGTTTGCTATTCTGCCGCTGCCCTGGTATACTGGTTCTGCGGTGCAAAAATCAGCGCACCGTCTGGAGGTCAGCATGTCTGCAGCCTTTCGGGATAAACACCTGAAGTTTTTCTTCTCGTACGTGTTGGCTGCTTTTTGGGAGTTGGGGGAGCTGTTCTCTGGTAAGGACGTGGCAGTGCATATCGTCCATTCTAAGCGTATTCGCGTTGGTCTTTCCAAAAAGGCGTATGAGCACGCCTGTGCGAAAAAGGAAGAATGGTACACTGAGATGGGCCTCGAGCTTTTAGATGAGCAAACAGGTCAGAAGCTACAGGGCATCCAGTTGGGTAATGTGACAGCGGCTGGTGCATACGCACCCGTGGTCGCAAAAATGCTGGCGCGGGCACGCACCCTGGCCACGTTGCCACTGGGAATGGAGGAGCGGGCGTACCTGTTCGCTACGTGGATAGCCCCAGTGGTCTACTTGACTGCACGGGCCTATGCTCCGACGGAGCATGTGGTGGCGCAACTAAACATGGTCCACAGGGCGGCACTGGACATTAATTACTGGCATCTCACGATGCCGATCTTGGCTCTGCCTCCGGCGGAGGGGGGTCTGGGGCAGGTAGGATTGGGTATGTACGCGACCTGGGTACACAGCCAAACGTTTGTTCAGGCAGTGGTGCGGCCAGCGTCGTTGGCAGAACAACATGCGCGGCCGTTCCGGGGGTGGGCCGACCGAGTGGGGTTGGTGCTGGAACCGGCGTTTCTTCCCTATCTACAGCTAGCCAGCCAAGCCTATCTGCCCAAGCCTACCTTTTTGCAGGGTACCGTGAAGGCGTACTCGGTGGTTCGACGGGGGGGGGGGGGGGGCACCGGCTCCCCCCCCCCTGCATGAATTGTGGTCCTTGGGCGTTTGGCACTGCGTGTTTTTTCGTAATAAGGTTTGGTTGACCTACTACTGCCCGGCACTGCACCGGAGGGGGGTGCTGCGCTGGTGTGACCTCATCTCGGGGTCCAAGATACCACCCCAGCTGTTAGGCACTGTGGCCCCCACATGGCGTGCCATCTATGAGGAGTCGGCTTTGAGGGTGGTGGGGATGTACGAACCCAATTTTGCGGTCCCGGCGACCCCCCCGGTGGATAATTGGTCGGTGCAGTGGGCGAAGCGACGGACCCTTTTGGCCATGCAGCAGCGCACGCGCCACGAGGCCCGTCAGCCTGAGGAAGTATGGCGTGTGTTTGGGCGCCTACACCTCCCCAAATGGGATTTGGATTTTATACGGAGGGTTCTGTGGCGCAAGCTGCCAGTTGGTGCTCGCATGGAGCGGCTGGGGGGTAAGTTGTGTCCAAAGTGCGGGCGGGTGGAGGACCACGCGCACACGCTGAAGCGGTGCTACTTCTCGGCATTTATGTTTGATACGGTGAGAAAGGCGTTTGGCCTGGCGCAGGGGGGGGGGGGGGAGCAGTAGAGCCCAGCAGGCTTCTGCTGGAGGAACCTCTGCTATCGCTGCAGACGACGCAAGGCCTCGTTTTGTGGGCAGGCCTGCGTGCGCAGTGGAGGCTGCGGTGCGAGGTAAAGTATCAGCATCGGCAGGTTTCGTTGGAGGAGTTTGTAGCTGTTTGGGTGGGTGTGTTGGAAATTTGGAGGGGGGAGCGCAACATGTCGTGCAGTCGAGTCGATCTGCGCCATTTGATAGCACAGCTCCACAGCTGGGCGGACCATAAGACGATGTTCCACAGGGCGCCCCAAGCCCCCACGACGGCCAAGCTGCCGTCAGCGCGACCAGACCCGCTGAAGTTAAAGGAGGAAAAGTGGGGTAGCCACAAACCATCTTTGTTGGCGGAACTAGAGGGGATGTCGGGTGAGGGGTGGGTCATAGTGTACACGGATGGCTCGGCGAAACGCGTCCGAGGTTGGATGCAAGCAGGGTATGGGGTTTGGTTCGGGGACAACAGTAATCGTAATTTTCGGGCGCACGTGCCAGCTCATGAGCGACAGAGTATCAGCAGGGGGGAGTTGCGAGGGGTGCTACATGCGATGCTCAGTCGGGAGGCGGGGGAGCGGATGGTGGTGGTGGTGGATTCCGAATACATTTTTAAGGCAATCACAGTGTGGACGGACAAGTGGAAGAGGCACGGGTGGCGCACGTCGTCAGGGGAGGTGGGGCACAGAGACTTGTGGGAGCACATTGATTGGCTTCGCGGGGAGGCGGGGGACAAGTTACAGGTCCGCTGGGTGCCATCGCACCTCGGGGTGGCCGGTAATGAGGCAGCCGATGAACTAGCGGGGCAGGGCCGGGAGCTGCACCCCTATAACCTGCTGCCCCTATCCAAACGACGCCGAGTCACGGAGTGGGATGCATTGGGGCTGGAGCCCATGGCAGAAGTGTCCGACCGGGACCTGGGGTCAGAGGTGGACTCCGGGGGGACGTCAAGCGGCAGTTCGACCGCATCGTCAACGTCGGACGACGAAGACGTTTTTCTGTCCAGCTCGGAAGACATGTCATTCAGTACGGATGTCAGTGACACGCGGTTGCGGGGGACGTGGGACAGTGACAGTGATGGGTTCAGTACGGACGTGAGTGAGAGCAGGAAGAGACGGCGGAGGGGGATCGAGTCCTGAGACGGAGGGGTGCCAGTGGCGCCTCTGGAGCACGGGGCAACAACGGGGGAGGAGCATACCAGAAACACGCGTGGCTCCCAAGCCACGGTCGGTGGCGAGGTCGACGAGCACGCCACCGGGCATTTCCGCCTTGAAGGTCTGCACTAAGTGCATACCGCAGCAGCAACCGCTGGGGTCGGTGGGGGGGGGAGAGACCTGGTGGTTTCCACGGCCGGTACACAGCACATCGGACGGTAGCATATCGGAAACACGCTTGTCTCCCACGTCATGGGTCGTGGGTTCGAAACCCGGCGGACAGGTCGCTGGGGGTTCATCATAGTGGTCGACACGGGGGGTGGTTTTATCTTCGTCTCGGAGGTACCTGTCAGCTCAACCCAGTTCCTGCTGAGGGTAGGGAGGGCGACCTGACCTATCCTGAAGAACTGTGGCGGCGCCTCCGGCGCCGTATCCGAAGGAGAGCTGTGGCGCTTCGCTGGACAGATGGGACAATGTGTGCCGCGGCTCCGCCGCGTGATACTTGCTGATTGAGGGCATAGGTCTGTCGGTGGGGACCTATTGCTGAACTTTCCACTGTTCTATGGCCAAGCAACACTGGGCGTTGGTTCTCCTCATTTTTGCACCATGGATTTTGGCGGTGCGCGGTTTAGTGTTCTGCCAGTGCGTGCTGTGTGATACCTTGGAACAAGAGGAGGCTTTGTTCCCGTCAGTCTCAACGCTTTCACCGCTGTGCTAGCAAGGGGGGGGGGCTTGGGGAGGGGGGCAAGGGTGCAGAGCCCGGTCCCAGGCCTTATTACGTGTGGTGCTGTGGATCGTTTGTGTGCCAATGGCGTGCAGTCCCTGTTGACCCCACCATATTCTCTGTCCTGCCCCCTTTCTGCCGGACCGCCGGCGAATGTCTGCTGCACCGTGTGCTGATGCCCTTCTGAGGTGGTCGTTGTTGTTGTCCGTACGTCGCAGGGTCCCTGAGGCAAGAACAGGGCCTCTGGTCGTTGGTATGCCTGCAAGCGGGACGCCTTAGTTCGCAGCTGACATCCTTGGGTCGGCCCATGCCTGGCACTGCCGGTCATGGCACGAGGGGGACCGCGCGTTGCGAACCCCGGCGCTCCTGCAATAGTATCCCACGGCTCTTGTCACTTGCTCTCGTGTCTTTGGGGGGACTCTGGACGCTGTGCGCGTGTGTCAGTTGAAGCACGGCAGACTCGATGCACCCGTTGCTTCCAGGGCTTGAATGCTGCCCAGTGGATTGACAAGCACACACACACACACACACAAGTCGCTCCATTGTCCTGCCCTTGCAACAGCGTATCGATGGCGATTTGTGATTTCGGAGCAGGATGCCACAGCGCATGAATGTCAAGAACAACCTCCGGCCAGTTACACTCTTTATGTGTGTTTGTGAAACCTATAACCTGTCATCGAGGAGTGGTAGAATGCGGCTCGCATACACGGGCGCCAGCGATTTCGTTGATCAGATATGGCACGATAGAGAGCAGGTCTCGAGTTAAGATTATGGGCATTCTCCTGAATGCCTCTTCCTTTGTGATCGACCAAGCAGTGTACTATGTCTCCGCCCCCTTGGGCTGTATAACAGTCTTTTACCTGGATGAATCGGTGGTCCACTGGATACCGACTCTGCACGTACACCTGACTCTTACAACATGATGCCTTTTGGCGTGACAGCGAATGCTGTACTCATGGTGTCCTCTACTAAGTGGATTTGAAATGCACGGACCTCACTAACACACTCACCCTGTGGAGGCTTGGCATTGCCAAATCTCAGAGACACTTGACCCCAGGATCTTACCTGAGCACTTTCATGGCACTTTCAGCCGTCTGTTTGACGTCGCACACTTCGAAAGTCGAACACAAAAAAAAAGTCAAGAGCAACCTCCGTTGTCCAATTGGATACTCCCCTGCATGACCATTACTTCCCCTCTGCCAGCCGCCAATACCAACGGAGACATCACCAACAAACGACTGTCAGATGGGGAGCCTATGCTTACAATAGGTCACACTTATGCACACCTCACACAGGTTTCTCCCTTTTTTGGGGGTTTGGCCCACATGACCGCAATGTTCCCTAATAATCACACGCAAAAAACAGAAGTTGGCCGCCGCCTCCAGCAGAATCCTGGTATGAGCGTAGCCGACTCTTCACAGGCCTCTTTACCACTACAGCCCGCTCACAAACATGTCATCTTGTCCTTGTCTTCTTGATCACAAAACGGCGGTCAGAGGACAATAGGCAGCTGGGAATCTCATACTGGCAAGGCAATGCTTGCGTAAGAAGGGGGTAATCAGTGGAGCACATCCCACAACATATGCTATGCTTTGTGCATGAAGAGCCTTTGCTGTGTGCATGTCTTGCTCTGTGTGCCATGTCCCTTGATGTTCTTTCAGGGCTGGGGAGAGGTGAGGGAATCGTTGTTTTGGCACTGGTCCCCCTAGGGTGCGTGAGGGACCATTGTGTGTAGCTGAGTTCTCCGGGGGCAGGGGTGCCTAATTGAGCTTATATTGTTGCTTGCACTTGAAACCTGGAAATGGAGCCTGCGATTTTGTGCACAGCAGCTGGTGCCATTTCGGAGGACGATCGCACGTGGTGCTCCTATGAGGTGAAAGAGGTGGTTGTGATGGTGAATGTACCCCGCCCCCCCCTTGTGCAAGCACCCCCTTGTCCAAGCACGGGAGCCTGTCTGACCGTCATTTTCCAGGTTTTTTCTGACCACAGTTTTCGTGGTCAGAAATGTAACGTGACGGGGTTGTGCTGCGATCGCAGAGGGAAAAGGGGGAACTGCAACCTAATGCTGTTTGTTTTGATGTGATTGTCAGCCATGGGTAATGAAAAGGGATGCTAAGAATAGGGAGCATTGCCATGTCCCTGCACCGGTGGCCAAAAAGGGGTCCATGATGACTTTCATCATGGACAAGACATCAGAAAAGATTTTTGTTGACAAAAAGTTCGTATATTGTGTTGATGGAGCTCCATCCCCGAGTCCCTAGTACGGAGTAATCTTGGATCGTGCTTGGTATTGTGTTGGTTTTGGCATTTCAGCGTAAAAAGATGCATAGTGCACGCCCCCCCTTTCCCTTTCTAGCCAAACTGGCTGCAGCACAACCCTCGATACCTCACCATCACCATCACTACCACTTTTACCATTGTCATCACCCCCACCCACTTCCAACCAATGGACATGCCACCACCTCCATACCCTCTCCCCTTGCGCAAGCCCGCTGCCATAAGTGTATACACTGTATACATGCCCTGTTGCAACAATTGTGCTTAGGGTGAGGTATGGGCAGGTTTTTGGCGACGTACCCCCTGCTGGTTTGTGTTGCCCATCTGCTTTACGCATGGCCTTGCATTGCTTTTCCCATTACTTCAAATCAAGCACCTGTGTGTGTTCTGTGATATTCTCTCTCCAAAGGCGTTGTATAGGTGTGTTGTGTTGCTACTTCAGACCCAAGATGTGCACTACGGTGGATCATGAGAGTGCTCAACTCTCAAGGCTAGAGGCTGTGGCGGTTGAATCACCCAAGTCTCCAGAGTCACCGGATGTTACCCCCATGGCTCCGCAACCCCAAACACCGGCACAGCCCACACACGTACCCAGAAGTTCTTTACCGTTCCTTTGGATCCTCAATAACATTTGTGTTGGATGAAGCACATTGGCATCAACGCGAAAGTCGCTTCACACATGTTCTCTTTGCTTGCATCAGTGGAGGGCACCACAGTTTGCCTTGAAATACCCTTGCAATCCCCCCCCCCCCCCCGGGAGACCGTCACTTGGCGACCGTCTCCCCCCCCCACCCGGGAGACCGTCGCGCGCTAACCCGGGAGTTTGCAAGGGGGGCGGGGGGTACATTGTTTTGGTGCCGCGCGTCGCGCGCAAGCACGGGCTTGTCTAAGCACAGGCTTGTCTAAGCACGGGAACTCGTCTGACCGTCGTTCTCTTGACTTTCTCGGGGTTTCCTCGGGGAACTTCTCTTGGTGAGGGTAAAACTGGGGCTAAAGTTGGGATACTTGGCACAAAAGTAGCACACCGGACAAACACTCCCTCAAAGACAGCACCTTCAGGCAGCTGTTTATTGGTCCTGAAAAGGGCGTGGCCTGCCTCACCCATAACACAGTGCACTCCATGGCACAAAAGAGCACATTGGTGATGATGGGGTTGAATCTAGTTGCAAAAGGGTAGGTGCACCACAAAACATTGCATGTAACTGGTTGTCCTTTGACAATTACACCTCTTATGATGGGGAGCCTAGGGGATGGGGGGGTGCAATCACTGAATGTGCATCATGCTGCTGCGTTTGCAGAAGCCCCTTAATCCCACCCACAGTGGCAAGGACACTTTCTTCTTCACAAGCGAGTGGAAGACATCCAAGATGCAACACATGCTGAAAAAATCGCCAAAAACAGCGGTCAAGCCTGTTGCCCAAGCTGTTGCCTATAGGGTAGATGTTCACGTTGCCATTAGTGCCCCAACATGTTGTCACTTCAGCCAACAGTGAAACGGGGTAATATTGTGCGTTTTGATGTGGAGAATCCAAATATACAATCACTAGCCCTCATGGAAAAATGTATTGTAAAACTCTTCCAATGTGTGTTCTAGACTTCAAACCGTTCCCCAAAACAACCCAAATGCAACCCATGGACAGCTTTGTATTTGCTCTTTTGTACATGGTTTGAGGTTTGTTTGGGGAGTCCACGACCAAAATTTCACCCAATGGAAGAACATGCGGCAGGTGTTCCAACTACCACATGGTCAAGATGTGGTCATCACTGCTGACACCAGCCAGAGCGTAGCTCGCAACCAGAGGTCCGGACCATGTGGCAATGAGGCATTCAACAAAACAGTGTGACATACCCTTTTGATCAAATTGCACTTGGAAAGGCCTTCTCATGCTGCTTTGTTTGTTGCCTTCAGCAAGTCTATCGGTCACAGAAATTGCCCCGAGCAAGGCAGGACCAAGTGGCTCCCACCTTGTCGCCTATCCGTCTGCACATATGGACTTATAGGTGGGCTTGATTTGTGAAAATGGCCCCCTCTGGGTTTATATGTATTCCCATTGTCACAAAATGATCAAGCCTGGCCCAAAGGTCCCTGGGGTTGTCAGAGGTCACCCAGATATCATAATTTTCCGACCAACCCATGCTGACCTTAAAATGGCTAGTAAGGACTCGTCAAGGCTGATTGGGGGTATCTAGAGATGGAACCCGGGGCCACCACCATTGCTTAGGGGGTCCCTATAGCAGAAACAAGTGGAATGGGACCAAGTTTTGCCCACCACGGTGCACATAAGCGCAAAACGGTGCTTTTAGAGGCCAATAGGCACCACTACAAGGGCCAACTTGGGGCTACATGGCTCCCCATGGGTTTGTGTGTTTTTCCATTGTCACCAAATGACCACCTAGGCTTGCCCCAAGGGTCCTTAGGGCTGTCGGCGGTGCCCCCAAAATTGCGATTTTTCAGCCAACCCATGAAGGCCATTTTTGGTGAAAAAGGTGACTTCAAATCTTCAAAGGTAACTTTGCGTCTTTCAAATAGGCCATGACCGGCCCTCGGCAAGACTAGAGGCTGCAAAACACGTCCTTTTATATCCTAGCATGGACGACATCCGTATCCCACCCCCCTCAGAGGGTACCAAAAGGTCACAAAATCCGCCAAAATCGCTGACATGACAAAAGCTGCATAAACCGCAGAAGTGCTCGTCCTACTCCGCCCAGCCAAACCCCATGAAGTCACGACCTGAAAAGACCTTTCGGCTCAAAATTGAGAAAACCAAAAGGAAAGACCTTTCGTCTCTAAATTGAGAAAACCTGCAGTTAGTATAGCGCAGCGGGGTAACGAAAGTTCTGCCACCGGGCCCCCAGCACTCCCCCCCCCCCCTGTCCTGCTTCCCCTCCTCCCTCCTCCCCTCCTTAGCCTTTTTATAATTTAAAGGCGGGGGTACATCGGGTCATCCAATGGGCTCGGCCAAAAATGATGGGGCTTGGGACTGGAGACGTCTAAAAGACGAGGACCCCGCGGCGAAGTCAACAGCATGGGCCCACCTGATTCAGACGCCCTGGATGGCCCGTATGATCCCGCTTCAGCATCGTACAGAGGTGCTGGTGGCGGGCGTGACAGGATGGTCTCGGGACGGAGTCAGCTAGAGTGCGGTGAAGCTGGCCAGGACCTTCCATGAGACGCCGGGGATCTCGTTTCAATCCCCTGATCCGCAGCGGTACGTCGACGCGCTGCTGTATGGGCTGACACTTGCCTGGGGAGTAGAGGTGACTGCGTTCAGCCTGTCTGCGGAAGAGGCGGCCGTCGGGTTCGCTGTCTGCGACTTAATCGCCAAGCCGCCTGGAAAATCGGCGAGCAGGAGAAGAGGAGTGGGGATCAAGGGTGAGAGACACTCTCAGGGGAAGAACGCAAAGCCCGAGACCAACAGTGGTATGGCTCTGGACGAGGAGGCGGACGCCGGAGCCGGTGAGCGCGAAGGAGGTGGGGGGCCGGCCGCGGCTGAGGAGGACGAGGAGGACGAACTGACGTACAAGGAGCCCAGCTTCAAAAATGCCAGGTGGATGAGAAAGAGGCCCGGGGCCCCGCGGTGGACGGTCAAACTGTGCCGCCTGGTTGAGAGGTTAATGGAGGCCGAGGAGTCTGAGACTGCGACAGAGGTGTCCACGATCATTGACGATGTCTGGCAATTGCTCCTTGATTGCGACAAGTCGGGTAAGGACGCGGTCAAGGCAAAAATAAAGGAGGTCAAAAAGAGGAACAAGAAGAAGGCCAAAAAACAGAGGCGAAAGGAGAAAAAGAAGGAGATGAAGGAGCGCCGATCATCTCGGAGGGGAAAAGGGAGGCGCAGGTCCTCCGACTCGGATTCGTCGTCCACGGACAGTAGCAGCGACATTGCGTCCGATACATCATCCTTGGCAAGCTCCAGCTCATCGGGGCGCCACTCAAAGCGCAAAAGCAGAGGTGGCACGCAGGGGAGCACGAGTCAGCCGGAGTTCAAGTGGATAGACGGAAAGCGCCACTTCCGCAGCAAGAAAACAGGAGACTGGGTTAATTGCGAAAACCCTCCAAAAACGGCATGCCCGGAGTGTGGTGGCCACCATTGGTGGTTTGACAGGGAGAAGCACGGGTGTAAAGGCCGAAGGAAGTGACTGCGGAGCCATGACGATGGAGACGGGGCTGCAGGGTGCTGTCCGTGGAATAGTGCATCTGTCCTGATTGCTTTGTCCAGGGGGAGGGGTGGGGCAGGCAGAACAAAAGGTTCATGGTTTTCAACCAAAAAGAGGGGGGGGGGGGCGGGGCGTTTTCTCAAAGTTTTTGAACCCCCCCCCCCCATCCCCTCTTTTCAGGTTTCGGGTTTCGGGGGGTCTAGGGGGTCTTGGGGGATACTATTATTCAATGAAGTAATGATTTTTTAAAGGTTTAAACCGACAATTCAACACCTCGGGGAAGGGTACACAAAGGGAACCAAAAGTGGTTGTATGTGGCGTTTTCCCATGCATGTAGGCGTGCGTGACTTTGATATAATAGCCTCTACCAGGTGATTTCATACCCCTCCCTCGAGGACAATATTTCCCCATCCTGTTCAAAAACTTGCAAACCTGGTTCGTGGACAGAATAGAACCCCCCACCTTCCACCCCCCAAGCATGCCCATATACCAGGGGTGTATATAATAGTGACGACTTTGGCAAGGGGGTGGGGGGGGGGTGAGCGAAGGTTAATGCTGTATGGATCCTTAGTGTCTTGACCACCACAACCCGCCGCCATGGAGAAACAGAAATGGTGGGTCAAGACAGCAGCTTGGCGGACGTTCAAAAAAGATCGCCACTGTGGTGATTGCCGCTACCACCACCGGGGGCCTGCAGCATGGGTGCCACACCACGGTCGGGGGGGGGGGGGCTAAGCAAATGCCGTATGGATCCTTAATGTCTTGACCACCACAACCCGCTGCCATGGAGAAACGGAAATGGTGGGGTCAAGACAGCGGCTTGGCAGGCACTCACTACTAGGGTGTGCTCAGCCTTATCAGGAGGACCCTGGCAGGTCGACTCTACTGATCACAGCGGTGCCCGGCTCCCAGCCGGCCACGGGCGGGAACCATCCCCAACACCGCTGCGGGCTTTTGCGCGAGTGCCTATGCTCGACCGGGCCTAGCAGCACAGCGCAGCCAGGCATAGGAACACAGAGACTAGAGCGGGGCAGCCAACCCGGAGATGGCAAGGCCCGGGAGCTCTTTCCCACTGGTCGTACCCTCCCCACCCCTTGTCGTTCCCCAAGGGGGGGGTGGGGGACCGTCACTTGGTCAACACAAAATTTTTCGTTGCGGCTCGGTGTGTTGTTGTGTGGGTGACTGTGTTGTGGGACACTGCCACTTGTATCCCTTGCACTCATGGCGGGACATTTTGCTTACTGTCGCTGAAATGGAACTTGATAGCACAACCATGTTTCCCCCTGGGACCGGACAAAGGTGACGGATGATGATAGTGACCTGAATTCTGACACGGAGGTTGTGTGGGTGAAGAGTGCCCGTGGTGTATGGGGTATGGGACACAGTTTTGGGAACAAGTTGTATTTTACAAGGGACATTCCCGAAGGGAACTGGGTTCCCAAAAATCTGCTTGCGCCTGCCAAGCCTTCTACCAAAAAGGCAAAACCACCAGCCAAGAATGCTGCCCAAAGCATTCCAGTGGAAAGTGGAGAGCATGTGCAAGAGTTCAAGGTGAAGTGGAGCAGGACCAAGAAATTTTACACGGAGCCGGTCAAGGAGTAGGTCTCCATACATTGGCAGCCCTTTGAACGTATCTTATGCTGAATTCTTTCGTTTTATGCTGCAATTTCTCTGCCTGCAAATGTGTGTGTACGTTGGGGTGTGGTCCCCCAGGGGGTGGTGGGGGACCGTCACTTGGTGACCGTCCCCCAGGGGGTGGTGGGGGACCGTCTTCCCTGGGGTGGGGAACGACAAGGGGCGGATGGGGTACTAGGGGAGCGTAGTACCGCTTTTTGTATGGGCCGTCCTCCATAGCCGCCGGCACCACGCCGAGCGCCGCAGCCATGTCTAGTCCCACCGCTACCTTGGCGGTAGTACATTGGTTGCTATTGATACAATAGTGCTTTTTGTCCCTCCGTGTGCACGGAGGCCCATGTCGCGCGTGGGTGATCCCCTTGTGTGACATATAGTCCATCTGTGGTTTTTTTACGGGGCCCTAGACAGTCACCCGTTTATTCTTCACCGCATGATATGCCAGTTTGCTCATGCGAAATCCGATCATGCGGTGAAGACTGTACCGGGAACTGTCCAGGGCCCCGTAAAAAATCACAGATGGGCTATATGTCACACAGGGGGATGGCTGAGCCGGGAGGCGGTGATGACAGAATGACGATCATGGTTGCTCTTTTCGCTTTACAGGTACGTGTATTAGCAGATTTCGATGAATGTGCAGCTGTGCAATCAATAGTAATCGTTGTCATCATCAGACTCTATGCCACCCATGAGCACGGATTGAGCAGAGTAGTGCAGCGCCTCAGTGGTTTATGGACCTGAAAGCAGATTGCATATCCCTGTTCCGCATCCAGGTTAGTAGTTTGTTTTGGCGCTTTTTTTGGCCATCAGCCCTCTCATAAATCTACTGGTCCAGCCAGACCGGTTAATCGTAATCATAATCGCCATCTGGTGGGGGGGGGGGGGCTTTGGGAGGGTTGCCGTGCCCTGTCCCGCCAATGCCCATGCCTATGTCCCTGAGGGTAGCTCCTTGCCTTCCTCCCCTCACGCCCTTCCTCCCGCAGCAAACCCCAGCCCCCAGGCCAGAGACTAAATGTTGAGACTAATGCTGAGAAGAAGGCGCCAATTGGCAGCCAGCACGGAACCAAGTTCAGGGAGCAGCGTGACCCAGCCGCCTGGGGCTAGTGCGGACACGGCCAGCGAGGCTCCAAGGTCACGGGGCAGCGAGGCCCGTCCGCCCGCGGCCCTTCCGGGCACGCTGCTCGCCCTCCTGGTGGCGCTGATCGCGATCGCGGCGGGATTGATGATCACGAGCGCGCCGGTACCGCAGAGGGGCGCGCCCATCACGGCCCGCGCGTACGCCGTCGACGTCGACTGGCTCCGCGGCTCGCGCGCGCGCCGCGCGAGCGCCGCCGAGGCGGTGCACGCGGCGGCGGACCGGCTCGCCGCCACGTTCGCGCCCTCCGCGGCGGACGCCGGGCTGGCGCGCTTCCTCAACGAGTCGGCGGCGGCGACGGCGGGCCGGCCGGGGCAGGTCGCGCTGTACGCCAAGACGCAGCTGTTCTGGGCCCTGCAGCGGCTCCTGGGCTGGAGTCGCCCGGAAGCCTCGGGCTTCGTGCGCCTGGCGACGCTCTACGCCGCGTCGGAGGCGCAGCTGCACACGCTCGTGAGGGACGTGGCGGGCCCAGCGTCCGGTGCGCCGCGGACGCTCCTCGACGTGGGCTCCGGGACGGGCACGGAGACCGCGAAGCTGGCGGCCGCGCTGGGCGTGGACGCCGAGCACGTGACCTGCCTCGAGAACGCGCGCCCGCTGCAGAGGCAGCTGCTCGCGAGGGGGTTTCGGGCGGTTGGCTCCCCGGCCGAGCTGAGCGACACCGCCCTCTTCTCCGCCGCTGCGCTGCTGAACGTGCTCGACCGGTGCGACGAGCCGGCGGCGCTCCTCGACGCGGCCGTGCGCCGGGTCGCGCCGGGCGGGCTGCTGCTGCTGGCCGCCGTGCTGCCGTTCCGGGCCTCGGTGTACGAGGGCCGTGTGGGGACGCCGTACGGCCGGCCCGCGACGCGGAAGCCGCGCGCGCCGCTGGCGCTCCACCCGGCGGCGGAGGGGGACGCCGCGCCGGCGTTCGAGCCGAGCGCGGCGGTGTTCCTGGAGGCGATCCTCCGCCGCCACCCGCGGCTGGAGCTCGTGCGCTGGACCCGCCTCCCGTACGTCTCCTCGGGGGACCTCCGGCTGACGCACCACACGCTGGACATGGCGGCGATGGCGCTTCGCCTCCCCCCCGCAGGGGCGCATCCCCCTCCCGACGCCCCTTCTGGTCCCGCCCCTGCCTCAGCAGACGCCGAGCAGTCGCGGCGGCACGACGGCGGGCGGGCGGTGCCTGCCAAGTGCCGGAAGCACAAGACGGACGGGATCTATGCGTGGCTCGCCACGGCGGTCGCGAACGAGGGGCTCGAGTCG
This sequence comes from Eutreptiella sp. 'Long Island Sound 2002', assembly GCA_964036045.1. Lineage (NCBI taxonomy): Eukaryota > Euglenozoa > Euglenophyceae > Eutreptiales > Eutreptiaceae > Eutreptiella > Eutreptiella sp. 'Long Island Sound 2002'. Next base: position 8,777,934 of record OZ038379.1, on the reverse strand, counting down.
TGGGGCGACGTGCTCGACGCCGGCGCGGGGTTCAGCTCGATGTGCTGGCTGCTGCGTCAGGCGTACCGCACGGTCACTGGGGTCACGGCGAGCGCGGACGGGACCTACGGCGCCGCGGCCCTGCGGCAGGCCGTCGCCGCGGTCCCGGACGTCGAGGTCGCGCTCGGCAACTGGCGCGACGAGCCCTTCCTGCGCGCGCGGCGCTTCGACGTCGTGGTCGCCGACTACCTCCTCGGCGCCGTCGAGCAGCACTGGGCGTACGGGGCGGACGAGATGATGGACCGCCTGCTCCGCGCCGTGCGCCCGGGGGGGCACCTGCTGGTCGTGGGGCTGGAGCCGTACGAGCTCGTCCTCGACCGCGCCGCGGGCTCGCGCGACCGGCTCGTGCTCGACGTCGAGGCGGTCGGCGACACCGCCGCGGCGCTCGCCGGCGAGTCGACGTACCGCGAGCTGCCGGAGCGGTGGGTGCGGCACCAGATCGCCCGGCGCCCCGAGTTCCGCGTCGTGGCCGCCAAGCACTTCGCGGTGCCCTTGACGGTCAAGACGCTGCGGCGGCAGCTCTCCTACGCCCGCGACATGGCGGCCAAGATCGAAGACCCGGAGCTCAGGGACGCGTATGTGCAGCGCATCAACGCGCTGGACCTCGACCTCGGGGGGTGGTCCGGCGGGCACCAGCGCGCGCGGAACTACGCCCTGGTGGTGCACCGGGAGGGGAGCCCGGCGGATCTGCTTCGGTGAGGGAATGGGGAGGCTGCAGCCGCGGAGGGGGAGGGAGAGGGGGGTTGGGGGGGGGGTAGGTGAGCATGACCCGCAGACTGCACAGCCCCCGGATCCGTCCCACAGATGTGCCCCTTCGACGTCCACAAAGGCGGACACAGTGGAAGGGGTTCAGGATGAGAAGCAACGAAAGCACGGAGAAGCTGATGCTGTCATATCTTACGATCAGAAGCACAAACTCCGTGTTTCACGGACTTCACGACCGCAGTTTCAGCACAACAAGTAGCAAGTGCGTGCAGCCGGCTGCAGGGGTAGCTGGAAGCCGCAGGTGTAGTGGGAGGCTGCAGCGGTAGCAGGGGCCTGCACGTGTCTTAGGGGGGCGGGGCCTATCAACTTCATGGGGGGGGGCTATCAACTTCATGGGGGGGGGCTTATCAACGTCAAAGGGGGAGCAGCATCAACATCAACGGGGGGCCTACAAACAACAAAAGGGGGGGCAGGGGGTCAAACTGGGGCCTATCAACTCCATAGTGGGGGGCTATCCACTTGACAGAGTTGACAGGGAGGGGGTGGGTCGACATGCATGCTCCCATACAAGTGATACATCACAACCCGCATGAATCTCTCTTTTTTGTGCTTTTGCATGCTGAGTCCCTCAATCGATCTCTTCTGCTTTCCGAGTCTCTCAGTCGCTGCGCAGCAATCCTAAGGGGTCTATCCACTTCACAGGGGCCTTCACAGGGGCCTATCAACCTATCAACTTCACAGGGGGGTATCCACGTCAAAGGGGGGCCATCAATTTCACAAGGGGCTGCAGATGTTTGCCCCAGTCGAGCCGGCCCATGACAATCAGAACGCATGCACTTGCGACTTGCTGGGCGTAGATATGTGCCATTGGGATTCAGGGGTTGGTTGCTGTGAGTGTTGATGAGATGGTGGTAGGAGACATGGAGGGGGAGGGATCCCATGTCTACGAACAGTGAAGGCAACACGCCTGGCTCTGGTTCAGAACCCGCACAGAACCCGCACCCAAGCCCCCCCCCCCCAAGTTCTCGGACCCGACTTTCGGCAATTTCAGATTTTGGTTGGGAATCTGGGTGCCCTGGCCGCACCCCTGGCTGGACCCCCTGACCTCCCCCCCCCCCGCCACCCACCGCTGGACCCCGAAATTTCCTCCATGGTGCTTATTACCTTCAAACTTGGGGTCCAACGCCTCCCAACATGTTCAATCACAGGTGGTGCACATCAATATTGTAAGCGAGACTAATGGTGTTATGCATTTTATGGCTTGTGGTGATGGAAATGTCGCTGGGAATTTATGTTGTGTTGTATCCCGTCGTGAAAAGGGGAGTCCCCGACCGGGATCAGACATTTGGCCCCCTTTAGTCATAAAGTGCAGGATCCATTGAGTACCGCTCTGCTTAAGCAGCCCTGAAATCCAACCGGATTCCTCACAGTCGGTCCCTGGGGCAACACCCTCGGGCATTGCACAGCACATTGATCCTCCTCAAGTAGTCCCTCAAGGCCTCCGCCCCTTGCCTCAAATCCATGATGCCACGTCCTTGGAAACGCCTGACAACCTCCAAGTTGGGGACCGCAGCTCATCCGTGGAAGTGGGACTGATGTTGGTGCCTGCGGACCCCGCCCCCCCCAACCCCAAGAGGCTCCTTCCCATGGTTAGTGCGCAGACAGTGAGTCGATGCCGTCAGCTGTCGCTCAGCACCATGATAACACTCACCAATTGTGTCCTTTGATGAAGGATGTGTCGTACATGACTTGACCTGGATTCCTCAACTTGACTATGTCTCGCCCGGGAACCGATGTGTACGTAGCATCCCAAAGTCTACCAACTTGTTGCAGCTGTGAATCATGATTTACTCCTTCCCCATGGTTGCCAACGGCATCGGGAGAGGGGGCGGAGAGGAATTGCATGCGGTGGGGAAACATGAATTTCAGAAAAGTACGGATATGAATTCGGGAGGCAATGGAGGAGATGGCTTGGCATCTTCTGTCATTCTATACTATATATTCTGCATTCTATATTACCTTATATTATATATTATCATATCATATCATATTTTCATATTTTTATATTCTATATTCTTATCTTATCTATATATGCATTCTATATTGGGGCTGTTTCAGACAATGAGAGGAAAACAGCAGTCTTCCTTGTCATTAATGATGGTTGCTGCACGAGCATAAGATACCTCATGAACCAACAAATTGGACAAGATGCGGTCCAGAAAGTTATGGGCAGAGCTGGGCGCATCAGGGAGTGATTGGCATTGTTGTCCTGCGCGCACAAAGCGTCCTTTTCAGGCTTTTTGAAGGCGCATAGCCGCGAATTTCGCAGCTACTAGGCTTTTGGAGATGCATTGGTGAGGTATTACTTGTGCTCTTAATTTTTTTTTGGGGGGTGTTCTTACATGTTTAGCGGTGAGAGTTTGCAATACCGGTGTGTTTGCACGAAAGAAAACAACCAATAGACATATCTGGCAGACATGAGCACTCTCTAGACGTGGTTTTTCACTGCCCTCGGTACGGGTTCAATGGGTACATCTATTGGAGCAACCACAAGGTCCCCACACATCCCGGTGAAACCCTCACAGACGGTGCTCAAAGCCTATCAATTCGTGGCACCATTTTGCACGGATGAAAGCCCTTCTCAGCTTGGAGTTGGGCACACAACGACGAGAGCATCAGATGGCATCTGAGGAGTACTCTCTTCTATGGTCATTTCACAAGGCAGATGTTCCATTCCAATGCGCACAATGGATTGAGGGGACAGAGGAAGGAGATGCAGGAGATGCCAGTACGCAGATCTTGGGGACGGCCATCATATGCCAATCTAGAGTGAATCTGTACATCAACATGAGGGACACCAAGCAAATACCCAACCTTCAAAAAGCGACCAGTTCAGCATGCAGACCCGGAGTGTTGTCAATAGCCCCTTCCATGGGCTTTCCAATACCCCCCCCCCCCCCTCTGTGTGATGCAGTGGGCAACAACAAGACAACAGTGCCCCAGACCATGAAACAGGCTCCACATTGGCCGGATTCCCCTGTTCCCAAGAGATATGCAAGCTGAGAAAGATGCAAGGCCACTACCCTTCGGGACACAAGGGGCGCCTACGTTTCGGGCCGACCCCAGCGCCCCACCTGCGGACCCCCATGCGCACCCCAATGGTGAACAGCAGCAACATGTACATGTTTGAGTGTACATACTAGTGGAGCACCCCAACCAAGAAGGGGACACATTGCTGAAACCCGTTGCACTGATCGGACTAACGTGTCTATGGCGGGGACATTCAGTCAATCATTACCGACCATTGATCCCCCCAACGGTGAACAATGAACAACCAATTTGGGCACCAATGGTGCCTGGACAGTTTTTTCGGCCTCTGTGGGCTGGGGTACAGAATTCTCCCCATTGTGTTTATCCCCCAAATGCTCAGATTTGAACAAGGGTTTGATTAGTAATGGAAGTGCATGAGTTATGTAGCCATTTCACTTATCCCAAAGATGGCAGCGGGGGGGCGAGCGTTAGCCGGGCGCGCGCCGGGCATCTTTTTTGACCCGTGCCCCACCGGTGACCTTTTAGGGGGTGCACTACAACTATTTGGACGTCTAGCCGTCCTAGAACCCCATACTTTGTGATACTATGGGCATTATTTGACAACGGGTATTTTGATGCTTCTTTCACATTCGGGATATGGTATGTTTGGGTTCTCACCCAGTTTCACCAATTTTCTTCCATTTTTTGCTCGTTTCCACCACATCCACTCCTTACTAGGTTGATTTCTCCCCACCATGGGGACCCCAAGAAAGCAGGGGTAATGTAGCCATATTGATTTCTCCCCCCCCGGGGTGTGTCCCCCCCGCGCCCAATCGTACTGAATTTTGAGCAGTGTATTGCTTCACCAGGACCAAGAGAGGAAACCCCGGATGTCCCTTCGGATCAGGGGCATGAGAGTGATGTGTGGCTGCAATTGGGTTTAGTTGAGATGCCAGACAGCCCGAGGAGCGAGGAGTCTACGCACAGCCACCTGTCGAGTGTTCCCACAGTCACCAATCACTCGGAAGGGCCGGGGACCCCCACAACCCCATTTTGTGACAGGATCACGCATACAAGGGGGGGGAGGCGCAGCCCTTCAACGTCCTGCAGCGAGCACGGATCCACAGAGACCCAAACCCCCCCACCGGCGCCTGACACCGCATACAACGGGGACGGGAATCGGAGCCCCTCGACCTCATGCAGTGAACGGGGCTTTTCCTAGGGCACTTTGCTTTTGGGTCGTTGTGACGCTGGGCACCATACTTGGTTTTGTTCATTGTGATGCCCTATTTGTTCTGACACGACAGGTGCCCTATGTGTTTGGCGCTGGCACACGAAGGTTATATGTTATGCTATCAGGCTTGGCAGCTGCCGCCTGCTCCCAGTGTGCACCCGCTTCCAGGAAGCGGCATGTCGGATGCTCGTGTACATATCAGGCTGTGTCTTAACGACTGGATGTAGCATAGCAGTTGATTGTGGACAACACCTGGAACATTGGCTGGAATTGCCTGGGCGGGGGCATCCAGTATCTGTGACCGACCATGATTGAGCCATATTGATTTCTCCCCACCATGGGGACCCCGAGAAGGCAGGGGTGATATAGCGAATACTGAGTTTGCGCTTCGTTCTTGTGACGTGAGGCAGGAACGCCGTCCAAACCGCTTGCGGCTTGGGGACTCATTACCACAGCGAAATCTATGGGAAAGGTAAAGGTGAAGCACCGTCTGTTAAGTACCATACAAATGACATTTGGAGTTGTTGAATTCACAGCTATTGTCTAATTATGCAACGTGCTTTGTAGGGAAGGTGCGCAGTCCATCATGGTCTATTTGGGGGGCCTTCTCCATCAGAGGGTAAATCTCGGGGGCTGAAGTCGGGATAGTTAATTGAAAGGTAGCGCGCCAGGCAAACATTCCCCCGGGGCCGCACAGATATTTTGGTTTTCCCCAATGCGGCAGTTACACAGCCATTTCCCTTCATTTCATGCGCCTAGAACACCTAGAACTGGGTTCCAAACAGTGGAATAGAAACAATGGGTCATGTTCAAGTGCGATGTGTCTTACACGGCTCGCCAGGTGCCTTTGATGGTTCAGTTGTGCATCTGCCGGAATGCCCTACCATTTCATGGTGATTGGTAAAAGGAGATTTAGCCCCAATGGAGTATATTCAAAATGCTCAGAGTGAAAAAGGGAATTCAGAAGTGCATCCAAAACCCGAAAGTTTTGGAGACCCCCCCCCCCCTGTTGGGGTTGGGGTCTGCACCTGAACTGAACCGCCTCCCCCATGCTTCGGGAGCTCCGCAATCCGCCAGTCAACGTGTGCATAAGGGAGTGGGTGGACAGGAAATCGCCCGCATCAGAACAGGATTGCTGATTCCGTTTTGCAGTTGCACACAACAAAATGGCGGAGGATCCCGATGTGGAGTACCTGTATCGCCATGAGGTGCCCAAGCTGGTGGACTGGCTCATGGTGCAGATCATGCACGCCATGCCCGCGGAGGTGATTCCATTCCTGACGGATCTGATGGCCCCCAAGGAATGGTTCAATGTGCATGGGGACCGCACGACGCTGTATGGTCCCGCCCCATGTCTCGAGAGCAGCACCCTTCCGCTGATGTTCTGTGGGGATTTCGAGCAATTGACACCCGATCACGAGGTGCTCGCAAAGGTGTGCCGGTGTTTGTGGGCTCCGGGGCGGGACTGCGGTCGGTGTGTGTGACCTGCGCTCACACGGTCCATTGACACCGCTCACATCGGGAGTCCTGGTGGCAAGCTGGTACAAGCGACTCCAGGTCCTCTGCTGCCTCGCCGCAGGGGCGCTTGATGGCCAACCAACAGCAGTTGATGACTAACCGATGGAACGTTCCGGGGAACCGACGGCAACCGCTGGCGATTAGACGTCGGTTGGGGAATGGACAGGCGACAGTCAGCAGCACTCCCCCAAGGAGTGCTTCCCCATGCTGCGTGGAGCGTGACGGGGCCCCAGCATTCTTTTGTCCATGAAAGACCACACTGGGTCGCTGGGGACGATGGACTTTTACTGGGGGCGTGGGGTGGGGTTGGGGGAGTTGGGGAATGGGTTCAATTGACACGGGCTGTTGTTTCCATTCGCGCCGAAGGCGCCAGAAGGACAATTTTGTCGACGCTGGCCTACCACTAACAATGTCCATGACGCATGCATGTCCATCGCATGTCACTCGAACGATAGAATGTACGGTCCACCGCAGGGCATGTGCATTGAGCAGCAGGTACGCACTTCCCGTTCCATTGTGACAAAGGCACGACACGTTGGACCACATGGTACCGGGGTTATCAAGTTTGATTCTGTGGCCTGATTTTCTTGCACCGTTTGCCACGTGCAGACCCCAACAAGGGCCAAAGAATCCAAGGGGCTCTATTGTAACCCCCGCCCCCCGCCCCAGTGAAACCCCATTCACCCCTGATTGTGTATTCAATGTGGTGCTGGCAGCCCTGTACACCGGTTCACGGGGGGGTGGAGGGTCAGAGAGTAAGAATCGCCCCGACAGGCGATCGGCTCCCCCCCACAATGTTTGGTCCCAGTGGACTAGAGGAGCCGCTTATGCACGGCGTACAGTACACCGCTCGAGGCGGTCGCGGTACACAGTAACTCAGGTCGGCAGGAGGCATCCTCCCATCGGTGCGCAGCAGTAGGCGGGATTGGTGTCTGAAACCCTCTACACCTCTCGAACCGATAAAAGAACCCTCGGCGAGCAGTGGATTGCTGGCGCGCCCTAGCCCCCGAAAGCCCTGAAATTGCCGTTTGTGGGCTGTCCGGTGGCACCTGAGAATTTGCAGAAATTTGGGTTTGGGTCTTCATTTCGTGACGATACGGGTCCTCTCGCACCTGTGGCGGCCCACCCACTGGCTGCCAGGCCCATGTGCCCCCAGTGCGACGCAGCAGTTCCCAGCCCCTCAGCCCAGCGGTACGGGGCAGTCACAAGGGAAAACGCCGCAGGCCGAGGGGGAGAGGGAGGGGGCACGGGGGGTGACGGCATCTTGGATTGGATTGGGAAGGAGTTCTGTGACGGCCCGAAGACCGCGCACTGTGGGTCTGGGACGACTGTCTTCGTGATCTGCAAGCGGCAGCCCCTCCACTGCTTTGCCAAACGCCATGGGCCCCCATGTTCTCTGTCAGGCCGTGGCCTCGGCCGCCGGGAAGGCCCCCAAGAAGCAGGTGCACGTATTCTTTGAGACATCGGCGTTGGATAAGGGGCGTGCCCCTCTCGACGAGCAGGTGGGCCCGCGACCCCCCAGTCGCCCGTTGCGCCGCTCAGCGTGTGGTCCGTCCGTCCGCGCGTGCGTTCCGTCGCAGCACACCCCAGACAACGGGGGTGGCGGTCTGCCTGACGCCGTCCGCTCATGCGACCTCAGCGGTTGGAGAGCGCCGCGGTACTGGAAGGGGCATTTGGCCAGGCAAAGGGGATGACCCGGTCAGAAGTCTGGCAGTGAAGGAGTCCGTGGCATCACTTAAGAGGAAACGAGGTGCAACATGACACCCCTGAACTAGAGGTGCCCGGTTCGAATCCTTTTGGGCACCGGGGAATGACCACCAGCACGGCACGAGTGCAACAGCGGGGCATCCGGCGCTCTAATCCCACAGCCCTCATCATCATAATTATGGTGCGCTGCACCTGGAGGATGCCCAGGACCTCACCTCACCCCACCCCACCCCCGTTGTACCCTTCGCCCCATTGTCCTCCCCCCTTCCCCTGCCCTTCCGCGGGGGGTCGGGGGGGGGGGGCGTCACTTGGTCAACACTAAAATTTTGTTGCGGGTCACTGTGTTGTCTTGAGGGTCCATGTGTTGTGAGGCACTGCCACTTGTATCCCCTGTACTTCGGCGGGACCATGTTCATGAGTTAAGGTCAAATGGAGCAGGGCGAAGAAATTTTACACCAAGCCACTCAAGGAGTAAGTTTCACTACATTGGCAGCCCATGGAACACACGCACGCTTGTCCTATCGTTGGCACACTTGCTTTCCGTTCTCATTGTGTATTGACCTTGACAATCTCTGCACATGAACGTTTCTTCTGCTTTGTTATTTCATTTTCAGCTGCCATTTCTGTGCCCCACAGTGTGCGTGTACGGTGGTGGTACGGTTCCCTGGGGGGCTGGGGTGGGGGGCCTCACTTGGCAACCTTCCCCCCGGGGGTGAGGGGGATCCGCCTCTCCTTTGGGGGGGGGGGGCGGACAGGGGTGGGGAGGGTACCGTGTGCGAGTGAGCGTGTTGCAGTGGTCACGGCGCAGCAGGACGCGGATGCCGATGGGGGGTGTGGTCTGCGTTGCCACGGGGACGAGCGGACCGGCACCGGCGCGTGGCGCGGAGGCGGGGCGCTGGGGGAGACACACGTGTGGCGACCACATGGGCAACGGTGGCCACGGGGGGCCGTGTGTCCGTGCGGTTCGGGGGTTGGTGTGTGCCCTGAGCCGTGGCCCCGGCCCCGAAGCCCCGGATGGGCCCCGAGGGCCTCCTCTGACCACCCCTGGTCTGTGCGGTACGCCGGGGGAGTCCTTGTCTGATGGCGCGTGCTGCATGTCTCTGTCCCCTCGCTACACGACCGGTGACGGCCCCCAGCGCTTTGCCCCCCTCCTGCCCCACGTACTTCTGCACAGGTCCTTCCCTGTCTGCCTGCCGGCCGGCCTGCGTGCATTTGTTGGGGGTCACGCCAACCCCCCCCCCCCCCCAACGCCCCCCCGATCCCAATCGAGCTAATGCATCCGCATCGTAGCCCGTGCCTTTGCTGAAGCGCTGGGTGCGCCCACCCGACGTTGCACACACAGCCCCCGCATACCCCACACTCACGCCTCCCCCTCCCCCAGGCAGGCACGCGCTGCTCTTCCGCGCACTGGGTACAGGCCATTCCGCACCCCCTTTCAACTCCACTGCACAACGGAAGATGTCAAGGGCTGCTCTGCGGCTCCTGAGGAGTGCTCTCCAACCGCTTTTCTTGTGTTGTGTTTGTTTTCCTGGGCAGCCCAACGTGTGCGCGGATGCGTACCGGCGTGGCGCACGCGGCGTGACGTCCGGCGCAGCGGATGGCCGGTAGCGTTGGGGCGCAGAGCGGGGCCACGGACAGTGGTCCAATCGGCATAGGGCAGGCGCCTGTTTGCGAGGCCCCTCCCTCACCCCCCCCCCCTTTCCGTCATCCTCAAGGGACTGCAACAACGTGCAAAACCGTTCCGGGGCAAGTTCGACCTGATGCTCACGTACACGACCACGTTCGAAGAAAAAGCGAAAGTATGCGACTTGGCCGACCCCATCCGCAAAAGGGCCGCCCGGCCTGGGCCGTGTTGTTGTGCTGCACGGGGCCCAGCCAGCCTTTATGGACCCCCCCATCCCCTGCACTCTCAAGGCTGCACCCCCTAACCCCCCCCCAGAACTGACCCACATGGCACTGGGCACGGGCCGTACTGTGCGGTACCCGACCAGCCTCTATGCAGCCCCCCCGCCCCCCCATTGTCACTCCCTCTCGCCAGCGCCTTTGGTGAGGTTCGGCGAGCGTCAGCAGTCGGGGCCCGGGCGTGCCGGTGAGGTACGGTCACACAGGCCGTGGGACCCCACCTTTGGCGCAGGCCCAGACCCAACCCAACCCAACCCCCTCATTCTCACGCTTCCTGTGGGCTAGCGCTTGTCTGACGCGCACCAATGATTTGTATGTTAGTGGAGCGACGGGGCCACGCCATGACAGTACCCCGCCGCCCCCAGAACGGTCAACAGTGCCCCCAACCCCCAATGCCCGGGAGGAGCGGTCACCAAAAACACACCGCTGGGGGGCTGGGGGGGTGGGGGGGGGGGGCATCCGCGAGGACCCAAACCGGACCTTCCCCCTCCGTTGTAATCGGAGGAAACTGTTCTTAGGGGCTCTTGGGGGCAAGTGACCCCCCCCCCCCCCCAAAGGGACCGTGCAAGGGTGGTGGGCCCCATGGGGGAGTGGGGGGGGGTTACGTGAATAGGCCCGGAGTGGGGGTGTGGGGATGCGGTGTTTGCAGACGTGTCAAAGCGATGCGCGGCTGTCACAAAAGCAAACCCCGGCGGTAGGCCGCAGTGAGTGTACTGCTACACGCTCGTGCCCAGGGGTGTCCCATGGTTCCCCCCCCCCCCCCCACCCTCTGCGAGGGGATGTTGTTACCCCCCTCCCCCTGATCCGCATTGGTCGGGGTCCAGGGGTACACTCAAACACGCCTACGCCACTCGACCGTCCCTCCAGCCCCCCCCCCTATCCCCACAGTCGTCGAAGCTGCATTTGCTGCGCCCTGCGGCGCTGGTGCGCAACGTCTCTCCTTCTCTCTCTTTGTTGCAGCTGTTTCCGCATCACATATTTGTGGTGCCGTACACTGTGGCCGCACGACTCGTGGCCCCCGATCAGCAAGCGCAGCTGAGGTGCTCCTTTGTGCCCCCGCCCCGGACCCCATGACTCTGTTCCATGCTACACATCACTCCCAAGACAATTTGCCGTCCACTCTGCCCCACTCAATCCCACTGCACTGCACTGCACTGCACTGCACTGCGCTACACTGCACTGCACTGCGCCACAATGCACGCCACACACCACCCCACACCACTGCACGTGCCCCCACTCCAATCCTCTCCACCCACCCCCACATTCCCTTCGACCGTCCAGTCCAGCCCCCACCCCCCCCTCCATTCCATGGTGTCTTTATCCGACACTGATTGCTGATGTCTGACTGACAGCTACTGACTGTGATTGTCTGACTAATGTAGTCAGACATGATGTTCTGTTTTCTGTTTCAGACACAGTGTGTGTCTTGAGGTTTAACCAGGTTTGGCATAGAGAATAAAGATGCACTTATGCCTGACTGTGGAGTGCATTGCCTCTGGTTTGCATTTGTCTGTTTTTTAATTAGGTCACACCCCCCTCCATTCCACTGCGCATTTCACTCCATTCCACCCCACATCCTACCTCAACCGGCCGTCCTCCACTCCACTCCACTCCACGACCACACGCCCGGATGGTAGTTGCCTGCTTCAGGGTTGTTGACAACCATTACGTCAATGCCCTGCGCCAATGCCACACCCGCACCCTGCAGCCCTCTCTCCGCACCCGGCGGCTCTCTTGATCATTGCCATTGAACTGATAGGCGGTCGGTACCCCCCCCCCCGTGCCTAGGAACCACCTTGCGCAAGAACCGCTCCCTGGTTCCGCGGTCGAATTCTCGCACCCCTTTTTTTTACCAGGGTATTGGGTTTTTCATGGTTCTGGTGGATGTAGGACAGCTATTCAGGTGTGCAGGACATCATTTCATGTGTGTTGCTACGGGTCCCCCCATCACTCCTTTGGTGTTCATTTGTCAACGTGGTTAACTGTGGGAAAGGAGAGGGCGCGCATGTCACGGCGCAACGCGCCGGAAAAAATTTTCTTTCCGCGGTACGGGGCTGCCCACGGTCATGCGCAAGAACCAACCCCTGGTTCCGCGGTCGAATTTTGTGGGAAAAGCGTGCGCAAGAACCGCCCGCTGGTTCCGCGGTCAAACATTGCCGGTTCCTGGGCACAGGGGGAGGGGGGGTACGCGCACAGCAGCGGATCCAGCCACCCCGAGGGGCCGTAATACTTTGGGGCATGACTCCGGCATGGACAACGGGGCGGGCGGATGCACAATATAGTCCTGCTGTGTCTGTGGGCGGCTCACGTCTGCTGCGTGCACTCGGCCTTTCTCTGGCTTTCGCATGTGCAGGACTGTGCGGTCTGTGGGGTGCTCTTTCATGGTCATGAGTCATGAAGTGGACGGGAAGGTGTGCCAATGGGGGGGGCAGAGGATGGGCAGGGCCCATGGAGGCCACGGACGGGGCCCCGCATGAGTCTCGGCCGCGTGATGGATGGAGCAGTCAGGCTCTTTCAAAGCCTTGGGGGGGGGGTCTGGTGATCCCCCTGCGCTGAGGGGGTCGCGCTCGTTTGTTCGGGCCTCATGCGACGGGGCCGGACGTGCGCTCATTCAGTGGGGCCCACGCGCGGCGCGATGCTCGGCCTGTGCGGCTGCGGGGCCCGGCTCCAGCGCTTTGCACGCAGCACCCAAGGCATCGCCTGCGTCCTCCCGCTGTCGTGCCCCTCTGCCCCGTCCACCGCATCCACATGACGCGTCCGGGACGCGGACTGCCGCCCCTGCGACGGCGCGGCATCAGCTTCTCCGTGCTTCTGTGGATTCTCGCCCTCAACCCGTTCCACTGTGTCCGCCTTTGTGGACGTCGATGGGGCACATCCGTGGGACGGATCCGGGGGTTGTGCAGTCTGCGGGTCATGCTCACCTACCCCCCCCCCCCCCCGCGCCTCGGCACTCGGGCTCGAGGGTCCGCAGACCCCCAGCCCAAGCAACAGCCGCAGTCGCGCGGTCGAAAGTGACACCATGCGAGGGTATGCACGCCCCCTTCTCAGCCGGTGGCCCGGTTTCCACGGCAACACAGGCATGTCACATGCACAGGGAAACCGCACTGTGTTTGGTGGGGGTTTTGCACCGGGAGGCTATTCTCGTCCAGAAAAGCCCCCGAGTGGCCCCCTTGAGGTGCCACATCAAGAGGGCACAGCCAGTGGAGAAGTGCCGCGGGGATGTGATTCACGGGGGGGGGGGGGGGCTTACGGGTCGGGGAGGACCCCCCCTCAGGGACCCCCCAACCCACACACGTCGGTGATCAATGACGAGCACCCGACTTGGGCGCCAGCGGCATCTGGAAACCTTTTTTTTTGGCCTCCGTGTTCCCCCATTTTCCGCCCTGAGTGGTCCATCGTAAATGGGGGGTGCACCCCCCGGACCTGCGTTTATGAAAAATGCTCAAATGAAACAGCCACTTCAATACCGCCCCCAAAGCCTCTAAAACAATTTGCCCCCCCCCCCCCCCCGGCGCTACCAGTGGGCACCAGGCCTGCCCAGAGCAGCCGTGACTGCAAATTACGGCTCCGCCACAAAAGGCGGTGACTTCCCGCCCCTTTTCGATGCGCTGGCTTTTACGCCACCCCCCCCCCCCCCTCTCGCGCACAGAGACGTCGGGAAAGCTTCACCGGCGCTGCCCCCACGCTGCCTCTCCTTTTCGACCGGCGGTTGGGGGGTGTGTGGCATTGGAGCCGGTGCGGACGGGCCTCCCCGGAGCCGTGAGGCCTCGAGGGCCGATACGCGTGGTCTGTGCGTTGCCCGAGACGGCCTTGGGGGGGGGGGTGTTGTAAGACGGGGGGTCTTAGATTCGTGGGCGTCTGACATGCGCCTTCCATGTGCACGGGTAAACGATGCCGGCGGACCGTTCTGGGGGAAGGGGGCCACATGCCGACGGCGTCTACAATTGGCAGCCCGCGTCTACTTGGGGCAGACCGCGTCTACTTGGGGCAGACCGCGTCTACTTGGGGCAGACCGCGTCTACTTGGGGCAGACCGCGTCTACTTGGGGCAGACCGCGTCTACTTGGGGCAGACCGCGTCTACTTGGGGCAGCCCGCGTCTACTTGGGGCAGACCGCGTCTACTTGGGGCAGACCGCGTCTACTTGGGGCAGACCGCGTCTACTTGGGGCAGACCGCGTCTACTTGGGGCAGACCGCGTCTACTTGGGGCAGACCGCGTCTACTTGGGGCAGACCGCGTCTACACCTGGCAGACCGCGTCTACTTGGGGCAGACCGCGTCTACAGACTACAGACGGTGCGTCTTGCATGCGTCTTAGATTTGCTAAGACGCCCCGTCTAACAACAGTCATGGCCTTGGGGGATGCCCGTGTGCCAGGAAAGCGCGCGGTGGGTCACGCCGCACCGTCTGCGGACATGGTCCCCCTCATCGCTCATTGCCCTCCGGACGAGCGCGTTGGGGCGTTGCGGTCGCCGGCGACGCTCCGTCAGCCCCGCTTGGGTGCCCGTCGCGCCCCGCAGGCCCCTGTTGAGCGGCAGAGTGGAAGGGTCGGACGCCCAGCAACAGTTTGTGTCCCTGAGACCGGCCTCCAACGTCGGGTCTCTTGACTGAAAGGCATTTTTCTGAGGACAGTTTTTCACATTGGGGGGGGGGGCGGGACAGCGCGTGGAGGAACAGGGCACCTGGGCCTCACGCACACAGAAACACAGCGAGGCAGGCTACGGACGGCCTGTGGACAGAGGTGTGTGGACAGCAAAAACAGTCAAACGACCCCGGCAACAACCAGCACATCCTCGATACGCCAACTACTGGGCGCCGCTGACGCGCAAACGGCACATACTGCCACATTCAGCACATTCCCAGCACACCAACTACTGGGCTCCGCGAACGCGGAAACGACACCAGCAAGAGCACCGGCCGCAGCGGCCGACAGAAAGCAGCGACCCGACGCAACATGCGAAGGGAAGAACGGGTGACCGTCCAGGGCCCCGTAAAGGAACAACAACCAGACGGAATGTCACACAGGGGGTCGGCTGGGGCTGGCCCTCTGCCCTAATGCCCCCCCCGCCCCGCCCCACCAGTCAGTGAGCAAGGCCCAGAAATTCCCACCAACGGAAGCTTGCCGGAAGACCATTCTGAAACACGGCGAAATATGGAAAGATGGGTGAAGATGCGTCGTTTTTGGAAAACTAACCCATTTCCCCTATTACCCCCCCCATCTCCCTCCATTTCCGACCTATGTTCCCATTTTCCCCCGGGAACGTTGTCGGCCGTGTCGGGGATTTCTGGGCGTTGGGTGAGCATGGCGCCCGTCTGCAGGCCGCAGTGCCCGTGCTGAGCAACCTCAGGTCCCGCTTCCTGTTGTGTTGCAGGTCAAGGGGGTGGGTGACCTGCCAAGGCCCGAGGGGTTGTCCGAAGAGGTGTGTGTTTGCGGTGCCATTTGTCTGCCGTGTTTGTGACGGATCGTGCGACCGCTTCGGACATGCCTCCGGCTGGTCCCCATCGCACGCGGTCATGCGGAACTGGGATGGCAGTGAGGTCACCCGCAGCGCCCCCGTCGCCCCGCTCTGGCCCCACCCCCAGCCCCTTCCTTGGCGCGGAGTGCGCGGAGCACAGGTGACCGCCAGGCGGACTCTCAGAGAGTGCCCGGAGATCGCGCTGGTGGGGGAATGGCACGCACAGGGGGTGAAGGAGGGAGGGGATGCCAGCCCCAGGGCTGCACTTGGAAACGAGAGGCCGAAGGAGACAAGAGGCTAGTGTGAGAAGTGCGACACACATTCCACCCTCACCCCCCCCCCAGCCCCCCCCCCCCCCACTTACCGTGACCTGCCTTAATGCCGCTGCCGTCAGCGCACTGCAAGAAACGGGGCGGGGTGGTGGGTTGGGTTGGGTTGGGCTGGCGGCCTCATGCAGGAGCAGGCCCTCGGGTGTGGGCTTCCTTCCCTGCCCCACCACGAGGCTGAACTACCTGACTGTCCGGTTCCAAGGCCGAGCGGACTATCGACAGCCACCAGACCCCACCGAAGCGCAGGTGGGTGGAAGATACCGTCGTCCTGTGTGTAGGCGCGCGCGGGAAGGGGTGTGGGCGGGGGCTGGGCCTTGCGGGTGGGTGGGGTGGTGAGGGGGGGGCTGCAAACTGCCTGAAAACGCAGCACACCACCGATGGGGACCAATTGGTGATGCGGAAACCTCCTGGGCCTTGGGGCTTCACCTCCAATCAAAGGGCACCCTCCACACAAGTGACCGGGTGTGGAGCATTGCCGGCGCCGGCATGACAGTGAACGCCACGGGGCAGGAGTAGCACTCGTGAGCAGAGGGACAACCGACCCGCTCTCACTCACCAAATTTCAGCAGCGTCTGCTTGCCGGCACATCTACTGTGCCTTTACGGCGACGCACCCCCCCCCCCCCCTGCCCCTGCACGGCATTGAGGCATCCAGCACAGCCCACAGTCCGGCGGACTGCCACCGGGTGCAATGTGGACGGGACCATTGGCGCCCCAGCCCCTCGTCCCGCTATCCCCACCCCCCTCCAGCCCCTCCACCCCCGGCGCTTGCTCCTGCCACACGTGACATCCCTCAGGTCACCAACGGGCACGGACCACAGGTGATACCCCACGGGCCTCTGTGCAGCCCCCCCTCCGGGACGTGATCGGTGGAGGACCCCGCCCAAGGGCGGGTCGAGCTGTGGGATGTGTTCGGTGGGGGATGCCGGGACAATCCCCGCAGCACTGCCCCAACCAACGGTCGGGAGGAGCTGCGAGCAGCCTCAGCCTCGGCTTTCCCAGTGCTGGGCACGGCAATGCGAGGGGGGGGGTCGGAGCAGCCACTGCGCGTCTGCACCCCAGTACGTACACTCAACGGGCCACATGCCGTGGGACCTGTCGTCACTCGGATGCGCAGGGGTGATGTGCGCGCACGCGCGCGTACCAATGAGCATGCGACCAGCGCAATCGGTTGTCACGTGATTTCTCGTCGGTCTGGGTTCTGATCTCTCTCCAAGTCGCAGTCCGGTTCTCGTCACAGGAATTCGCGCAGTTATTCATCGACTCCCTCCGCATGGACCACCGCCTTGTGCCCAGCATGACCGGGGTCCAAATGGCAGCATTTCGGTAATCCCCACGGGGCGCGGCACATTGCAGACCCTGGGGTGCATGTGGGGAGGCTGGGGACTGGCACATGCGGCGGGGCCTGGGTGTCCGTGAAAATGAAAACTGTCCAGATCGAATGCGCAGCCCTCAAGGGGGGGCCTTGGACATGCCCCCATGTGTTGCATGTGCACCTCCAGAGCCAGTGCCCCACGCCAATGCTCTGGCAAGGGTCAGCACGTAAGCGCGGGGTCCGTCCAGGAAATCTCGACCCCCAGCCTGCACGAGTCTTGTTTGCACGCCGTCGTGAGATCCCCTGCAGATAAAAATGGTGCAATTCCAATGTGTAGCTGTGGCGATGGTAGTGCAGCAGCACTGTGGTGCTTTTCATTGGTCGGCTATTGTTTTGTCCTGAATCCCCGCCTGTCCTGCCTTCTATGGGCGCTTGTTGCTTTCATTCATGGAACATCACAACCTAGCGTTCCATGCCCCACATGTCTTCATTGCCAATCATACGCATTGTCTGTCTGTCTGTCTGTCTGTCTGTCTGTCTGTCTGTGTGAACGTCCCATTCAGCCCGGGTCATGCCCACGCCCCCCCTCTCCCCATACGGACGGCGTTGGTTTTTTGTTTCGTTGACAGCAGCGCTGGGTTTCGCAGGCGCTGCCTTTGAAAAGCGAACTTTGATGAGGGCATTGTTTGCACTTCGGATGATGCGGGCGGTCATCTGCCATGACATCAGGGCGCGGTCCACCGATGGGCGGGTGGTTTCTGGGACAGGACCGGGTGAGGGCCCTGAGACCGGCCACTGCAATCCTTCACCCGCACCAAACGAGGCCCCCTCCTCCCACACCTGCTGGCCCCTGCACTGCCCCCACAAGGAAGCGGTCTGCCCCGGCCTCAGCCCTGCACTCTGCTCCGGTCTGAGCTCCCCGCAGCTCAGAAATGCCCATGGCACGCGCCTCGTCTCTGAGTCGCGTGGCGACCAGTCCCATATGATGATGACCTGTGGCACTGGGGGTGCATACCCGACAGTTCGGCGGTCGGCGGTGCTCGACGGCCCCGTACCAAGCCAGGCAGAGCGCCGCGCTCCTAAGCCCCCCCCCCGCCCCATTCTTCCCCAGGTACTGCCACGGGGGCTCGCAGCGGGGGACGACGGTTGTTCGCCCCCGGTGCGTGTGACGGCCATGCCCCCCTCATCGCCCCCGCATTCAACCAACGCGCGGTTTCGCCTCGAAAAAGGTGGCCACATGACCGGCCCCACGGGCGAGAGCGTGCGTGAGGCAGGCAAAGGCGTCCCGTGGCAGATGGGGACTGGAGATGAACCCTGGGTCGTGTGCTGGCCCTTCGTGGCGTCATCTGTTCTGCAGCCAGGGCTTGCCTGCGATCCACTGGGAGGGTTAGCCTCGTGGATGGTGGCATTCAGACGTGCATTATGGTGATCCAATCGCTTTTTGAAAGTCGCGGGAGTCGCACTCCCGCCAGGGCACTGCAGCCAGGGCCCGCAGCCAAGCGCCGGCACATTGTTTCGTGGGTGGGGTTGGCTGCTGGTTTCCGTGTCTTCTTTGGAAAAGGACGCCTGGCAGCCGGTTTGGAATTGAATCGTCGTGCACACGGCTGTGTACCTCTCCGACCTTTCCTTCGAGTCTCGCTTGAGCTCAAAGTCGCTGATCCTCTTCACAGTTTTGTGTTCCTTTTCCCACATGCGGCAGCCGTTGCACAACCACGTCCCAACGCGTCCCGTTGCTTCTTTTGTGCGCACCACCGGGTTGGAGGCAGGGATGGTGATGGGAGACTGTGGAGTAGCAGTCGAAGGTCACGTGCACGTTCAACGTCGTCAACCGCCCATCTATTGGTTTGTGCACAGGCCCGGATGGTGTTACATTGAGCCATTGTGGATGCCGCGTCGTGTTGTGCTCCGTACTGTCTCTACATATCACACAGCAGGATGTCAGACAGCCCAACGGGCTGCAAACAGGGCTGGCCAAGCCACCTTCCACCAAACCTGGGTCTCACTGCCAGGAGCCTCTTGCTCTACCGGTGAAGTGGGGCCCTCATGCATCCACAGCATACGTCGTCTGGCGATTGGCGGCCTGTTCACACCTAACCCATGGGCTAAGCTCCGTAATCTGCATTCCTTCCCTTCTGCACCCCATTACCATGTGGCATCTTGCTTGCGTGCGCTCTTTCTGCTGCATTCTGCTGGAGCGTGAGCACCTAACTGCTTGGTGCATGAGGATTCGCCCGATGACACGCATCTGAATTCTCAGTGTGGAACCTTTCCGTGGTTGCCACTGTGTTTTGAGGTTGCGAAGTGCCTTTTCTAACCTCTGACCTCCTTTGCGATTGTTGTATGATATGATCCAGAAACGGGGCTTCAGTGCTCATTCTCATTTGCCTTCTGCTTTTAGTGGTGCTGGTGGTATCAACACGGTGTTCTTCCACATACTTGCTGTTTGCAAGTGTATGGACTTGTTCTGTGAGACAATGTGCATGTTGTCAAATGTGCCAGTGCGGCGTTTCAATGATTTGTCTTGCAAGGAATCGGTGGTTCTGTGATTGTTGGGGGTTGCGAGGGAGGGGAAAGGTTGAGAGGCAGGGCGAGGTAGACACACGTCTTTAGTCCGGTCAGATTATACAAGACACTGTGCAGAAGTAGCCTGGCGGGTGGTCCCCAGGGGGGCCGTATAGTCGGCGCATATGGGCTCTGGCCCCCAGAATCATCTTTTAGACCACCTCCCCGGTTTTTCTCCGTTGCGCAAGCGTGCATGCTGTTCTGGTATTATGGGGGCACCATGCAGGCACACAACAGCATAGAAAAGCTCACCAAGTTTCCTCTGCCCAGTGTCGTGGCTCTGTTGGGAATCACCTCAAAGAGGGGTTGTTAGATCAAGGCACATGCGTCGTATACCCTCCTTTTTGGGGGTTATTCCCGTAGCAGACCCCAAGGCATGATATAGGATGTCCCCTTGTAAAATCATTATTTTGCCCAATAAAACGATCCCCCAATGGATTTTTTGATTCTGAGGCCTCTATCCCCTGAAACTGGATATCACATTTTGGGGGGCGGGCGGGGGGCGGGGGGGGGGCAAAAGTTGGTGCTCAGAAGGATTTGAACGAGGGTCAGATTTGGCAAAGCTGACAGGTCGATCGGCACCGCCGGCACCGCCGGCCAGACGGGATTCGAGCCACCGCTCTGCAAGTTGGCGGTGAATTGCATTACCATTCAACCATAGCTTGCTGTGGATACTGACAAGCTCCCCGCTGCTTGTAGCCGAGACCCGCCACTGAAAAACCCCAAACTGTGTGTTTCTGCCTGCCTGCCTGCCTGCCTGCTTGCCCGACTGACTGTCTTACTGACTGCTTGCCTGCCTGACTAACTGACTGATTAGCTGACTGTCACCCTCTCTTCGAGCTGCACTGTTGAAGGCATTGGAATTTCATTTCATGGTCTTGTGTGTGGATCTGAAATGGTCGTTCCAGCACATTAGATGCGGCCCAATACATGGCGAGCAAAGCTCTTAGCCTACTAATGAGAGAAAGCCGATCTGGTGACATAGTATATTTGAGCGTACACTCTATAGGTTTGCAAATTCGTACAAGAGACCCACCACATTTGATTCGGATGTCTTTTTTTTTCTATTTTCGATATCGGACGGAATGTTTCTCAGTCGCAGATCCAAATGGTAGTTACTCCCTGACCTAGGTACAGTGGTCGTTTGTAATCCTCAACAAATTAGTAGGTGTATAATGCAATTCGCGTTTTTTTGCTGTAAATGCGAGTAAGAGAAAAAATGTCACGTCGTGTTATTGTTATTGTTATTGTTGTTGTTATTGCCAGTAAGCTAGTAATTGCGAGTACTTGCGTTTACCGCAAAGTTACATGATTTTACCCCAAAAAGAAATTACACGCTTGGGTGATGTCGCCAATCTGCCCACATGTGGGCCACTGCTGTTTTTGTCCTCCGCTCTGAATCCCCCCCCCCACCCCCCCCCCGGACGGCAGTGGGCGTGCAGCCAATCTTCCCCTTTGTGGGCCACCGCCTGATTTTGTCCCTTGCTCTGAAGCATTGGCCCCTTTCCGGTTGGGGATATGGATTGGCCCCTTTCCGGTTGGGGATATGGACTGGACCCTTTCTCGTTGGGGATATGGCATTGGTTTGTGTGTATTGGTTCGATTGTCGTGTCCGGTTGGAGTGTTTCATCATGTGGGATTGGGAGCCCTTAAGCTCCATTTCCTTGATCCGCCTTTTCTTAGCGGCGCTCAAGAAGCACGGCTTTACACCCAAGCACCGCGCCTTTGGATTCTAAAGGAACGGTTGGTCTTGTGATTTTGAGAGCCTGCACCTCACAAACCTGGTGGTGGATCATCGGGTTCTTTTTCGGATGTTCGCCTCACCCCAATGCCTCCGGGTTTTGTTGACTTTGTGTTGGGCATTGTTAATGCCAATTGCGATGTGTGGGTCACTGAACCACCTGGTGATGATTTGGAAACGGTGACTCGGCTTCCTTGCCCTTCTATGCCCCCCCCCCCCCCCCGCACCCAAGTTGAAGGTGCACTCAAAGGCAAGGATGCCTCCTTTGAGCAAAACGTGGAAGACCCAGAGCCGAGGGCGCAACCTTCCATAGCCATTCCGGAGTGTGGCGTCCGGGAGTGGGGGGGGGGGGGGTGCTAGGCCCCGGGGCAAGGCAGCAAGTGCCAGGCCCATGGGGGCAGAAACAATTTAAGGACAGAGGAGGGCACCTGTCCAAAGGTCCTCATCCGTGGAGAGTGGCGCAAGGTGCCGGATAGCTACCCCAAAGATATATCTGGCCAGTTGGAGCGTGGCCAGCAATTCAGCA
Organism: Eutreptiella sp. 'Long Island Sound 2002'; assembly: GCA_964036045.1. NCBI lineage: Eukaryota > Euglenozoa > Euglenophyceae > Eutreptiales > Eutreptiaceae > Eutreptiella > Eutreptiella sp. 'Long Island Sound 2002'. The sequence goes on along the minus strand of OZ038379.1, from coordinate 8,755,873 downwards.
ATAAGCTGGGCAACTGGCTGGTGGTTGAGTTGCCCAAGGCTTGTCAGCGGAACTCCAATCCTGGTTCAAAGCCCAAGTCCTTCGATATGAAGATTGACCTCATCTACAAACATGCATTCTGCGGGTGCATGTTTTGTAGGCTTCTTCTGGTACTATATTTTGCTCCTCCTATTTGGTGTACCAAAGGTGGAGCGTATAAACATGCTTGTATATTGGCTGCATCCCAATGCCTTGGTGGCCATAGAGAGTATTTCCATTTATGCCAGTGCACGTAGCGGTCTTCGTGAGTGCATTTGAGTGGATATCCTTTCTGCCCGTTTCCGTATCCTTCTTTTGGCCAGTTCCCAATTAAATGGTGGCACTAACGTTGGCTATGGCCCTGCCGGATCCACTTTATTCTATGACACCTAGTTTTGTTCCCAATGCGGCACACTAATGTTGGCCATGGCCTTGTGAGGACTCTTTTCTTGAGCCTGATTTTACTTCTAGTGCCCTTCATGCCGTGGTGCCGTTCTGAGTGTTGAAATCGCTGTGCAGTCCCATCTCAAAGCAACCCCCCCCCCCCCTGTGCCACCAGGGCTCTAACAACCCAAAACAGTGAAGTGCCAACAGGCACACTTACTCAGCCTTTATGGCAACCCTCCCTCTGCCCCGCACGCCTCCTTCCCTTCCCATTTGCCTCCATTGCCCACCATTTCCCTGCTGCAAAAGTTGTCTGCGGAGGCAGGCAGAGATGGAGCTGCAGGGTGCTCGCACTGCGTTGCACTCCTCAGCTAATTGCTGACTCGCCCATGCGCAGTCCTCTGTGCACCCGTCAGGGTTTTATGCTATGGCACCCGCAAGAAGGCGATCTGATGAAGCTGAGCGTTTGGAATGGCTCCGAAAGGCAGCCATTCTTGATACGCCTCAGGAGAAGGAGTACGATGACATTACGCAGATGTTGTGTCGGATCTCGGGCTTCCCCATGGCCCTTGTTTCCCTGGTGGATGACACCCGGCAGTGGTTCAAGGCCAGAACTGGCCTGAAAGTGCCTGAGATCAGCCGCATGGTGTCGTTCTGTGACCATGTTGTCGAAAACAGAAAGCCACTTATTGTCCTCAACGCTGAAGCCCACCCCTCTTTCTGCGACAATCCCCTTGTGACCGGGGAACCGGGAATGCGGTGTTACATTGGGTATCCCATTATTCCTCCAAGTACGACGCATTGCTTTGGGTCGCTATGTTGCATTGACACAATCGCGCATGAGTCCATCTCTGAGAACCTACTGGAGAACACAGGTGCCCTTGCCAATATCGTCAGTGCTTTGATTGACCGGAACCTGAAAGCCAGCCTCTTCGTTGCCAAGATCAGCCATGAGTTACGTACTCCACTACATGGCGTCCTGAGCTTTACTTCCCTGCTGAAGCAGTCGCTCACCAGCGACCACGCCATCAAGACGAAGTCTGAGCAAATGGGTTACGTTGACAACATTGCTGCCTGTGCGGACGGAAATCTACGGTAACCTCACCCTATCTGCAGCCCTTTTGATTTCCCTACCCTCCTTACATCCCCAACCCTTTGCAGCCTCTTTTGCATGAGAGGTGTCCTGGGAATGATTGTGCTGATGGCAGTGAAGTGTTAAGCCCTCACCCCTGTTGGCTGAGGGTTCCGGGTATGTCGGCTTTGGCTTGTGCATGGTAGCCCTAGTTGAGAGGACCTTTCTTTCGTTCAGCCTTGGGCGGGGGGGGGGAGGGGGGGCATGTTGCCTTTTTCAAACCTCAATCCCCACACAAGCGGTTGGCACAATTTCGTCCAGCGGCAGGAAAGTGGTGGCCGACACACACGTGCCATTCCCAGCTGTCAACCCTCATGTTTGTGCTTGTGGACACCCTTGTTCCCTCATCGACAGGCATGATAGTCCAGAATGCCGAAGGCCCCGTGACGGCCGTAGTTCAATTGCTGCAGGGCGGCCCCAGACAGTCCTCAATCTGCTCTCATTACTGGACTGGAGTGCCCTGTAACTGTCACAGAAAGACGGGGGGTATGGGCTCTTGACACAACCCCAATGTACACACAGTGTGTGCGGCATGCGTGCACAGTGCCCGGCACGTGTACTGTGCCTGCTACTCCCCCTACGAGCACTGTCATTCATGCAGATGGGCCGTCCCCATGCACATCTTCAAACATTAAAACTCCATCTGTTTTATATCCCTACTTTTCTAAGTGTGGGTGATTGACCTAGGTGCATGGTCTGCATGGTGCGTGCAAACAAAAGACAACAGTTGCTTGGGGGGTAGGGGTAGAAGGGTATTTGGCGCCATGCGCACGCCACACAAACGGCGCTCTGCCTTTGCAGCGAGTACCAGTCTTTTGGCTAGCGCGTATCCCAAAAATATTTTTTTCTGTATCCGATGTATCGCGGACCTTTTTTTTGTGTATCAGGTGTGTAACCCTTTTTTGTGTACCGGGCAGATTTTTGCTTAAGGTGGGAGGGCATGCATAGTCAGTGGTTCAATTCCTGGTAAGCAATTATCTGATATGTCTTTGACTGTGACGCTGTCTTTCTTTGTATGTCAATCCTGATGTCCTATTTGTTGGTGTCTGCAGGACACCATGAAACAAGCAAAGCTACTCACACTTTTAACACCCACAAACCCCTTCTCAAGGGAATGACCGAGATATATGTCTTCTTCTTTTGTTGTGTGTGTACCATGTGTGTATCCCAAACAACTTTTCTGGACCGGTTGTGTATCCCAGAAATTTTGTTTGTGTATTTCACGTTACGCGGATACACACTAACCAGAAGTCTGGCGAGTACACCCAGAATGGCTTCACTTTGACACCCTCGCAAAATGGACCTTAAGGAGAGCAAGCACTTCGGCCACAAAACTGCCATAAACACCCCTCTTTCCCACAAAGATAGCACAATCAAGAGCACAATACAATTGGCACGCACCTCGTAATATTTGAAATGGTGGCTGGCTTGCTGACCCTTCACGGTCCCTTTAAGTACATCCGCAGAGGTGCCCAGCGAGAGGACAGATTCAAATGACAGCACAACACCTTTTGCACAGGTGTTGCCAAATAGCCACCTGCGCGTGCTGCGTCAGGCGCTCCCCCTTGAATATCGACAATGATTTTGCTTGTTTCATTTTCAGAGCAACCCTTCAGTGATTCAAAGCAACCCTTCAGCAAGAAACAACACCCTCTCGGAATAGTCGCAGGCATCCCGGGATTGACAGCTATGCAGGAGTTCACAGCAATTTTCCAAGAAATGGAGAATGCCCAGGGGAAACAGTGTTGCTACTGTGAAAGGTAGGCTTTTTTGTACTTAATCCCATCCCCCCTCCCTCCCAAATGCACACCCCTGTACACAACCCAGTGTCTGGGGTCCGAAATCGACCTGTTTTCTCTGTGGAGCTTTCGGTCACTTTCTCCATCATTCTCTGCAAGCCCTCTCCTGCCCCATGCAGGATTGTGAACGACATTTTGGATCTAGCGAAAATGCAGCACCACAAATTAGAATTGGAAATCGCCGATTTCGATCTGAGGACGTGTATTGAGTCCGCTCTTGCAACAGTTGCAGCGATGCCCAAGGCTGCCAAGCTGCACCTGGGGTACCTACTGCCTCACGATCTCACCCTCAAGGGGGACGACCACCGGTTGCGGCAGATCCTGCTTAACTTGCTGTCCAACGCCGTTAAATTTACAAAGGAGGGCTCGGTAAGACTGACGTGTCGGGTCATGAACACCGAAGATGCAATGCAGGTGCAGTTCCTGGTGGCGGACACAGGGGTTGGCATCAGCCCGCAGGACTGCAAGCACCTGATGCAGGCTTTCAGCCAGGTCACCAGTTCTATTTCCCGACAACCAGGCGGCACGGGGCTGGGGCTTTTGATCTGCCGGCACTTGCTGAACGCAATGGACTCGGAGCTGGAGTTCAGCAGTGTTCCCGACAAAGGCTCCAAATTCTTCTTTACACTCCGCAGCCAGGGCACAGTTCACTTACCGCCGCCTGAAGCAAAGGGGAAGAGCGCGTTGATTATCGATTCCGGTCTTGGCGAAACGGAAATTTTGCGGGGACACTGTGAGTCCCTGGCGATGAAGGTATGCCAAGCAATGACCGATTCAACTGTTGGGCAGCGGGGTGCTTCAGGAGCCCTTTCTGTTGTTGTCTTCCTTTGGTCTCAAGCACGCTGAACACCTCCCTCCCCATTGCCCTGCAATTTGTGCTAACCGCCAATCGCCATCGGTTAATTGTCAACTGCGATCGGTTAATCGGCGACAACCGGGGATTACCGCCCACTGCCATCACCAACCGGTCCGGGACCACATGGGGGACTTGTCGTACCACTCAGACTGGGACGAGGCAGCGGATGGCAAGCCATCGGTGCTGCCTTCCCCTGCCTGTACTGACAAATCAAACCCCCCACAGTGGAAGTTGTGTGGGCGTCAGTCCTGCGCCGCCCCTTAGTAACAGGTGGGTTCACGTCTGACAAATTCGAAGGTACCGCCTAACCAGCCAACCGACTGGCTACATGAAATTACCGTCCACTACCTGGAGTTACTGACCGGGATCATCTGCTTGCAAGCGTGCTGCAAGCGAGGTAGGAACAACGATTGCCATATCGGTGTCCGTTGCTAACCGCTGTCCATTCGTAGCCAGGCCAGATTTCACACCACTCAGAACCACATAGACCACAGGCAAGGTGTCTTCCTTGCTCCCAAGGAACCCCCCCCTGGTGCGCAGCGTACACAGTGTTATTTGTGTAGAGGAGTATGTTGGTGTAATGTGTGTCTTGTGGGCCTATGTCGTTTTCACTCAGTCCTGCTTCTCTCTTTGTGATGTGGTGCCTTGTACCGTGTGTTTTGTGGCTGATGCGTGATGAGGCGAGCATTGCATTGGTGTGGCATAGGCAAAGGAATGGGCATCGGCATGTCATTCTCAACTGGCGTGTGTATGGGGTGGTGCTGCATGCAGCAGGAGCGGCACCGGCCCACTGCATCACCCAGGACGTGGCAATTGCCTCCTGCATGCCCAAGACTGCAAGACTGTAAGCGCAATGTGACCCATCTGGCCCTGGGGACACCAGTGGCACCAATTGTGCTGGCATGCGGGTTTGTGTGCGTCTTGCGCGGCTACAACCACGCCCAGACCCACTGCATTTTCAGAAGGGCAAGTAGAACACAACTCAATTATATTATAACATGACCACGATGCTGCTTTGTCCCCGTCTGGTGTAGGTTGTGTCCGTTCGTTCAGTGGAGGTGGCCCAGCTTCTCCTGACATCAAGACACGAGGGCACGCTTCGCCAGCCGAAATACAAGTTTGACGTCGTCCTTTGCGCATCCACGCTTCTCAATGGCATTGACACTGATTTGCATGAGCTCAATATCAATGCAGGTCTCCCATGGGTTTTGGTTGGAAACGTGTCCGACGCTATGGTCGGGACAACCAATGTCTGGCATGTTACATCCTCGCTACTGCAAACAAATTTGAAGGACATGTTGCTGACGTTGTTCAAGCAAAGTGGTACTGATGACAGAGCTCTTGCAGACAAGGACGACCCAAGTCCAGAGAAAAGCTGCGACGTCAAGTCGAGCAACGCTCATCTGGACAACGCCCCGCAGTTTGCAGAAATGACGGTTCTAAGTGTCGATGATGTAGACATGAATCAAATTATCGTCCAGGCATTTGTGGCGCGCCTTGGTGCGCATGTGGACGTTGCTGCAAACGGGAAGGAGGTGTGCATCCTCTGGCCCCCCTTCCACAACCACGGGTGCATCCGGACAACTGGTACCCATGGTTTTTGTCAGCGCCAGGGTTTTTGTTGTGACGTCACAAACAAGAAGATGTGATGAGAAGGTTTCCGACAGGCTGACAGAAGATCAATGTCCGAGGGCAAAATGATGCCAAGTAGACCCCCAAGCTGCCTCAGCTGAGATGCCTCTCCATCACCATTATGTGGTGCACAGTCATACTCAACCCCCATTACATTGCGCTGCATTGTGTTGGCTGCGTATTTATTTGGGACTATCAGTTGGCAAGTCTGCTTGAATATGCGGTCCTCTTCATTTGCGCACTGTGGTCCCAGGCCTGGAGCCCATAGGCAGAAATTTGATGCCACCCTAATGACCACTGTATGGCACACAATGGCCCTCAGCCGCGTTCGTCTTTTACACAATCACCCTCAATCTGCATTGAACGATACACAACCGCCTCCATTGCCATCATCTAGGATAATCCTCCGCAATCACCATCCTATGGACCACCACAATCTGGTACACAGTCTGGAACACAATCGCCCTCAATGAATGTGCCCCCCATCACCATCATCTGGTACAAAATCCAGGGCTGTAACGTCACTGACTTTGCTGGTGAGTTCGGTGAGTTCACCATGTGCCCGTTTTTTAGTCAGTAACTGGTGGTGAGTAGGTTTGTAAAAAGTTTAACAAGCACATGGTGGGATGAGTGTTTGCATATGCATGTGGCTTTGTCCATTCCCATAGCACCATGGATCCCCCAGAATGTTTGCATTGCGCCGCGCCGCAGAATTGGTGAGTAAGAACATACTGCATGACCTCACAGATGTGCGGTTGCACCAGGAAACGGCCGGTGATGTGAATGCTTGTGATGGTGGTCACCGGACCAAGCAGTTTCTGGACTGCCTGGGGGCAGTGCAAGCGAAACTTTGGAAATATGTCTCCAAACACGTGGAATTTGCAAAGTAGGATCGCATGTTGCACCCAAGGCAAGTGCCAAATCTGCCCACCGACCCTGACATGTACCCTTTGATGTTCCCTCAGAACGTGCATGCCCAGTCGGTTGAAAGTGGTGATTGGGTGGTGTACAAAGCCTCCCCTGTCGAGGACACCCATATTTTTGATATTCACCGGTGGTGGGATAGCATGAAAGAACGGTTGCCCACCATGTATGCATATGCAATCCAAACATTGTGCATCACACACACCTCTTGTTATTCTCAGCATACATTCTCCGTGTGGAATATTGTGCGCTCTGAGAAGCAATATAGTATGCAACATGGCTTGCACAAAGCAAATGTCTCATTTGGATTCAACGGTTTTGTGAATGCACCGTAAAAAGTGAATTACAAATGGCAATAGTGTTAGTGATGTTGTCTATTGTATGCAACGCATTGGGAAGGCACAAGAACCTTGTCAAACACCATTTTTCAGCAGTTTTCACCTTTCTTCACCGTTTTCACTATTTTTCACCGTTTCCCCCGGTTTTCCCGTTTTTCACGGCACCGGCGATGAGTTGGTGATTGTGGTGGCGGTGACCTTACCACACAATGGGTTGAGGGTTATTGTATTCCCGATAATGGTTATTGAGGGGAACTGTGGAGTGAAGTGTCACGCGATTGTCAGATATATATATATATATATATATATATATATATATATATATATATATATATATATATATATATATATATATCCTCTAATCTACACCCCTCTCCCATACTCTACATGGCTCCACTCTAAGGTACGTGCGAAGGGTACAACTTTGTGCATACACGTAGCGGAACGGGCTCAAAATGGGCTCAAAACACTTGTGTGTGCACCCCCAATGGTCCAAGATCACTTTTGGAAAAATGTGTTTTTGACCAATTTTTCACCCTTTTTTGCTCCCAAAATGGCCCCTTTTCAAGGAATATTGGGATTTCCATGGGCCAAAACCCGTCCAAATGGGCTCAAAATGGGCTAAAAACACTTGTTTCGGCATCCCAAATGGTCCAGGATCACTTTGGAAAAATGCGTTTTTGACACATTTTGGACCCATTTTTGGTCCCAAAACGGCCCCTTTTCAAGGCATTTTGGGATTTTCAATGGCCCAAAACGCGTCACCACGGGCTCAAAACGGGCTAAAAACACATGTTTGAGCATCCCAAGTGGTCTAGGAACAACTTTGGAAAAAAGCTTTTTTTTCGCCCCGGGGACCCTGGTGGACCCACCGTTGGCCTCCGCCGTGCGCGGGCTGGGCTGCTCTCTAGCTCCACCAAGTGACCACTGGTACCGGGGTCTAGGTGGCTCGTTGGGCGATTCTTAGGCTTGGAAACCACAAAAAGTGGGGGGTTGCGGGTGGACTAGGTGCCCTCGGAATTCGGATTTGAGCCATGTAGCCCAAGATACGGCCCGTTCTTGGTTTCGGGGTGTTGGTGCACATGACGCAAATTTTGGGGCTTTTTGGCGCCTTTTTGGGCCGTTTCTCGGATATATCGTGGAGTTAGGGGGCAACAAAGAGCTCTTGGTCACGGTGAAGTCAAGCCGCACATGGAGTGTAGCAACCGTTTGCCTTCGTCTGGCCGTTTTGACGGGGTTTCGGGGCGGTTTTGGGCCAAAAAAGGCTGTTTTGAGGCACGAAATGCGCAGTTTTGGGAGGGCACCTCCAAACTTGGCGCCCCCGCCCCGGGGCGCCACCGGTGAGTTTTTGGCTCAAAACTTGGTTTTGGCAAGGGCACCACCTAGGCTCTAGGATGGCTAGAGTAGAGTAGAGCCCGGAGCGATGAGGCCGAGCAATGGCCAAAACGGAAAGGAGAAGTGCTTGCTTGCTTGTTGCTTGTTGCTTGTTGCTTGTTGCTTGCTTGCTTGTATATATATATATATATATATATATATATATATATATATATATATCCTCCAATCTACACCCCTCTCCCAACTCTAGGTGGCTCCACCACACGGCTCTAAGGTACGTGCGCGAAGGGCACAAAGTGGTGCATACATGTGGTGGAAGGGGCTAAACTCGGTCAAAACGGGCTCAAAAAGGGCTAAAAACACTTGTTTGAGCATCCCAAATGGTCCGGGATCACTTTTGGAAAAACGCGTTTTTGACCCATTTTTGACCCATTTTTGGTCCCAAAATGGCCCATTTTCAAGGCATTTTGGGATTTTCCATGAGCCAAAACCCGTCCCCACGGGCTCAAAATGGGCTAAAACCACTTGTTTGAGCATCCCAAATGGTCCAGGATCATTTTGAAAAACGCGTTTTTGACCCATTTTTGACCCATTGTTGGTCCCAAAACGGCCCATTTTCAAGGCATTTTGGGATTTTCCATGGCCCAAAACGCGCCACCACGGGCTCAAAATGGCCTAAAAACACTTGTTTGAGCATCCCAAGTGGTCTAGGAACAACTTTGGAAAAAAGCATTTTTTTCGCCCCGGGGACCCTGGTGGACCCACCGTTGGCCCCCACTGTGCGTGGGCTGGCCGGCCCTCCGGCTGCACCAAGTGACCACTAGTACGGGGGTCTACGTGTCTCGTTGGGCGATTCTGAGGCTTGGAAACCACAAAAAGTGGGGGGTTGCGGGTGGACTAGGTGCCCTCGGAATTCGGTTTCGAGCCACGTAGCCCAAGATACGGCCCGTTCTTGGTTTCGGGGTGCTGGTGCACATTGCGCAGTTTTTGGGATTTTTTGGCGCCTTTTTGGGCCGTTTCTCGGACATATCGTGGAATTGAAGGGCACTAGAGAGCTCTTTGGCATGGTGAAGTGAAGCCGCACGTGCAGTGTAGCCACCGTATCCCTTCGTTTCGGCGTTTCGCCCGGGTTTTGGGGCTGTTTTGGGCGAAAAATGGCTGTTTTTGGCCCAAAACTGCGCAGATTTGGGAGGGCACGTCCCGACTTGGCGCCCCCGCCCCGGGCCGCCACCGCTGAGTTTTTGGCTATAAACTTGGATTTGGCAAGGGCACCACCTGGGCTCCAAGATGGCTAGAGTAGAGTAGAGCCCGGAGCGATGAGGCGGAGCAATGGCCAAAACGGTGAGGAGAAGTGCTTGTTGCTTGTTGCTTGCTTGCTTGTTGCTTGTTAGCTAGATTTAAGGGGAGAGGGGTGTAGTAATATATATATATATATATATATATATATATATATATATATATATATATATATATATATATATATTATATATATATATATATATATATATATATATATATATCCTCCAATCTACACCCCTCTCGCCAACTCTAGGTGGCTCCACCATCGGGCTCTAAGGCACGTGCGAAAGGTACAACGTGGTGCATACATGTGGCGGAAGGGGCTAAACTCCATCAAATCACGCTCCAAATGGTCTCAAAACACTTGTTTGTGCACCCCCAATGGTTCAGGGTCACTTTTGGAAAAACGCGTTTTTGACCCATTTTTGACCCATTTTTGACCTAGTTTGGTCCCAAACCGGTCCCTTTTCAACGGATATTGGGATTTTCCATGGGCCAAAACCCATCTGAATGGGCTCAAAATGGGCTAAAAACACTTGCTTGAGCATCCCAAATGGTCCAGGATCACTTTTGCAAAAACGCGTTTTTGACCCATTTTGGACCCATTTTTGGTCCCAAAACGACCCATATTCAAGGCATTTTGGGATTTTCCATGGGCCAAAACGCGGCGCCACGGGCTCAAAATGCGTCAAAACCACTTGTTTGAGCATCCCAAATGGTCCTCGATCACTTTTGGAAAAACACGTTTTTCACCCATTTTTGACCCATTTTTGGTTCCAAAACGGCCCGTTTTCAAGGCATTTTGGGATTTTCCGTGGCCCAAAACGCGCCACCACGGGCTCAAAACGGCCTAAAAACACTTGTTTCAGCATCCCAAGTGGTCTAGGAACAACTTTGGAAAAAATATTTTTTTCGCCCCGGGGACCCTGGTGGACCCAGCGTTGGCCCCCACCGTGCGCGGGCTTGCCTGCCCTCCGGCTCCACCAAGTGACCACTGGTACGGGGGTCTAGGTGGCTCGTTGGGCGATTCTGAGGCTTGGAAACCACAAAAAGTGGGGGGTTGCGGGTGGACTAGGTGCCTTCGGAATTCCGATTTGAGCCACGTAGCCCAAGATACGCCCCCTGCTTGGTTTCGGGGTGTTGGTGCGCATTGCGCAGGTTTTTGGGGCTTTTTGGCGCCTTTTTGGGCCGTTTCTCGGACATATCGTGGAATTGAAGGGCACTAGAGAGCTCTTTGACACGGTGAAGTCAAGCCGCACGTGGAGTGTAGTCACCGTTTCCTTTCGTTTGGGCGTTTCGCCGGGGTTTTGGGGCTGTTTTGGGCGAAAAATGGCTGTTTTTGGCCCAAAAGTGCGCTGATTGGGGAGGGCACCTCCTAACTTGGCGCCACCGCCCCGGGCCGCCACCGGTGAGTTTGTGGCTCAAAACTTGGTTTTGGCAAGGCCACCACCTAGGCTCTAGGATGGCTAGAGTAGAGTAGAGCCCGAAGCGATGAGGCCGAGCAATGGCCAAAACGGAAAGGAGAAGTGCTTGATTGCTTGCTTGCTTGCTTGTTGCTTGCTTGTTAGCTAGATTTAAGGGGAGAGGGGTGTAGTAATATATATATATATATATATATATATATATATATATATATATATATATATATATATATATATATATATATATTATATATATATATATATATATATATATATATATATATATATATATATATATATATATATATATATATATATATATATATATATATATATATATATATATATATATATATATATATATATATATATATATATTACTACACCCCTCTCCCCTTAAATCTAGCTAACAAGCAACAACAAGCAAGCAACAACAAGCAAGCAACAACAAGCAAGCAACAACAAGCACTTCTCCTCACCGTTTTGGCCATTGCTCCGCCTCATCGCTCCGGGCTCTACTCTACTCTAGCCATCTTGGAGCCCAGGTGGTGCCCTTGCCAAATCCAAGTTTTGAGCCAACAACTCACCGGTGGCGTCCTGGGGTGGGGGCGCCAAGTCGGGACGTGCCCTCCCAAATCTGCGCAGTTTTGGGCCAAAAACAGCCATTTTTGAGCCAAAACAGCCCCAAAACCCGGGCGAAACACCCAAACGAAGGGATACCGTGAGTACACTGCACGTGCGGCTTGACTTCACCGTGTCAAAGAGCTCTCTAGTGCCCTTCAACTCCACGATATGTCCGAGAGACGGCCCAAAAAGGCGCCAAAAAGCCCCAAAAACCTGCGCAATGCGCACCAACACCCCGAAACCAAGCACAGGGCGTATCTTGGGCTACGTGGCTCAAATCCGAATTCCGAGGGCGCCTAGTCCACCCGCAAGCCCCCACTTTTTGTGGTTTCCAAGCCTCAGAATCGCCCAACGAGCCACTCAGACCCCCGTACCAGTGGTCACTTGGTGGAGCCGGAGGGCAGCCCGGCCCGCGCACGGTGGGGGCCAACGGTGGGTCCACCAGGGTCCCCGGGGCGAAAAAAATATTTTTTCCAAAGTTGTTCCTAGACCACTCGGGATGTTCAGAGAAGTGTTTTTAGGCCGTTTTGAGCCCGTGGTGGTGCGTTATGGGCCACGGAAAATCCCAAAATGCCTTGAAAATGGGCCGTTTTGGGACCAAAAATGGGTCCAAAATGGGTGAAAAACGCGTTTTCCCAAAAGTGATCCTGGACCATTCGGGATGCTCAAACAAGTGGTTTGGACCCATTTTGAGCCCGTGGTGCGCGTTTTGGCCCACGGAAAATCCCAAAATGCCTTGAAAAGAGGCTGGTTCAACACCAAAGTACCCAAGAGTTCCAACCAGTTCAGGTTGCCATCCGTGGGAGTTCCCAATGTACAGGTGTACTCCTAACGGAATTACCTTCACCTTCATGCCATGTCTAAACCTTGGGAGCAAAGGTTACAACCATTTTTGTAAAGTGATTACCACGAGACTTGCAAGTAATTCCTTCACGTGTTTTGCCAACTGTGCTTCGCTCCTCCAACACTGCCACACGGTTACGGTACATTGCGGTTTGATGGACATACGTACGGATGGGCTCTTTCTGAGCGGATATAAATTCCCATTAGCCTTCCCCTCCACCTTGTGCTGGACTCCCACATAATAAACCCGCGTGTCTTTTAGGAGAGGGGTGTAGATTAGAGGATGTATATATATATATATATATATATATATATATATATTGTTGTTGTTGTTGTTGTTGTTGAGGGCACCCAGCACGTGCCGGCGGGAGAAATTGCTAGACACGCTCTCCCTGGGCAGGGCGCAAGGGAGCAGTCGGCCGGCGTCACGCTGGCCGGGGCGTGTGCCGACG
>OZ038379.1:8623725-8742616 GCA_964036045.1 Eutreptiella sp. 'Long Island Sound 2002' | reverse complement strand
GAATCCTGGTGGAGGCGGGGGGGAGCGCCACGCCGTCCCCTCGCGGTCGAACCGGACCGGGACGGGCCCCGGCGGAGGGATACCGGGGGGCGGGCGGGGCTGGGCACCGGGGCTCCGGGGGCCGGGTCCCTGGTGGTTGTGGGCCGGCGCGGGGGAGACCGGGCGGGCCTCTGGGCGCGGCTGGTGAGGGGGGGCGTGGAAGGGCCGGGCGGGCTCTGGGGCGAACCCCGGGAGGCCCTCGGGGGCCGGGCGAGGGCTCCCGAGGGCGGCCGTTCCTTGAGGGGGGGGGGGGGGTTGCTCCCTGCCCGGGCTGCGCAGGGGCGCCGCGTGGTGCGGTGCAGGGGCGCAGCCGTGTGGGGCGGCGCAGGGGCGCAGCAGTGTGGGGCCGCGCAGGGGTGCAGCGTGCGGCCGCGCAGGGGTACAGCGTGGGGCCGCGGAGGAGCGCGGCGTGGGGCCGCGTATGGGCGCGGCATGGGGCCGCGCAGGGGCGGGGCGCGGGGTTGCGCAGGGGTGCAGCGTGGGGCTGCGCAGGGGCGCAGTAGCGTGGGGCCGCGCAGGGGCGCAGCGTGGGCTGCGCAGCGGCGCAGCGCGGGGCTGAGCAGGGGCGCAGCGCGGGGCTGCGCAGGGGTGCAGTAGCGTGGGGCTGCGCAGGGGCGCAGCGTGGGGCTGAGCAGGGGCGCAGCGTGGGGCTGCGCAGGGGCGCAGCGCGGGGCTGAGCAGGGGCGCAGCGCGGGGCTGAGCAGGGGCGAATCGTGGGGCTGCGCAGGGGCGCAGTAGTGTGGGGCTGGGCAGGGGCGCAGCGTGGGGCTGGGCAGGGGCGCAGCGTGGGGTCGCGCCGGAGTGCAGTGTGGGGCCGCGCATGGGCGCGGCATGGGGCCGCGCAGGGGCGCAGCAGCACTGGGCTGCGCCGGGGCGCAGCAGCGCTGGGCTGCGCAGGGGCGCAGCGTGGGGCTGCGCGGGGGCGCGGTGCGGGGTTGCGCAGGGTCGCAGCAGTGTGGGGCTGCGCAGGGGCGCAGCAGCGTGGGGCTGCGCCGGGGCGCGGCATGGGGCCGTGAAGGGGCGCAGCAGCCTGGGGCTGCGCAGGGGCGCAGCGTGGGGCTGAGTAGGGGCGAATCGTGGGGCTGCGCAGGGGCGCAGTAGTGTGGGTCTGCGCAGGGGCGCAGCGTGGGGCTGGGCAGGGGCGCAGCGTGGGGTCGCGCCGGAGTGCAGTGTGGGGCCGCGCATGGGCGCGGCATGGGGCCGCGCAGGGGCGCAGCAGCACTGGGCTGCGCCGGGGCGCAGCAGCGCTGGGCTGCGCAGGGGCGCAGCGTGGGGCTGCGCGGGGGCGCGGTGCGGGGTTGCGCAGGGTCGCAGCAGCGTGGGGCTGCGCAGGGGCGCAGCAGCGTGGGGCTGCGCCGGGGCGCGGCATGGGGCCGTGAAGGGGCGCAGCAGCCTGGGGCTGCGCAGGGGCGCAGCGTGGGGCTGAGTAGGGGCGAATCGTGGGGCTGCGCAGGGGCGCAGTAGTGTGGGTCTGCGCAGGGGCGCAGCGTGGGGCTGGGCAGGGGCGCAGCGTGGGGTCGCGCCGGAGTGCAGCGTGGGGCCGCGCATGGGCGCGGCCTGGGGCCGCGCAGGAGCGCAGCAGCGCTGGGCTGCGCAGGGGCGCAGCGTGGGGCTGCGCGGGGGCGCGGTGCGGGGTTGCGCAGGGGCGCAGCAGCGTGGGGTTGCGCAGGGGCGCAGCAGCATGGGGCTGCGCCGGGGCGCGGCATGGGCCGTGAAGGGGCGCAGCAGCGTGGGGCTGCGTAGGGGCGCAGCGTGGGGCTGCGTAGAGGCGCAAAGGTTTGGGGCGGCGCGGGGGCGTAGTAGTGCGGTGCTGCGCAGGGGCGCAGCGCGGGGTTGCGCAGGGGCACAGCGTGGGGCTCGCAGGGGCGCAGCAGCGTGGGGCTGCGCTGGAGGGCAGTGTGGGGCTGCGCAGGGGCGCAGCGGCGTGGGGCCGTGCAGGGGAGCAGCAGCGTGGGGCTGCGCAGGGGCGTAGTAGCGTGGGGCTGCGCAGGGGCGCGGCAGCCAGGGCTGTGAAGGGGCGCAGCAGCGTGGGGCTGTGCAGGGGCGTAGCAGCGTGGGCGCAGCAACCTGGGGCTGCGTAGGGGCGCAGCAGCGTGGGGCTGCGCTGGAGTGCAGCGTGGGGCTGCGTAGGGGCGCAGCAGCGTGGGGCTGCGCCGGAGTGCAGCGTGGGGCTGCGCAGGGGGCGCAGCAGCGTGGGGCTGCGCTGGAGTGTAGCGTGGGGCTGCGCTGGAGTGCAGCGTGGGGTTGCGTAGGGGCGCAGCAGCGTGGGGCTGCGCTGGAGTGCAGCGTGGGGCTGCGTAGGGGCGCAGCAGCGTGGGGCTGCGCCGGAGTGCAGCGTGGGGCTACGAAGGGGCGCAGCAGCGTGAGGCTGCGCTGCAATGCAGCGTGGGGCTGCGTAGGGGCGCAGCAGCGTGGGGCTGCGCTGGAGTGCAGCTTGGGGCTGCGTAGGGGCGCAGCAGCGTGGGGCTGCGCTGGAGTGCAGCGTGGGGCTGCGTAGGGGCGCAGCAGCGTGGGGCTGCGCTGGAGTGCAGCGTGGGGCTGCGTAGGGGCGCAGCAGCGTGGGGCTGCGCTGGAGTGCAGCGTGGGGCTGCGCAGGGGTGCAGCAGCGTGGGGCTGCGCTGGAGTGCAGCGTGGGGCTGCGCAGGGGTGCAGCGGCGTGGGGCTGCGCAGGGGCGCAGCAGCGTGCAGCTGCGCTGGAGGGCAGCGTGGGGCTGCGCAGGGGTGCAGCAGCGTGGGGCTGTGCAGGGGCGCGGCAGCCAGGGCTGTGCAGGGGCGCAGCAGCGTGGGGCTCTGCAGGGGCGTAGCAGCGTGGGCTCAGCGTGGGCTGTGCGGGGGCGTAGCAGCGTGGGCTGCGTAGGGGCGCAGCAGCGTGGGGCTGCGCTGGAGTGCAGCGTGGGACTGCGTAGGGGCGCAGCAGCGTGGGGTTGCGCTGGAGTGCAGCGTGGGGCTGCGTAGGGGCGCAGCAGCGTGGGGCTGCGCTGGAGTGCAGCGTGGGGCTGCGCAGGGGTCCGGCAGCGTGGGGCTGCGCTGGAGGGCAGCGTGGGGTCGCGCAGGGGCGCAGCAGCGTGGGGCTGCGCTGGAGTGCAGCGTGGGGCTGCGTAGGGGCGCAGCAGCGTGGGGCTGCGCTGGAGTGCAGCGTGGGGCTGCGTAGGGGCGCAGCAGCGTGGGGCTGCGCCGGAGTGCAGCGTGGGGCTGCGTAGGGGCGCAGCAGCGTGGGGCTGCGCTGGAGTGCAGCGTGGGGCTGCGTAGGGGCGCAGCAGCGTGGGGTTGCGCTGGAGTGCAGCGTGGGGCTGCGTAGGGGCGCAGCAGCGTGGGGCTGCGCTGGAGTGCAGCGTGGGGCTGCGCAGGGGTCCAGCAACGTGGGGCTGCGCTGGAGGGCAGCGTGGGGTCGCGCAGGGGTGCAGCAGCGTGGGGCTGCGCTGGAGTGCAGCGTGGGGCTGCGTAGGGGCGCAGCAGCGTGGGGCTGCGCTGGAGTGCAGCGTGGGGCTGCGTAGGGGCGCAGCAGCGTGGGGCTGCGCCGGAGTGCAGCGTGGGGCTGCGTAGGGGCGCAGCAGCGTGGGGCTGCGCTGGAGTGCAGCGTGGGGCTGCGCAGGGGCTCAGCAGCGTGAAGCTGCGCTGGAGTGCAGCGTGGGGCTGCGTAGGGGCGCAGCAGCGTGGGGCTGCGCTGGAGTGCAGCGTGGGGTTGCGTAGGGGCGCAGCAGCGTGGGGCTGCGTTGGAGTGCAGCGTGGGGCTGCGCAGGGGCGCAGCAGCGTGGGGCTGCGCTGGAGTGCAGCGTGGGGCTGCGTAGGGGCGCAGCAGCGCCGGGCTGCGCTGGAGTGCAGCGTGGGGCTGCGTAGGGGCGCAGCAGCGTGGGGCTGCGTTGGAGTGCAGCGTGGGGCTGCGCTGGAGTGCAGCGTGGGGCTGCGTAGGGGCGCAGCAGCGTGGGGCTGCGCTGGAGTGCAGCGTGGGGCTGCGTAGGGGCGCAGCAGCGTGGGGCTGCGCTGGAGTGCAGCGTGGGGCTGCGCAGGGGTGCAGCAGCGTCGGGCTGCGCAGGGGCGCAGCAGCGTGCAGCTGCGCTGGAGGGCAGCGTGGGGCTGCGCAGGGGTGCAGCAGCGTGGGGCTGCGCAGGGGTGCGGCAGCGTGGGGCTGTGCAGGGGTGCAGCAGCGTGGGGCTGCGCAAGGGTGCAGCAGCGTGGGGCTGCGCAGGGGCGCAGCAGCGTGGGGCTGCGCAGGGGTGCAGCAGCGTGGGGCTGCGCAGGGGTGCATCGGCGTGGGGCTGCGCAGGGGCGCAGCAGCGTGGGGCTGCGCAGAGCAGCTGTGTGGGGCGGCGCAGTGGTGGGGGGGCTGTGTAGGGGCGTAGCGGCATGGGGGTGCGCTGGGGCGCAGCTAATGGGCGGCCGGGGGCGGCGTGGGGTGCGTGGGGGGCGTGCCGCGGGGTGGTGTGGGGGTGTGGCCTGCTACCTAGCCTTTCACTACGAGGATGTGGCGAGGAAGACGCAGGGGAACTGAGGCCGGAGAGCCTGGGGATGGGGGCTGGGGCGCTGGCGGCGGGTTATCCCTGGCTGGGATGGCCAGGGTGCCCTGGGGTCCCGTGGGGGCGGAGGCTCCCCACGTCGGCCGGGTGCGAAGCCACGACCTGTGTTTCCGTCACCGAAGTTCTTAGGGTTCTACCCCAGGAACTTACCCGCCGCAGGGACTGTGGGCCGGGACGGCCAAGGGGGATGACAATGAAGAGGAAATGGGGGGCCAGGATGAGCCTGGCGGTCGGCACCTTCCCTCGGCCTGGGGGAGGCCGTTGCCCGGGGCTATTCCCTTCCTCCCGTGGCCGTGGTGCTGTGGTGGGTGGTGGTGTGGCTACCTCCCAACGGGTGTCTGTGCCCGGTGCCGTGGGTACAGACCCCCGTTGGGGGCGGGTACGAAGCGCCCGGTCGCCTCGCCCCCCCTCCACAACAGCCCGCCAGGCGCCGGTTGGCCTTTAGCGCCAGCTGTCGTGGGGGGGGGCGCTCGGGGCAGTGCGGGGCCCCTCCGCTCTCCTGGCGGCCCGCACTGCCCGTATAATGCATCAAGGGGCGGCGCGGGCTCGTACCGCACGCGCGGGCCGCGCCGCCCCAGCCGGGGTGGGGGACAGGGGGGGGGTCAGGGGGTCGCGGCAGGCGGATGGAGGGTGGCGGGGGCTCGTACCGCGCACTGGCGGGCCCCACCACCCTCCAGTCGGAAGGCGCAGCTGCTGGGGTTCTGGGGGCCCCACCTAGGGGCCTTCGGCCCTTCCCGTGCGGTTTCGGTGTGGGGGAGGCAAAGGCCACTCGCGGCCATGACACGTGGTGCATAGGGAGGGAGGTATGACACATGCAACGCCATGATGCGTGTGGCAGGGGGAAGGGGTGCAAGGCCTGGACCCCCACTGCGTGCGGGGGGTCCTCTTGTTCGTAAGGCCGGAGGGATACCGGGGGGGCGGGCGGGGCTGGGCACCGGGGCTCCGGGGCCCGGGTCCCTGGTGGTTGTGGGCCGGCGCGGGGGAGACCGGGCGGGCCTCTGGGCTGCGGCTGGTGAGGGGGGGCGTGGAAGGGCCGGGCGGGCTCGGGGGCGAACCCCGAGAGGCCCCCGGGGGCTGGGCGAGGGCTCCCGAGGGCGGCCGTTCCTTGAGGGGGGGGGGGGGGGGTTGCTACCTGCCCGGGGGACGACGGGGGTCCGTCTTGAGCGAGGGGGGGGGGGAGGGCGTGTATCGCCCGGTGTAGGGCCATGTCGATTCATGGCCGCGCGGCATGGGACTATATCCCCAACCCTCCGCGCCGGAGTCCCTTTTTTGGGGGGGCTGAGGGGGGGGGGGGGCTGGCGGTTGTTGTGTGCTCCCTCCCTCGTGGGGGGGGGGTCGCCGGCGGGAGCTCCGTCCGGTTTGGCCGTTAAAACCCGGTGGCGTCCCCTGGGCTCGTGGGCCCCTGCGAGGAAGAACCTCGGATTCGCCGGGGGGGACTCCGCTTATATATATATATATACATACATACATATATATATATATACATATATATATATATATATATATATATATATATATATATATATATATATATATATATATATATATATATATATATATATATATATATATATATATATATATATATATATATATATATATATATATATATATATATATATATATATATATATATATATAGCGGAGTGGGGCTGCGTATATATATATATATATATATATATATATATATATATATATATATATATATATATATATATATATATATCCTCTAATCTACACCCCTCTCCTAAAAGACACGCGGGTTCTTTAGTGGGAGTTGTGCACAAGGTGGAGGGGAAGGCTAATGGGAATTTATATCCGCTCAGAAAGAGCCGGTCCGTACGTATGTCCATCAAACTGCAATCTACGGTAACCGCGTGGCAGTGTTGGAGGAACGAAGCACAGTTGGCAAAACACGTGAAGGAATTACTTGCGAGTCTCGTGGTAATCACTGTACAGAAACAGTTGTAACCCTTGCTCCCAAGGTGTAGACATGGCATGAAGGTGATGGTAATTCCGTTAGCAGTACAACTGTACATTGGGAACTCCCACGGATGGCGACCTGAACTGCTTGGAACTCTTCGCCACTCGAAATGTTTGGAATTGAAGGGAACTGGCTTTAAATTGCATAGAATTGCCGACGAAGGACCTAGTCGTCGTCGCTGTACAAATGGGGTGAATCGAATGCATCACATGAAATTGTTGTATGCACGTCAACGGCAAAGTGGTTTACTAGCACTTGCAATGCACAAACCCCCGCCATATCAATATTATAATTGTAGAGAAGATTTAGCGAAAGCAGTGCGGATGTGTTGCTTTGTTGCAACACTTGCGGATTCCATTTGTTAACCAAGGTGTTGACGAGGTCAATCACACTATGGTCCATAGTGGCCCATTTTCAAGGCATTTTGAGATGCTCCATGGGCCACAACGCCCGATCTTGGGCTCAAAACAGGCTAAAAACACTTTTTGAGCCTCCCAAATGGCCCGTGATCACCTTCAAAAAATTGCGTTTTTCACCCAGTTTTGACCCATTTTTGGTGGTGAACCAGCCTCTTTTTAAGGCATTTTGGGATTTACCGTGGGCCAAAACGCGGCACCACGGGCTCAAAATGGGTCCAAACCACTTGTTTGAGCATCCCGAATGGTCCAGGATCACTTTTGGAAAAACGCGTTTTTCACCCATTTTTGACCCATTTTTGGTCCCAAAACGGCCCATTTTCAAGGCATTTTGGGATTTTCCGTGGCCCATAACGCACCACCACGGGCTCAAAACGGCCTAAAAACACTTCTCTGAACATCCCGAGTGGTCTAGGAACAACTTTGGAAAAAATATTTTTTTCGCCCCGGGGACCCTGGTGGACCCACCGTTGGCCCCCAACGTGCGCGGGCCGGGCTGCCCTCCGGCTCCACCAAGTGACCACTGGTACGGGGGTGTGAGTGGCTCGTTGGGCGATTCTGAGGCTTGGAAACCACAAAAAGTGGGGGCTTGCGGGTGGACTAGGCGCCCTTGGAATTCGGATTTGAGCCACGTAGCCCAAGATACGGCCCGTGCTTGGTTTCGGGGTGCTGGTGCACATTGCGCAGGTTTTTGGGGCTTTTTGGCGCCTTTTTGGGCCGTCTCTCGGACATATCGTGGAATTGAAGGGCACTAGAGAGCTCTTTGACATGGTGAAGTGAAGCCGCACGTGCGGTGTACTCACCGTATCCCTTCGTTTGGGCGTTTCGCCCGGGTTTTGGGGCTGTTTTTCGGCAAAAAATGGCTGTTTTTGGCCCAAAACTGCGCAGATTGGGGAGGGCACGTCCCGACTTGGCACCCCCGCCCCGGGCCGCCACCGCTGAGTTTTTGGCTCAAAACTTGGATTTGGCAAGGCCACCACCTGGGCTCCAAGATGGCTAGAGTAGAGTAGAGCCCGGAGCGATGAGGTGGAGCAATGGCCAAAACGGTGAGGAGAAGTGCTTGTTGTTGCTTGCTTGTTGTTGCTTGCTTGTTGCTTGTTAGCTAGATTTAAGGGGAGAGGGGTGTAGTAATATATATATATATATATATATATATATATATATATATATATATATATATATATATATATATATATATATATATATATATATATATATATATATATATATATATATATATATATATATATATATATATATATATATATATATATATATATATATATATATATATATATATATATATATATATATATATATATATATATATATATATATATATATATATATATATATATATATATATATATATATATATATATATATATATATATATATATATATATATATATTACTACACCCCTCTCCCCTTAAATCTAGCTAACAAGCAAGCAACAACAACAACAACAACAACACGTCACCATTCCGTTTTGGCCACTGCACCTTCCCATCGCCTCGGGCTTGACTCTACTTTAGCCATCCTAGAGCCTAGGTGGTGGCCTTGCCAAATCCAAGTTTTGAGCCGAAAACTCACCGGTGGCGGCCCGGGGCGGTGGCGCCAAGTCGGGAGGTGCCCTCCCAAATCTGCGCAGTTTTGGGCCAAAAACAGCCATTTTTCGCCCAAAACAGCCCTAGTAAGGGTGCAAAACAGCCAAACGAAGGCAAACGGCTGCTACACTCCACGTGCGGCTTGAGTTTCTCGCGACCAAGGGTCCTTTGGTGCCCTCTAACTCCACGATATGTCCGAGAAACGGCCCAAAAAGGCGCCAAAAAGCCCCAAAAACTGCGCAATGTGCACCAGCACCCCGAAACCAAGAACGGGCCGTATCTTGGGCTACGTGGCTCAAAAACGAATTCTGAGGGCACCTAGTCCACCCGCAACCCCCCACTTTTTATGGTTTCCAAGCCTCAGAATCGCCGAACGGGACACGTAGACCCCCGTACCAGTGGTCACTTGGTGCAGCCGGAGGGCCGGCCAGCCCACGCACAGTGGGGGCCAACGGTGGGTCCACCAGGGTCCCCGGGGCGAAAATATTGATTTTTTCCAAAGTTGTTCCTAGACCACTTGGGATGCTCAAACAAGTGTTTTTGGGCCATTTTGAGCCCGTGGTGGCGCGTTTTGGGCCATGGAAAATCCCAAAATGCCTTGAAAATGGGCCGTTTTGGGACCAACAATGGGTCAAAAATGGGTCAAAAATGCGTTTTTCCAAAAATGATCCTGGACCATTTGGGATGCTCAAACAAGTGTTTTTAGCCCATTTGGAGCCCGTGGCGACGGGCTTTGGCTCCTGGAAACTCCCAAAAATGCCTTGAAAATGGGCCATTTTGGGACTAAAAATGGGTCAAAAATGGGTCAAAAACGCGTTTTTCTTAAAGTGATCCCGGACCATTTGGGATGCTCAAACAAGTGTTTTTAGCCCGTTTTGAGCCCGTTTTGACCGAGTTTAGCCCCTTCCACCACATGTATGCACCACTTTGTGCATTTCGCACGTACCTTAGAGCCGTGTGGTGGAGCCACCTAGAGTTGGGAGAGGGGTGTAGATTGGAGGATATATATATATATATATATATATATATATATATATATAGATATATACATATATATATATATATATATATATATATATATATATATATATATATATATATATATATATATATATATATATATATATATATATATATATATATATATATATATATATATATATATATATATATATATATATATATATATATATATATATATATATATATATATATATATATATATATATATATATATATATATATATATATATATATATATATATATATATATATATATATATATATATATATATATATATATATATATATATATATATATATATATATATATATATATATATATATATATATATGTATACCAAGGCTTCCGTTCGAATCATGCTCAAACTGCGAGGTTCAACATTTCTACACTCCTACATCGCTGCAATAACCATGAGTTCGTAGTTCACGTGTGGGCCTTGCAGTAGCCCCTAGCACATTGATCCCCCTGTTTACGCCCCCCCCCCCCCCTGGTGCCTCTGTCGGCCCAAATTTCAGCCACCACAAAGCGAGGCTGCAGGCCGTGGGCTGGTTCCCCTTGGGGACCAGGAAACAGGGGAGCAGACCTTTTGCTGCCCCCACCCCCCCCCCCACCGAAATGGGGCCGGACCAAAAGCAGGCCCAGCACCCCCCCCCCCCCGCATGCCCTCGCACCCTCACTGCAGGCCGTCACATGGTGATCGAGGTCCCTCAGGGAGCGGACGCCGAGCGACAAGTATGTTGGGATCTGGGACCCGCATGGTAACCCAGCAGGTGGTCCTCCTCTCCCACACAAGTGAACAGGTAGACCCATCCACCACCCTACCCCCCCCCCCCCCAGCTTGCGCCCCCGACGGGAGGGGTGCACGGGGTCGGCGCCCTCAGGGCCTAAAAAGTGGAGGCTGTGAAGGGCTCACAGCTTGACCGCTGTGGGTATCCCTTGAGCGGCCTGCCCAGGGAACCTCCAGGTGTGCACGTGCCCCTCCAACTTCATCACAGACGCCTAGGCCAGCATAGCCCCGTGCACTCCAGTGCAGTTGTGGGTGACCCCTGGAGGCCAGACAGCCACCAGCCGACCCCTGCCCCCCCCCCCCCCTTCCTCAACGGAGAGGCCATTCGGGTGTGGTGCCCTCCGGCCCCCTCGTCTACGCGGGCTGTAGCGCCGCAGCCAGTGCAGCCAGCACTGGTGGCACCCAGGGCAGGGAAGCACACTCTGCGCCCTGGTGCCCCTCCACCTGCCCAGGGTACGCCCTCGGCCGTGGGAGCCGGACCCAGCCCGCGAGGCAGCACCACCTGTGCCTAAGGCAGTCAAGGAGTGCGGGTCTGACCCCAGTCATGCCACGTACCACCGCCTTCCCGTGCCAATAGGCAGTCGTGGAGTGGTTGGGTAGCATGTCCTTGTGACGTGGAGGTTGTGAGCCCAGGCCCACATCTCCCCCGGCGGGCTCAGCGTCAGGCTCTCCAGCCTCCCTGCCGGGGCCTGGAGCACCAGGCACACACTTCCCCGCTCCATGTGCGCCAACGCCGAACAACAATGGAGCAAGCAGGTGTGCCACAGCCCCCCCCCCCCCCCTCTCAGACACACAAGGGCACATACACACAGGCACGGCGGCATCTCCCGCCCGCGAGCGCCACCGCGGGGTCTGGGGGCGGTCAACAGTCCGGTAGGCCTTGTGACCGGACACCCGGGTACGGCCGCCCAGTCGGTCCCGCAGGGAAGGCGGCGCGGACCGTGGGTAGGCGACCAGGCGAGGCCTTGACCCAACCCAACCCGACCCAACCCCCCCCTGGTGCCCCCCAAACTGCCCCAAACTTGCAAACTTGCATAGTAGGACCGGCGGTGCACACACAAGGCGGTACATACACAAGGCGGTACACACAAAAGGCGGTCTGTAGCAGTGCAGGAGTCTTGTTATTTAAGGGGGGTGCGGAGGCTGGCCCCCGCGTCGAGCGCAGCGAGCCGAATGCATAGTAGGACCGGCGGTGCACACACAAGGCGGTACATACACAAGGCGGTACACACAAAAGGCGGTCTGTAGCAGTGCAGGAGTCTTGTTATTTAAGGGGGGTGCGGGGGCTGGCCCCCGCGTCGAGCGCAGCGAGCCGAATGCATAGTAGGACCGGCGGTGCACACACAAGGCGGTACATACACAAGGCGGTACACACAAAAGGCGTCTTCTTCGTGTCCTCAACAGGGACATGGGGCCCATCGCGCGTCTGCCATCCCTGGGGGAGCTGCCCGCAGCGGTGCCGGATGCCCTGCCGGCGCCCCGCACACCCTTGGACGTGGCGGACGTCCCGCACAGCGTGGGGTTGCCCGGGGCGCGCATGCAACATGCCCTGCTGTGTATGGCGGCGGCGGCGGACGGGGGGATGTCCATGCTGATGACAGTGTCCCTGCAGCACGTGCAGGACGCGATGCAGCAGCAGCGGATGCATGCCCCCGAGCCGTGGGAAGAGAGCGCCAAGCGGTGGCTGCGGGTGGAGAGCGTGCCTCCCACCCATACGGTGGGCATGGCGGATATGGGGCGGCTGGTGGTGTTGGAAGGGGAGGAATATCGGGCCTGTGTTCGGGTGGAGACAGGGGGACTGGAGTGGGTCGTCGTCACCGCGTGCCGGCTCAGGAGGCATCAGTCCAGGGGCCCGGCCTGCTACAGGGTGTTCCGGGAGTGTCTCAAGGAGCTGGGGCCGGTGCGCAGGGCACACAGGTGCACGGCCGAGGACATCCCGCCGGCGCCGGCGGTCTTCGTGGAGGTCACGCGACCGCCGGCGGTCCAGGGGCAGGACGTCTGGCCCGTGGCCCCGAGCAACATGTGGCAGGCTGAGCATGCAGCTGCCATGTGCAGGGCGCTGCAGGGTCACGTGGCGGCCCTCCCCAGGGCCCCGGCAGCGCAGTCCTCCAGCAACAGGCCGGCAGCCTCGCTGGCGCTGCTGCATAGCGTGTCGCGGGCGTGGTGCTGGGTCGTGGCGGCATTGGAGCCCCACTCCTCGGCGCTGTGCCTGTACGATCGCGGAGAGGGCACGGTGCTCACGGTCTGCCCCGCCGACCTGGAGGCCCTGCACCTTGGTGCTCTGAGTGGTGACGGGGGTGCGGCGCTGTACCTCCAAGGGACCGTGACGGGTGCGGCCGCGACGCGCTTCCGCCGGCAGAGCGGAGGGGATGCCCTCCGCCTGGTCATGGCGGAGAACATGGGGCCGTGGCTCCGGGTGTTCTCCACGTCCAGGTGGAAGGTCGAGGGCGACCGGGAGAAGTTCGCCGACGCTTGGCGCCGCTGGGTGGAGGAGCAGTTCCCCGTGGGGGGGATGCTGCACCTGCCGCAGCCACCAAGCGTGCCGCCGGTTCGGCCTGCGGCATCCCCGGCCGCGGCGGCGAAGACCGCCCCACAGGCAGCGCCCAAGCCGCCACCCAAGAGGAGCCCCCCACCTCAGTATGGCGCCTATGCCAACATTCGGTACGTGCTGCAGCACTTCGGCGGCGACTTGGCCACGAAGCTGCGTGGGTCGAAGGCGATCAACGTCTGCCCCTGGTCTCGGCTTGATGGGGCTGGTCACTGCACGTGGAGAGCCGGCAAGCACTGCCGGCCCGCCCACCTCCACCCCAAGGACCTGCTGGACCACCTCCAGCGGGACCATGCGGCTGATTTGGCGCAACGGGACCAGGCGCTGGCCATGCTGGCTGGCGTTATGCCGGGGGGCCAGGCGGGGCCGTTCGCGTCGGCCCAGGCGAGGTCCAGAGCGCTCATGCTGCCCACGGGTGCCCGCCCTGCGGAGGAGCGAGGAGCGTCTCAGTCGGCGGCGCAACCTGGAGCAATTGGGCCTGCAGCACGGCGCGGGGCGGTGACTTCTGCGGGGGGTACAACGGCAAGTACGTCCGGCGGACAGGCAGAGGGGGTGCCCGCCGCATCTGCCGGGTCCCAGCCGGCAACGGCCGCCTCGGGCGGGGGCCCACGGGGACAGGGACCACCTCGCCAGCCACCCGCACCGGGCGCGGGTGGTCCACCTGGACCTGCTGGTGGCCCCCCTTCGTCCAGTGATCCAGATCCGGCGGGGGGCCCTGGTCCGCACGTGCAGCCGTGAAGGAGCCCCGCCTCCGACACCCGAGTGGCGGTGTCCTGGAACGTCCAGGGCTCGATGCGGGGGGACGGCGTACCGGTGGCCCCAGGTATGCTCGACGGTGAGGCGGTGGCGGCGGGCATCATGAAGGCCGAGGGTGCCATCCTGGGCCTCTTCCAGGAGACTGGCCTGCAGGACCCTCAAGGTGTGGTACACTCGGAGAATCAGTGGCGTCACCACGGGTATCATGCTTACCCGGGGGTGGATGCCCAGGCGGCGTCGGCGGCGGCGCAGCTATGGGTATAGTAACCCAATGGGCTATCAGACTTCAGACTTCAGACTTTTATGGACCATCCCCACCAACCCCCAACCCCCCAACCCCCCCATGATAGACCTTTGCCCCCCCCCCCCCCCAAGATCAGACTTGTGCCTTGCCCCCCATATCAGACTTGCCCCCCCCCCCCTTTTTCTCTTGCCCAATTCTGCACCTTGCTTCCTTTGCAGACCATGACTGTAGGCATGAACTAGGTATGTAAATAACAACAGGGTCAGTTTTGCTGGTGGGCCCCCCATCAGGCTTTTCTCCTAGTGGCAACAAGTGGAAAATGGGAAAATGTGGAACATGGGGGAAAGTGAGGGACCCTGGGTATAGTAACCCCCCCCCCCCCTCCGTTTCGAATAATAAAAGTGCAGCCCCCCCCCCCCCCAGACACACAGGAAATTCACTTCAGGAAAATGGGGATAAAAGTGCAGTACCCCGCCCCCCCTCCCCCCCCCCCACAGAGACACACGAACTTCACTTCAGGAAAATGGTGGGTTGGGGAAAATATGCGTGCATGTGTGCATGTTTGCTCTCCTTTCGCTTGCAGCGGTAGGTAAGGTGAGTAAGCCCAGGAGGGGCCACCCCCTGGTAGAGTCTTGAGATTGTGGCTCCTGTGCATGCACATGACGCATTAAAGGGTAGGCCACGCGCGGTGCGCTCGGTAAACCCTTGTTTAGGTTACCCAGGGGCTCCGCCCTACGTTCTATAAGAGAACGGGCGGAGTTCCTTAAGCTTGCTTGCTTGGAAGGACCTGTTTCGGGACAGCGTATTATTTTCCACTCGAAGACCCGTATAATACGGCGAGGGTGGTTAGGTTCCTCAGCCCGAATCAGTGCCTGCATGTGAACGTTTCAGGTGGTGTAGGGCAGGGTGATTGGTGCACTTCGCTGTCTTCGACAGCACAATTTTTCGCCCAGCGAAAAGGGCGCAGATCACATCAAACAAATGGGGAAGCACAGAAGAAGATGAAGAACGACTTCGCCATGAACGACACGTACTCACGTTGCGTCACAGTGCGTCAAATTTTTTTTTTACGTGCTGCTCGCGGTCCTCCCTTCCAAGCGCTAGCTGGTGGTTCCTGGTATGTCCACCAGTTAGCCCAGTGTCTACGAGCCTTCGGCTCGTAGCCTGTTCCACGCTTCACAGGTTAGCCCCCAACACCCTAGGAGGGTGTAGGTGTTAGATTGACCGTAGGCTTCTCCCACAACGACATTAGTGTGTGTAGGTGTGGGGGGTGTAGGGAGTGCAGGAGAGCGTGCTGTGAGTGTCATTTGAGGGTTCGCGCGTGCTGTGAGTGTCATTTGAGTGTCGACGCGTGCTGTGAGTGTCATTTGAGTGTCAGCACGTGCTGTGAGTGTAATTTCAGTGTTCCCCCACTGCCGCCCAGGGGCGCGTGACCTCACCGTGGTGTGGGGGTGTAACCGGGGGGGGGTCCCCTGGGCTAACACGCAACCTGGGGGTGACCCGGCCCAGCCGCGGCGGCCAGATCACAGGAGCGCGCCCCACCCCTCGCCGGCCACCGTGAGGAGGTCACGATGGCACAGGGCGGGCTCCACCGGGGGGTGGCGGTGTGCGGGGGTATCCCGGGTCCCCCTGTGACCCAGCCCTCCCCAAGGCTCGTGTGCGTCCCCTTGCCCAGCCCACCCCACCTTGTGTTCTGCACAGGTGCATCATGGGGCTGGAGCGGAGTACGACGGAGTACAGGGGAGTCGGCGCCGAGGCGGAGGCAAGGGCCGGCGCCTACCGCTACGGTGCTCACTGCGCCGGGGTAACGGCACCTACCTGTAGCCTCGGTGCCTGGCTTCCCAGGAAGAGCTCTGAACCATGGGGTGGCCCCCCTGGGGTGCGTTGGCACGTGACAGGAACAGAGTGAAGTAAGGGGAACAGGGGGTGGAACAGAGGTGAAGTAAGGGGAGGCCCCCCAGTGATCGCCCAGGGAGGGCGCCAGCCCCCCCGAGCGCCCCTATTCACTGCGTGGCATGAAATAAGGGGAGGCCCCCCAGAGATCGACCAGGGGGGGTGCCAACCCCCCCAGGGGCTTTATGGACCTGCGGTACATGAAATAAGGGGTGGCCCCCCAGTGACCTACCAGGGGGGGTACCAACCCCCCTAGGAGCTTCTTCGGAACTGCGGTGCATGAAATAAGGGGTGGCCCCCCAGTGACCGACCAGGGGGGGCGCCAGCCCCCCCAGGAGCTTCTTTGGAATTGCGGTGCATGAAATAAGGGGTGGCCCCCCAGTGACCGACCAGGGGGGGTGCCAGCCCCCCCGGGAGCTCCTGTTACCTATGTGATGTGTATGGGTCAAGGGGAGGCCCCCCGGAGACGAATTTGTTTGGAACCAAGGGGGGGCGCCATCCCCCCCAGGCCCCAGATGTGTATGTATCAAGTAATGTAGGTACGTTACTGAAAGAACCACAGTATTGTATAATGTACGCCTCCGGCCAACAGCCAGGGAGGGCCGGAGGTCCGGGTAAAAGCCCCGGACCCCCCAACGGCAGCCCCAAAGGTGAGCGCACCACTGGAAGGGGCATGTTTGCGGGGTAAAAGCATGCGCTTAGTAAACATCTAACGTAATAAATAGTGCTTACTGCTGTAATTAATGCTTAACCGGGTAAAAGGCCCTTCTCCCGGGGCTAGTTTCGTGCGCACCCCCCAGAGCCGGACCCGACCGGCCGTGCTGAGGCGAGCCCAGCAATGGGTATGGCAGGCGAGACTTTAAGTGCTGGTAGCCACGCCTCAGCACACTCCGCGGGCTTATAAGGCCCACGGGGGCCCCAAATACCGTTTCGTTCGGGAGTTAAGCCCCGGCGGAATTTGGGGTTGTTGATGGTTAAGAGGACTCACGTTGAGTCCCGGCTACTGTTACCCCGGGGTTATGACCCCCGGTACTGCCTGCTTACTTGCCTGCTACTGCTAAGAGATAGGAAGGGGTTAGGACCGACCCCCCCCCCCTAGCCACCCACGGCACTGGGACACCCCCACAGCGGCCGCAAGGGCTACGCGTGGGCGTCTCCCCTCCGTGAATTATTTGACCCCTCCGTGAATTTTTTGACCCCTCCGTGAATTATTTGACCCCTCTGTGAATTATTTACCCCCTTGCGTGAATTATTTCACCCCTCCGTGAATTGTGTGCATGATGTTGTTTTTAATGCGTGTGTATGTGTGTATGTGTGGGCATGCGTGGGTGTCTGTATGTTCGCTCTGGGTCCCCCTGCAAGGGGGGACTCATCGGCTGGGCAGCTATACCCCTTAAACCCCTCCCCTCTGCTCTCGACCCCTTCCCCGACCCTCTGTTAAACAACCAGCACAAACAAAAGTCAGTTAAACACAAGGGGGCCACTGACAGCACCGCTTTCGGAAAATTTTTTTTTCATTTTTGGAGAACACTTTCTTGCCTGTTAAACGGTGCTGTCTGATGATGGGGTGCCTGGGCAGGCAGGCTTGCCTTCACTGCCCTACAGGGGGGGGGAGGAGAGGACGCCCGGGCACCCAAGGGGTCAGAGAGAGCAGGGTGGGATGTAAAAATAAAAACCTGTAAGTTCCTCTCCACCCTCCCCGCCTGGGCGGTCCACATGGACCAACCCCTCCTGGCTTCGGCTTCCACACATTTCTAAGGACTTTAACAGGTTAGGGATGTTGCAGACAATACAATTTTCTGTGATTTGCCCTGGTGCTTTAGTTAGGAATAGCCCCTGCACTGTACCGCACCACACTGCACTACACTCCCCCCAATATCAAACTTGTCCATTGTCACCACACCCTTGAGGTGTAGAAGTGGGTTGTGGTCTCGACCCTAGCGTCTGAAACCCAACCAGTGCTTGCAACCCCTTCAATGATGGTACGCCCCCCCCCCCCCCACCCCCCCACCCCACCCCACCCCACCCCATCTCTCTGACTCAAACCGATCGGGGGGCTCATATGTGACTGAAGACAACTGGGAACAGAATCCTGATGTCGGACCCAAGCAACCTCACCTGAGCTAATCGGGTCGGTTTTGCTGGTGGGGTGGGTGGGGGGGGGTTCATCGGGTTGGGCCGGAACTGTGGAGAGGGGGGGTAGTGGGTTTCGAGTACGGCGCAGCACAGCACGGCACAGCACAGCACATCACAGCACATCACAGCACACCACAGCACAGCA
The DNA here is from genome assembly GCA_964036045.1 of Eutreptiella sp. 'Long Island Sound 2002'. Classification (NCBI taxonomy): domain Eukaryota; phylum Euglenozoa; class Euglenophyceae; order Eutreptiales; family Eutreptiaceae; genus Eutreptiella; species Eutreptiella sp. 'Long Island Sound 2002'. The sequence goes on along the minus strand of OZ038379.1, from coordinate 8,724,522 downwards.
CAACATACAGCATAGCACAGCATATTACAGCACAACACAGCACAACACAGCCCCTACGGCCGCCCAAGAGAGCCTCCCTCCCTCCCTCCCTCCCTCCCTCCCTCCCCTCCCTCCCTCCCTCCCACCCTGTCATTTCCCTTCTTGTGTGGTGAGGTTAGGGGGGGTATGCCTGTTTTTCTTTTTCAGGTTTTCTTTTATAGTAGAGTGCTTTCCCGCTTGCCAGCTTACCAAGGTCCGAACCCCGCCAAAAAAAATAGGAGGTATGTTACTCCGTTCCTTAGTTAGTTCCGGTGGACCCCTCTGTGAATTGTTTACCCCCCTACGTGAATTATTTGACCCCTCCGTGAATTATTTACCCCCCTCAGTGAATTATTTTACCCCTCCGTGAATTGTTTACCCCCCTCCGTGAATTATTTGACCCCTCCGTGAATTGTTTACCCCCCTCCGTGAATTATTTGACCCCTCCGTGAATTGTTTACCCCCCTCCGTGAATTATTTCACCCCTCCGTGAATTATTTACCCCCCTCCGTGAATTATTTTACCCCTCCGTGAATTGTTTACCCCCCTCCGTGAATTATTTGACCCCTCCGTGAATTGTTTACCCCCCTCCGTGAATTATTTCACCCCTCCGTGAATTATTTACCCCCCTCCGTGAATTATTTTACCCCTCCGTGAATTATTTACCCCCCTCCGTGAATTATTTTACCCCTCCGTGAATTGTTTACCCCCCTCCGTGAATTATTTGACGCCTCCGTGAATTGTTTACCCCCCTCCGTGAATTATTTGACCCCTCCGTGAATTATTTACCCCCCTCCGTGTATTATTTGACACCTCCGTGAATTGTTTACCCCCCTCCGTGAATTATTTCACCCCTCTGTGAATTGTTTACCCCCCTCCGTGAATTATTTTACCCCTCCGTGAATTGTTTACCCCCCTCCGTGAATTATTTGACCCCTCCGTGAATTGTTTACCCCCCTCCGTGAATTATTTCACCCCTCCGTGAATTATTTACCCCCCTCCGTGAATTATTTTACCCCTCCGTGAATTGTTTACCCCCCTCCGTGAATTATTTGACCCCTCCGTGAATTGTTTACCCCCCTCCGTGAATTATTTCACCCCTCCGTGAATTATTTACCCCCCTCCGTGAATTATTTTACCCCTCCGTGAATTATTTACCCCCCTCCGTGAATTATTTTACCCCTCCGTGAATTGTTTACCCCCCTCCGTGAATTATTTGACGCCTCCGTGAATTGTTTACCCCCCTCCGTGAATTATTTGACCCCTCCGTGAATTATTTACCCCCCTCCGTGAATTATTTGACACCTCCGTGAATTGTTTACCCCCCTCCGTGAATTATTTCACCCCTCTCTGAATTGTTTACCCCCCTCCGTGAATTATTTTACCCCTCCGTGAATTATTTACCCCCCTCCGTGAATTATTTTACCCCTCCGTGAATTGTTTACCCCCCTCCGTGAATTATTTGACCCCTCCGTGAATTGTTTACCCCCCTCCGTGAATTATTTCACCCCTCCGTGAATTGTTTACCCCCCTCCGTGAATTATTTTACCCCTCCGTGAATTATTTACCCCCGTCCGTGAATTATTTTACCCCTCCGTGAATTATTTACCCCCCTCCGTGAATTATTTTACCCCTCCGTGAATTATTTACCCCCCTCCGTGAATTATTTACCCCCCTCCGTGAATTCTTTACCCCCCTCCGTGAATTATTTGACGCCTCCGTGAATTATTTTACCCCCCTCCGTGAATTGTTTACCCCCCTCCGTGAATTATTTACCCCCCTCCGTGAATTATTTTACCCCCCTCCGTGAATTATTTTACCCCTCCGTGAATTTTTTACCCGCCTCCGTGAATTATTTCACCCCTCCGTGAATTGTTTACCCCCCTCTGTGAATTATTTTACCCCTCCGTGAATTGTTTACCCCCCTCTCCGTGAATTGTTTACCCCCCTCCGTGAATTATTTGACCCCTCCGTGAATTGTTTACCCCCCTCCGTGAATTATTTTACCCCTCCGTGAATTGTTTACCCCCCTCCGTGAATTATTTTACCCCTCCGTGAATTGTTTACCACCCTCCGTGAATTATTTTACCCCTCCGTGAATTATTTACCCCCCTCCAGACCCCCGTAGGAATTGGCGCATAGGGTCGCGTCAATTTTTTTGGGGGTCTGGACCCCCCTAGGAATTGACACATAAGGTCGCGTCAATTATTTTGGGGGTCTAGACCCCCATAGGAATTGACGCATAGGGTCGCGTCAATCATTTTGGGGGTCCAGACCCCCATAGGAATTGGCGCATAGCAGGGGGGTGCACCACCTCAGTGGAATATCTATCCAGAGGGGGGGTGTACACCACCTCAGTGGAATATTTATCCACAGAGGGGGGGGGGGGTACACCACTTCAGTGGAATATTTATCTAGAGGGGGAGGTACACCACCTCAATGGAATATTAATCCACAGGGGGGGGGGGGTACACCACCTCAGTGGAATATTTTTCCCAGCCTCCCATTTTCCCCAATGCCCCATTTTCCACCCTTTTTTTTCTTTTGGGGGGGGGGTGTTCCCCTGTGTTGCATGGACTCCCATTCTTCCCAACTTTCAATTTTCATGATGGTTTTTTTTGTGGTGGGTGGCTGTGTTGGGGGAGGGGGAGTGCCAGACTTTTTCTTGTCCCTTTCTGACAGGAAGGAAGGAAGGGAGGGGGCGGGTACCACACTTTTATCAGACTTTTGCTGAGATGTGTTCTGTTTTATGTCCTTGACACGAGATGCCAAATCAGACTTCAGACTTCAGACTTTATACCCATAGCTGCGGCGGCGGTGCGCGGCGGGCTCTTGATTGCCCTTCGGGCGGACATATTCGCCGCGGAGGAAGTTCGAGACGTCGTGGACATCGTGCCGGGCAAGGCCATGGCCCTCGATGTGGTGACCGCAGGTGGCACCCTCACGGTCATCAACGTCCACGGCCCGGGCAGCGGCGGCGACTCCTGGGCGTCTAAGGTGTCCTTCTGGGCTGACGTGGCCATGTACGCGGCGGCCAAAAGCGCGGGAGGCACCAGGGCCGTGCTCCTCGGGGGGGACTTCAACGTGTGGCTGGAGTCCCCGTGGCACCCCACCACGAGGAGGTTCCAAGCCCTGTGGGAACAGTGTGGTTTCCGCAGGGCAGGCCCGGAACGGGAGGAGGACAGGAGGCCCACGAGGGCAGGGCACCGACTGGACTCCTTCCTGCTGAACTCGCCTCTAGTCCCTTGGGCGGCGCGTGAGCGCCCACACTTGGCGCCGGGGCGGTCTCCAGCGTCGCTGGGGTCGGATCATGGCCCTGTGGTCCTGGACATCCCGCTGGCGGTGGCCGGCAAAGAGAGGGTCACCAGGATGGCCTACTCGCACGCCCAAGGCAGGCTGCATGCCATACGCCTGGACTCCCCGGGGGTTCGTGAGGCGGCGGCGGCAGTACCGCAGAAGGCCTGCGGGGATCGGCGGCTGCAGGCGTGGCTATCATCGGACCAGGACACTGCCACCATGGGCACGTCGGAGGTGCAGGCGGTCTTTGACCTGCTCTACGCCTTCCGGGATGACGTGTCCAGGGTCACGGGAGTGCGCATGCCGTCGGGCATGGACCAGCAGTACCCGTACGGGCAGGCGGAGACGGAGGCGTCTCTGGCCCAGGTCCTCTCGGATCAGCAGTCCCTGGCCTGGCGCGCCCATGAGCTGTGGCAACGGGACGCGGCGGCGGCCGGACTCCACTCCCAGGAAGCGACTGCCTTGCTACAGCACCTCCGGCGGGTGGACCCCGACCTGTCCCCCGCTTCGGTAGAGGACCTACGTGCCGCGTTGGACCAACAGCTCCACCAGCTAGAGACGCACGTGGAGGAGCTGCGGGGTGTCCTCAGGAGCAACAGGCGCCGGTCCATCCAGGACTATTGGCGGGGCAGGGTGCCGGATCTGCAACTCCGATGGACGGCGATACGGGGGGCCATCAACGTGGTGAACTATGCCCCGTCGGGCCTGTGGTCCGTACGCGTCCGCGAGTCGGAGAAGGTGCTCTTGGAGGCCTCGGACGTCATTGGTGAGGTCCAGAGGTACTGGGAGGCGCTGTACGCCAAGCGGCCTGTGAACCTGCCGGCCTTCGAGCGGCTGGTCCGGGCCCAAATCCCCCGAGGGGTGCCTGAGGAATGGAGGTCTGTGCAGGACTACACCCTGCAGGACCTTAAAGACGCCGTGAGGCAGGCCGTGGCGGACGACAAGGCTCCAGGGTCCAACCGGGTCACGGCTGCCATCATAGCAGAGCTGCCTGAACCGGTGCAGGGACTCCTGGTGCACGCGTACAGGGCCATATTACGGGGTGCGGACGTCCCGGAATCCTGGCACGAGGCCATTATCTGGCCGATGCCCAAAGGCACAGCCACGGGCAACCTGGACGAGTACAAGCCGATAGCGCTGGGGCAGCAAGACATGCGCAGGCTCATGACTCCCCTCATGCGGAGGTTCACAGCCGTCCTGGCACGCAAGGGACTGGCTGCGGACTGGCAGTTCGGAGCCATGCCGGGCTCCACGGCAGCTGCCCCGGTGTTCCTAGCCCAGCGCAGGCTGCAGCGTGGGCAGGAGGAAAACCACGTCCTGGCCTTCGATGTATCAAAGGCTTTTGACACAGCGCCGCATGGGGCGCTGGCGCTCCTCCTGCGCCACATGGGGGTCCCGGAAGAGCTCATTAGGCTCTTCCACACCCTGAGCTGCGGGTCTCTGGTGCGCATCGTCACAGCGCACGGCCCAACGCCGAGCATACGGCTCCACAGGGGCCTGCGGCAGGGCAGTGCGGAGAGCGCTGTGCTCTACCTCCTCCTCTTAGAACCTCTCCTGCGGAGCCTTGCCTGCAAGGCACGGGGAGATGCTCGCCACGCGGTGCCGCCCCTGGTGCAGGCGTACTGTGATGACCTCCTGTTGATAGCGCACTCCCTGCCGCAGTTCCTGGAGTATGCAGCGGCGATAGCGCAGTACCTCACGGACATGGGCATGTCCCTCAATGTGGGCAAGTGCGCCTATGCCAATACTGCTCGCATCCATTCGATCATGGTGTGCCTGAGCCTAGGGAACACGGCGGCCCCATGGGTATGCTTACGCGCCAAGGGCACGGTGCCATACTTGGGACTGCGCCTAGATCCCAGGGGGGTGGCAACCATGAAGGAGAAACATGTACTACGGTGTGAAGCTCTGCTGGGCTGGTGCAAGAACACGTTGGGGCCGGCGTCGGTGCCTCATGAGGTGATGGCGGCTGTGGTTGGAGGCATAGTGCGGTACGCGGCGCCCTACCTGTCCGACACGGCGGAGGCGGTGATCAAACTGAATACTTCCATCAAGTCTGCGGCCCTGCAATTCGAGAAGCTGCCCAAGGACCTGTCCAACGTAGCGGTGCGGTCGGGTCATGGGGTACGATTGGCGGATGTCCAGGTTATCTGCCGCGACTCCGTCGTAGCGACCATGGCTCAACTCACACACCACAGGTCGACGACAGTCCGGGATGAGCTGCGGGCCATGCTCCGGGACATACACATGCAATACGGGGTGTGCGGGCAGTTCATGGTGCCCTCTGCGTCATTCGCCACGCACACTGGCAATACGTGGGTGGACAGGGTTCTCCGGGCGATGGGGACGTTGCGCGTAGGACTTCTCATGCCATCATTAGTGTACTCGTGTGTACACGCCCATCTGCCGCAGGTGCAGTGGGCAGGGCGGAAGTGGGTGTCCCAATCCTACACCTTCAAGGGTAGGGACATCTGCGTTCTCTCGGGGCCCCGCACAGGTGCGGCGGTACAGTCCCTGACTGATCCCGCAAATGACCTCCTGCATGCGCGGCTCCCCTGTCCTGCGCCTGGGCACTGGGCTGTCCAGCTCCAGGAGTGTCATGAGGACCACCTGCACCTTCCGCACACAGGAGTAGGACCCCATCAGCTAGACCACGTGTGGTTCACGGGGCTCTGCGACGTCTTCCGGCTGCAACTGCCCAGTCCGTTGACTCACCGTCTAATTCACCCGGTGCGCCGCAAGAAGGCCAGCAAACGCAATAGACAGTCCAGTGCGGGGGACGTGTATGTGGTGGGCGGATACAGGGAGGAAGGATGGGACCCGGCGAACCCGGGGCTTCCCATGCCGTTCGTCCCGCTAGCCGCCCTCCTGTTTCTGCTAGGGGACGTCTTTGAGGGTTACCAGCAGCAAGACGATCCGGCGTCCGTCCCCCTACTCACTCCACACGCCGGGGGCGGCATAAACCCGTCACCACTGTGGGTTGTGCACGGGCGACCAGCGTTTTCCAGGGCATGCGCGGCGGTGCACGGGTGCAACGAGTGGGCAATTGTCCTCCTGCTGCCAGCTGGCCCTGTCCCGGATCCTGATGAGTGCTCGGTCCCGGAAGTGGTTCGGATGTCCAACGTGCCGCACGATCCGCACGTCGCCGTCACGTCGTTGCGTGATGGCGGCGCGGTGGAACAGGGATCTGTGGTGGTGTACCAGCCCTCCTGCTCCGCAACGGTTTGGGGGGCGGAGTATACCACGGCCCTTGACGCCATCAATTCAGTCTGCGGATGTGACTTGGCCTGGAGACCACATGCGGTATATCGGCCGAAGGTAGTCCTGTCCCCGGAGCTCACAGCCTCCAGCGCGGCGTCCCTTGGAAGAGTCGTGCAGAGCCCCCACTCCGACGTGGCATGGCTGGAACCCCACCGGTACTGCTGGGTGCCGGTGGCGACTAAAGTCACGTCGTCTGACGCGTCGCCCCAGGGTGACAACGCCACCAACGTGGCGGTGGCCAGCCATGGGAGCCCCACGTGGACCGGTGCCATCTACGGCACGGTCCCGGAGGCGGAGATCATCGGCGCGGCGGCGTACCTGTTGCACACGCCCCCGTTAGCGTGCACGGTACACGTGGTGGACGCGTCCATCATAGGAGCGCATCTCCGCAGGGCACATGAGGCCCTGTACCGTGGCATCAAGGGGCCGACATCACATCTGGTCAACCAGCACGCGCTGAACTGGATAGTAGAGGGGCTGCGGCGACTGCCACGCCGAGTAGGGGGGCCACACCACTGGGTGGTGAGGCAGAGCTCGCACTTGGCGGCAGTCCCGCTTGAAGCGCCGGACTCTGCCGCAGCCCGTGCAATGGCCCCGTCTGTTCATCTCGTTCTGCCAAAGGAGCACGCCATCCTGTTGGTGCCGGGGGATGATGGAGAGCTCAAGCCGCGTGTGCCGTCCATGCAAGCCCTTCAGCACGTCCGGGAGATGGAGTGGCGCTCGCTTGCGGCGCGCACCAGGGCCCACACGCCACTGGCTGGCGCCTGTGAGGCGGTACCCCTGGGAGCTGTCCACCACGGCCCCACGCACAGGAATATGCTGCGGGCACGTGACGGTCGCTTGTCCACCATGCAGGTCATGCGACGATGGAGGCAGAAGCTCACGCGTGTGGCAATACCGGCCCACCCCTGTATCTTCTGTGGGGGACCGGAAGAGGACATTGGCCACATGCGCTTGCTGTGTGCGCGGGACGAGGAGGTGGCAGGGCTCCTGTGCAGGCGTGTGGAGGAGTTCACAGCGGAGCTACCCCTGACGGACAGGGCGGTGGAGTTCGTGGCGTGGAGGGAGCACGGCTGCAGGTGGACGGAATCCCTGATGGCGGGTGTCGTCCCCGGGGACCTGAAGCGGCAGTTCGCTGCGGTGCGGGCGGTGTCGTCCTGAGGCCCGCCGAAGGCCAAGCTCTTTATGGAGGACATGGTCCAGGTTGGGGAAGATGTGTATGCCCGCAGGAACCATCGGCTCGCCCAGATCATGCAGCTGCCGATGCAAGATCGGAGGAGGGCGGTATACGCGTTCCTGCGAGGTGACACGCTCTTCTGCCCGCCGGCAGGGAGAATCCAACGGCGACCGCCGTGGAACCCGTTTGCCGGCCTCCCCGGCGACCTGCAGGCGACCTTTCAGAGGGCACCGCTACACGCGCTGCTGGTGCCACGGTCGTACATCGCGCACGAGGAAGCCATGTCCTTGTTCCCTCACTGGATGGCGGCGGTGGCGCAGGCCTTCAGCCAGTGGATCGGTTCCTGGGTAGCTCGGGACATCCCGGCATTTAGGGAGTGGTCCCGCGTGGTGTCCGCGCAATCGTGGGCCACAGTGCGTGGTACCATGGTGAGAGACCCTGACGGCCAGAATGATCCCTGCCTCCAGGTGTACTCCAACCATCCGGCTGTAGGGAACGTCATGGGGTGGCCTCGCGAGGTGCTGCCAGTCTTTCAGCAACCTCTGTGCGGTCTCCCAATCCTGGCGGTAGCAGTCGTGCTTGACGTGGGGACGTTGTGGCTGTATGACCGGCAGCTGCGGCGAGCCATACCGGCGGTCACGGGGCGGCGGTCCATGGCAGTGTTGGTGGGCTCCAAGCAGCTGGCACGGGTACAGGGCGACGACGCGCAGGGCCACGTCACGGAAGCCATGTTCTCTCTGCTAGAAGGGGACGAACACGTGGCTGCCGATGCCCGACACACCCTTGACACCCTAGGCCTCGAGGCGGTCGTTGAGGCACGGGCGGGAGGACAACGCTTAGTTCTCGCGTCCGCCGGGGGCCCGGGGCGAGACGGGGTCGATGTCATCGGGGAGGTCTTGCGGGACTATGGTTGGGAGCTCCTGACGCATGGCACACACAGCCCCAAAGTTGCGCGGTGGCCCCGGCTGCTTGAGAGCTTGCCGATGCTGTCCGACGGGCGACCGATACTCCGCCCGGTGTCTACGTGGGAGGATGCGAGGCGCAGCCTGCTCAGTTGTGCCACAGCACGCGCGCTGGCAGGTGCTTTGCTCGGTCTCCAGGAAGCGTGCTGCGATGTATGGCATGACCTGTGGTCGCAGTGTTGTGATGGTAGCTGCGTTCCGTCACGATCTCTGCACTTGGTGCAGGAGCCCATGCGGCAGATCCAGCACAGGGTGCGGGACAGCCTGCGCTGTCATGCCATGCGCGGGCTGGAGGCCCGCCGCCCGGCGACTTATGGCGGACTGGGGGACGGGGTAGACGGGGAGGCCTGTCGCGCGGCACTCCGGGTAGCATCCACAGAGCTGGAGGCCTCGCTCCTGCGGGGTTTGTTGGCAGGGGCGCTGTGGACGGCGGCCCGCGTGCGCGGGCACAACATGCGGGCCACGTCGAGCTGCCCCGGCTGCGGCTCACAGCACGAGGATGAGGCGCATGCACTCTGGGACTGCCCGTCGTGGGAGACCGCCAGAGCAGGGTGGCGCGCATGGGTCTTGCAGGCGGCGGAGCGCCTGCAGCTGGGCCCACCGACGGGCTGGCCGGCATGCCTGCGGCGCGCGGGCCTGCTACCCTTGGCCCTGTCCGCGGGGGCGGACCGCTGGCAGGTGGATGAATTCCTGTACAGGCTGTACGGGATGTACCTCGCGGTGCTCGCGGCCAGATACGCCCACACCCGCTCGGGGGAGCAGGGGCAGGGCGAGGCCCTCTTCCCGCGGCGCCCGGCGCCGGGCGGCAAGGGGGGATACCCGTGGCAGGACCTGAGCGATCCCCTGCCGCAGCTGCCGGCGGCACCGGCAATGCGACTCCGCCCAGGCGTCCCGCCGGGGTGGCCGTGGGAGCCGGCGTTCACCCAGGACCTGGTCCGCTGGGCAGCGGCCCTCCGGTGGCAGGACGGCCCAGGGGACGTCACCTGGGCAGAGCTGGCCCTGGACTGCGAGACGTTCCTGGGCCGGGCCCTTCCGGCGTCCCCCCACCATCGGTTGCGGGGGATGCGCCTCCCGCTCGGCGAGCGCGCGCAAGTCCTGGGGCAGCCCGCGCGGCTGTTGCAGCGCCACATGGCGGCAGGGCGCTTCCTGCAGGGGGCTCCCAGTGACCGCTGCAGGGCACTCGTACCGCTCGGGGGCCGCCTGTGTGTGGGGCTGCGGGCGCGGCCGTTCTTCGCGGCTAGGGCGGACATGCTACTGCAGCTGCAAGGCTTGGCTCTGCATCTGCAGGAAGCGTGGCTGCAACGCCTGCGCACGCCAGCCCGCATCCGGCCGGGGGGGGCGACACGCTTCCTCATGACCTATTTCCCCCGCCCCCCGGGAGGGGGGCCAACACTGCTCCCCTACGCTCGCCGGCCGCGGCGGGAGCACGTCCCGGGGGTCGCCCGGGTGGAAGAGCAGCGCCCGCGGCGGCAGGGCGAGGGCAGAGGGTCGGTGGGGGCCCGGTGCGCGCAACATGGCTCGCCCTCGTGCCGCCGCTGCCTGCAGCTGGGCTGGGGAATCAGCCGGTGCTGCCGCGCGGGGCACGAGGGGCACACGGCGCCGGGGCAGGCGCCCCCCCAGCAGCGACGGGCACCAGGCCGGCAGGTGCTGGCACCGGCGGCCCGCCAGGCGGGGGCAAGCGCGCTCTCGGCATGGCTGGGGCGGGCCAGACCGGCGTCCGCAGCGCTGCCGGCGCCAGAGAGGCCCTCGCAGCGCGCCCGGAGGTTCGTACCTCGGCGGTTGGGCCGGGCAGGCGCCCTCGCCCGACCGCGACGTGGTGCCCGCGTCCCGACGTGCGCGCAGAGCGAGCCCGCCGCGGCAGTGACAGATGACCCCCCCCCCTCCTTCCCCACAAGGGACAGCCGCACTGGGGCTGCAGGATGTTTTCTGCGGCATTTCGGCTGCCCTGCTGGCACAGGGGGGCAGGCGACCCCGCCCCCATTGCGGTCCCGAACCCCCCCCCCTCCCCACAGGGCAGGCAGGGCAGGCAGGTCAGGCAGGGCCGGGTGCAGGGGCACAGGGAACGGCGAACGGTGCACAGCACCAGGGTGCATCACCAGCACAGCGTGCAGCGCACAGCGCACAGCACCACGACAGTGCACATGCCCTGCCAGCACAGAGCACGGCACACAGTACACCACAGGATGCAGCACACAGTGCACCACAAGGTGCAGCGCACAGTGCACCACAGGATGCAGCACACAGAGCACCACAGGATGCAGCACGCAGCACAGCGCACAGTGCAGCACACAGTGCAGCACACAGCACAGCACGCAATGCAGCGCACAGCACAGCGAATACAGCACGCAGTGCACCACAGGATGCAGCACACAGCACAGCACACAGTGCAAGCGCAACACACAGTGCAGCACACAGTACAGCACACAGCGCAGCACACAGTGCAGCACACAGCGCAACACACAGTGCGGCACACAGTGCAGCGCACAACACAGCACACAGTGCAGCACACAGTGCAGCACGCGCGGCACGCTGGGCGCAGGGCCCAGGACGACCGGGGCCCCTGCGCCAGGCCACACTATTCTCCATGGGGCTGCCAGTGCGGCAGCCCCCGCCGACGCATCGCCCCCCTGGGGCGCCCGACGCCGTAGCGCCGGCGTCCCCTGGGGGAATGTCCATGCCTAACCTGGCGCACGGGAGGGCGAGCTCGGAAGAGACATAGTCTTGACCGACTCGTCCCTCTGTTCCGCCGTGCACCACAGGCGGGGGGCAGTCAGCCCGGGGGGAAGGCGCAGAACTCTGAGATCGGCCCTTTCCCCCCAGCCCCTCGACCTCTGTACATAGGCTCATGGACAGTAAAAGCGCAATACCCTCCTTATGTGTTTTTCACCCTATTTGGGTGTGGGGGGGGGGGGGGCGTACCAAGGGGTCTAGGGCACACAACCTGCTTATGCATTTTTTCGGCCTCGGCAGCTCAAAAATGGAATTTTCCGAAACACATTCTTTTGATACTTTGACCATCCAAAATGATCAAATATCCTATGTAAAGCATGTTCTAGCCCCTCCTCATGTGTTTTTCACCCTATTTGAGTGTGTGTGTGGGTTGGGGTCTAGGGCACACAACCTTCTTATGGCCTCGGCAGCTCAAAAATGGAATTCTCCAAAACAGATTTTTTTGATATTTTGACCATCCAAAATGATCAAATATCCCATGTTCTCGTGTTTTTCACCCTATTCGATGATCACATATCCTATGCAAGGGTATGCATTGCAAGGTTTGGGAGCAACGTGGGGAACGTGGTGAAAGGCGCAACGCAACACCAGCCCGCGTTTCCTTAGTAACCTTGTGCCATTGGGAAATGCGCAATGCAATCCAACACAGATGCATCCCAAACTACCTGCAGTTTAGATGGTCCCCCCGAAACTCTTATGGGCATGCCCGCCCTAGGAGTGCTTCCAAGCGCATTGTCTCCGGCTCCTTACGCTAAGTTGGAAGAGTTGGTTGAATTTGTGTCTTGTGCATTATCAGATTCACCAACCATTCCATGGGAGTTTCAATCGCGGCTTGATGAGATTCGAAATGGTGCTTGTTCCCTACCACCCATACATTGTGCATTTCGCAAGTGTGAATGGAAAGGATCGGATAGTGCATCCCTCACAACCCATTTAGTGCACACCCATGCTCCCTTTTTCTCCAAATTGGGACGCGTGGTGGAAATGGTTAATTCAGGCCTTGAACTACGAGATGCATACGACGAAGCCATTGCTTTCAAGGAGCGCCAAAAAATGCCTCTTGTCGGGGTGGGCATTGACCAACGTTGTGCTACGGAATTGGAACGACGCTACAAAGATGCCAACATCATGTCCCTTGTGTGTTGCATATGTGCGCAGATATTTTCTGTGGACTTTGGGTGTCGTGGAAACCAACCCATTACTTGGCAACATCCGTTCAACAATAGGGACGGTGGCACCTTTTGTGGAATGGACAAGGAACAAACCACACGCCTTCTCGGAATGTCCACTTACTTGGCAAAGTACGGAACGTCTAACGTTGCCATGGAGCACCAACTTCAAGCCAGTTGGACACTCATTATTCCATTTTCTTCGGGGCACGTGCCTATCATTGGGTGTGGTGAAGATCGCCGCTGTCCTCGGTGCCCTAAGAATCCACACGGTGCAATCTTGTCCGATCATGCCCTTTGCACATCCTGTGAACTTCCTGTGTGTGAATCTTGCGAAAAAGCCATCGCACGTAGTCGACCAATGTTGCCGAGCTTAGCATTACCTAACGAAATGTTTGTGGGCTACATGTATGACTACATCTATCGGCATGAAGTAACTTATGTTGAGCTCCTATGCAGTAGTGTCATGAACACGGCCATGGTGAGTTTGGTCTTGGAGAAGTTCGGTGAGCGGGTGACAGGTGCTAGCAAGGCCCACCAAGCTGGTGTACGTCTAGGTGCCAAAGGGAATGTGACATGTTTTGCATTGCCTTGGGAGGACATATTATCCATTTTCACTTCAAGTGCGAGCACTGTGATTTTGCCACGGATTGGCAGCGACTTGACAGGTTTGGTACAAGTTTTGGTGGAAAGCAACAATGCCGCCGATCTTCAGATAGTCGTCCCACGTGCTAGGGTAAGACGTGCCGTTGTTGTGCACTTGATTCGCACTATGGTGGAATCACAACACCCCGTGTACGCTCGTGTGGATTTAGCCGACATGGAGCGACGTGCCTCGCATCTACCAGTAAATGGTATACCCCCGGAAATTGTGGCTCTTGTGGACCCGCCACCACGACACAAACAATCCGTTGGAGGTAAAGCAGCCGTACCCGATGCTCAACCGCTGGTAGGCGATGGCGACCCTTTTCTCGGTCATGTTGTTGGGGTTCAGCTAGATTGATATGGCAGTTGTGCCACAGATACCAATGAGCAGCGCATCAATGCAATTGATAATGTGGCCGAACAACTTGAGAGTCAAGGGAACCCCAAAATTGATGATGTTTCCGACAATGACGATGGCGATACCATCCGCGGTGGTGTACCACGTGTTCACATCAAGACAGGCCCCGCTATGCAGGATCAATTCACCCCAATGTTTGCGGTCTTGGCTTTTGCGTTCCTATTCCGTTTTGGTGTTGGAACACCAGACATTGCACGCCGACCTAGATCCCGAAGAGACCTTGGTGCACCGCTTGTCTCATTGTGGGACTACCCAGCTGCATTGATAAGACGCATTGAGGGCCAATTTCGTCGAGATTGGGTGTTCATGTTTGCCATGTGGAACTTGCTTTTCCGAACCGTCGTCAACACAAGTAAATACATCTTTCGCAACCAAGCGGCAAAGACTGAGTCGGTGGACAACAACCACATATCGGGGCAACAATTTTGTGACGCGGCCAAAGCTATCACGCAAGGTCTCACCGGCAAATACCGTGCTGTAGATGGTTCTTTACGAGCTGTAAATGGCGACCTCTCAAAAGTTGCTTACGTTGAAGGGTTGCCCGATTTGTCACAAGACATTTTGCGCAATGTGCACAATGTTACGCGACGCATTGAAGGAACTCATGAGGTGCGCCGCCTAATGCGTCAAGAAGTCACAGCATACCCCATCTTTTATGGAGCACCTTTGTTGGTTACGTTCTCTCCAAATGAGAAACACAACGCCGTGATGTTGCGCCTTTCTCGAACAGGACATCATGATCCCATCACCCTTGCTCAACCATGGCAAAAAGAATGGTGTGGGCATGATTCTCCTTCACTAGAAATACCCATGGATGATGTGTTGGCCACTATCCCCACGTATGAGCAACGTGCTCTCCTCCTTTCGCAAGACCCATTGGCTTGCGTGTCCGGTTTTCGTATACTTGTGCGCTTACTATTGGCTACTGTATTTGGAGTCCGGACTTGCCTTCACTGCCCGGCTTGCAACTCTCCTGCCAGCCAAAGCCCATGTGCCAACTTCTTTGGCTCCGTAGCTTGCAGTGTTGGTGGTGGTGTCGGTTGTGTTGATGCACACTATGCCGGCATAGAAAACCAAAAGTCTAGCGCGCTACACGTCCTTTGGGTGCTTTTTTTGCAATGCCTTAGCCAATTTTTATCCCTCGCGGAAATTGCGGCACGACTCCGTGAACATGGCAAAAGCCTATTGCAACAATACTGCGATTTCAAATCCCATGTATCTCGTGAGGAGTATTATGATGTTGCCGCTTTTTCTTCTCGTCGCCAACAGCTAGAGGATTCTTGGCCCACATATGCATCGGATATGTCATTCCTACGGCGTTCACGCTTGCTAGACGTGACAAGTCAACTTCGTTCTAGTGGCGATATGAGGACTATTCGGCTATGGAACCTTGAGTACCGAGCAGCGGTGCAATACAACCAAGAGCATTGGCAACATCATGTTCATCCACTAATTGATGGCGGCGATGAAAGACGCTTGCTCCCAGGTTGTGTTCGAAAGGGTGAGCCAAATATTTGTAAGGCACGTTTTCCGCGGACAGCCGAGATGCATTCTGATGATGTTGTCCTCTGTTTTGGCTTGGCTAGCCAATATGGGTTGCCTACAGGTGGCCAACGCAATGCACTTGGCATGCTTCATGGCCCCCGAAATGAGCCTAATCTAAATGGCACCCTACCTATTGTTACCGCATTGTTCAAATGTAACAGCGACGTACAGGTTGTCTATCGTGTTCCCATTTGTGATGTCACTCATTCGCAACATTGCCTTACTCCAGATAAGTGCAAGGCACACTTTGAGGCAAACCGTAAGGACGTTGAGTTGGCGTTACAGCGGGCCCAGGACAGTGCAATTGGGTATTTTTGTGACTAAGCCACAAAGCGATTGCCCGTTGCAACCAAAGAGATCAAACGGTGGATGACAGGGCATGATCGTCTTGCTGCCGACCTCAAGGCCTCGCGTCGTGGTGAGAGTGTCCAGTATGTGGCGCGGCGCCACACTCAACGCTTCCTTAGCGATTCTCAAGCTAGGGGTACTGCTAGGGGTGGGGTTGAGGTGGTAAATCTCATTTGCAACCACACAGAACACGACGTCACTGCCGCGGAATCACTCAAGTCCGCTATTACCACCAATTTCGGTGGCAAACATTTTGTAGCCGTGCTAGAGACGATGTGTCTAAAGCAACGAGCAACTTCCATGATTCGTCATGTTCCACTACGCGTCACAAAACATGGGAAGTTTTCTACTCTTCAACCCGTACCGAACATTGCCACGATGTATGGATATCGTGGTACTGATCCTCGTGTTCATTTCTTGTCAGCATACGAATTTGTTTCCGGTTGGACAGTGGCTCCCGTCAAGGTTCCTTTAAATCCGCGCACAAATAACGGTGATCCCGCTTACCACGTTGATTTGACGGATGAAGGGCGGTCTTTCATTTGTCAACAAAAAACCGCTAATGCCGACTACATTTTGGAACCCGGACTACACTTCTTGATTCGAGAAGGCGGAGGGAATGACTGGATACCGTTTCCGGCCATTGGTCCCTTGTCCGCCATACGTCACCTATGGATTATGGCACGAAACCCGCGCCCCGTTGTGCCAAAGTTTACGGCTTCTCCTATGGCTGTCAATGCCAATCCAGAGCTATCCGCCAAGGTATACACCGCCTATTTTCGACCTTGGGTTACTCACAAGGATCATGCATCTACATACGTCCCACACGTGTCAGCATTGTGCAATAGTCAACGTCACTTTTTGTCCTCATGGTCTTCGTACTCTGCCGGGAACATCATGACTCGGCGACTCAAGCGCTTCATACATCAATTTATGTGTGTGTGCAGAATTCGCGACCGTGATGATTTTCAAGATGAGCCCAAGGCTGATACCGTTCACTCCTCTTTTCAACTTCCTCGCCGTGACCTTGCTGCCGCCCTTCAAACGCACGTTGCCCAACCAGCGAAGGCCGCCAGTGACGGAGCATCAAAAGTCCAGCGAAAACATGCCACACATGCCAATTCCTCATTGTCCGCCATTGATCTAGCCAAACGCGCATGGCGTCTACCGACCACTAGCACCACGTCTTCCAACGTTCCAACTCCTGCACCGTCTTTTCATAACTTGACTCAATTAATGAAGGCGGCACGCGGAGGCAATCTCCAACCAACACTCCATGGTGCATCCGGCACTCTTACGCCACATGTCTCCTCGGCGCCCGCCTTGACACATGCTATGATCGATAACGCTTATGAGATATGTGCTCAAAAGCTGAATAAGGGACAACGGACAATATTGCACATGGTTGCGGTCCGCGTCAAAGAAGAGTTAGAGGACGAGCTGCAAGAGTCAGTCGGCAAGAGTGAGCCTCTGCGTTGGATGGTACATGGTGAACCCGGTACAGGTAAGTCTTGGGTATATCACGTGCTTTCACAGTTCTTTGACATGCTAGGCTTCGTCAAAGACGTCCACTACGCATTTGCGGCATTTCAAGGCAGAATGGCCCGTGCTATTGGAGGTACCACATTGCATCGTCTTGTAGGCCTTGGATTACATACTTCGGGCACATCATCCGCAACGGAATCCCTTCTCTTCAATCGTCAATCTACGTTGCGTTGGTTGTTCATTGATGAAATTAGTATGGTGTCTCCGCGATTGCATGCCTTGGTGGAATCCCGCTTGCGCACTTACACTCAAGTGGCTGGGACTTACAAGCATGCTCCGGATGGTCATGTACGGTCCTTTGGTGGTTTGAACGTCATCGAATGTGGGGACTTTTGGCAACTACCACCTCCCGGTGAGGGCCACTCACTTATGACAATACCTCCATGGCTAGATGACACCAACGAAAAGGTAGTTAATGCCTTAGTTCGCCACGGGCTAGAACTGTTATGGGGCACCAATGCCTTGGGCATAGTTGGTATGACGGAATTAACGGAAAATATGCGCTTCAAGGATGATGCCCAGTTTCAAGCCGTACTAAAGCAATGTCGGCACGGTGAACTATCAAACGACGGGTTTGACTATTTGAAGTCGCTCGTCCTCACCGATGCATTTGATTTTCGCCTTCAAGATGATCTTTTCGTAAATGCAGCTGTCATTGTTGCCACCAACGATTTAAAATACGCCATCAACAAGCAGCGTGCACAACTATTTGCCGTACAACATGGGAAACGCCTAACGTGGTGTCCTGCTGTCGATAAACCCACCTCGGAAAACATTGGTGATGTTACTTCCAAGGAGTATGTGCGTTGGCTACAATATCATGACCGTTGGACAGCATCTCTATATGGCATGTTGCCTTTGGTTGAAGAGCTTCCAATATTGTTGAGCCACCATATTGATCCGCACAACGATAAGAATTTGCTGAAGGGCACGGAGTGCATCCTTCATAGTTGGGTTTGTGATCCCCGAGAACCTGCCGATGATGGAGAAGGTGATGCCCGCATACTTCATTTCCTTCCTTTGGTGCTCTTCGTAAGAGTGTTGAATGCAAACTGGACCATTCCAGGGTTACAGCAACCTGGTCTTTATCCACTTAGACCAATTCCTCAAACGTGGTACCTGGATCACAAAAAGCAACACCCTGTGCTCTCCATAAATCGCCGACAATGTCCCATTGCTCCCGCTTTTGGTGTTACGACACACTTCTCTCAAGGCGAGACCAGGGCCAAGGCAATCGTGGATTTGACCGGTGATTTTCTACAATGCTACGTGGCAATTAGCCGTGTGCGCTCCGCGAAAGATCTTTTGATTTATCGTCCGTTTGATCCCAGCATCTTTCGGCAAGGAGACCCAGCTGGACCAAAGCGCCTTTTGGAGATCTTGCGTGAAAAAACACTTGCATTCATACAAGCTACACGGCGCAATGACATCCACGTTTCGGCCCAATGTATTGATTGCGGTTGTTGGGATTATCAGAATGTTCGTAGTGACTCTCTACCACTAGGTGACCCATTTCGCTGTCCCACGTGTGAAACTGGGAACTATACATCGAAGTGGTGCCGTTCTTGTGGCATTTGTAAGCCTTTCGTTGCTTACTCTGACGCCAATTGGCGTGCCAGTTACAATCTCCGCCAATGTAAGTCGTGTCGAGCCCCCGCCACCACCACCAAACGCACTTGTCCATCATGCAAGCAATTACGTTTGGCATGCGAATTTAGCGGAGAGGGAAAGTGCGGACTGTGCACAACCCGCACCTGTCCATCGTGCAACAGTTCCCGTTTGGCATCTGAATTCGGCAAGGAAGGCACGTGCAAGAAATGCACAACCCGCACTTGTCCATCGTGCAACAAGTTACGCTTGGCATGCGAATTCAACAAGGGGGGTAAGTGCGGACAATGCACAACCCGCACCTGTCCATCGTGCAACAGCTCCCGTATGGCGTCTGAATTCGGCAAGGATGGCAAATGCGAGAATTGCACAACCCGCACTTGTCCGTCGTGCAACAAATTACGCTTGGCTTGCGAATTTAGCAAGGATGGTGAGTGCGCACATTGCACAACCCGCACCTGTCCATCGTGCAACAGTTCCCGGTTGGCATCTGAATTCGGCAAGGAAGGCACGTGCAAGAAACGCACAACCCGCACTTGTCCATCGTGCAACAAGTTACGCTTGGCTTGCGAATTTAGCAAGGATGGTAAGTGCGGACAATGCACAACCCGCACTTGTCCATCGTGCAACAGCTCCCGTATGGCGTCTGAATTCGGCTAGGAAGGCACGTGCAAGAAATGCACAACCCGCACTTGTCCATCGTGCAACAAGTTACGCTTGGCTTGCGAATTTAGCAAGGATGGTAAGTGCGGACAGTGCACAACCCGCACTTGTCCGTTGTGCAACAAATCACGCTTGGCTGGCGAATTTAGCAAGGATGGTAAGTGCGGACAGTGCACAACCCGCACTTGTCCATCGTGCAACAAATCACGCTTGGCTTGCGAATTTAGCAAGGATGGTAAGTGCGGACAATGCACAACCCGCACTTGTCCATCGTGCAACATGTCACGTATGGCTTGCGAGTTCAGCAAGAATGGAACCTGCCAGCGTTGCAATGCCGCGAACAATCCTTCTCTGTTTCGTTGCGCACAATGTGATACGCAATTCCCTAAGACACAATTTAGTGCAACAGAATTCCGGAATGGATCGCATCGCCGTTGTAAACAGTGCATGGTTGGTCATCGTCCAAAGAGTCCTCAACACTTGGCTCTAAAGTGTTCATCATGTGATGTTGTTAGGCCACGAGATTGGTTTTCAAAGAAGCAATGGGACAAGGGAAGATCAAAGCGTTGTAAGCTGTGCGTGACACCATCTAAGGTGTCTGCACAACAATCACCCTCTTGCATCCGAGAAACTCCCGCTAGTCCTGCAACTTTGGCTACCGCACTTTCTACCACAGCAACACCGTTGGACAAGGAAGGTACTCCCTCTACTCACAAGCAACGTGGTACAAAGAGGTCCCTTGACCATGCGCTCGAGTGTAGCAACAACGGCTACACACCGTCCAAAGAGCATCCCTCCAAGAAGCAACAAGCAACTACACATGTGGAGGCACACCATGCAATGGAGGATATGATAGTTGCAAGGACACAATCGCCGTCTCATGGACATGGACAACAAAGACCTAGGCGCAGAGGCAAAAGCAATCATGCATCACCATCATCACCACGCCCCTCTTCAGCAAACTAGTCACCAAAAGTCTCTAAGTTTGCAAGGGGCGAATCTATTTCACCCGAGATGACCAAACTCAAGTGACAGATGGCATTGGCTTGAGCTTCGCAGCTTGTGGCGCCGTCGGCAATATAGTCTTTTGCCGTTGCTTGCCGTGCAAACCGTTGCGTGCACCGTATCCAATTGAGCAATGCAACCCCAACTCCAACCCATCTCAATACTTCACTTGCACACCAACGGTAAATGCGCAATGCAAGCCATTCCGTGCACCGTATCCAATGGCGCTATGCAAGCCCATCTCCAACCCATCTCATTACTTCTCTTGCACACCAACGGTAAATGCGCAATGCAAGCCGTTCCGTGCACCGTGTCCAATTGAGCAATGCACGCCCCTCTTGCACAACAATGGTGCATGCGCAATGCAAGCCGTTCCGTGCACCGTGTCCAATTGCCCAATGTAAGCCCTTTTCCAAATCATTTCATTACTTCTCTTGCACACCAACGGTGAATGCGCAATGCAAGCCGTTCCATGCACCATGTCCAATTGCCCAATGTACGCCCTTTTCCAAATCATCTCATTACTTCTCTTGCACACCAACGGCAAATACGCAATGCAAGCCGTTCCGTGCACCGTGTCCGATTGCCCAATGTACGCCCTTTTCCAAATCATCTCATAACTTCTCTTGCACACGAACGGTGAATGCGCAATGCAAGCCGTTCCGTGCACGCTGTCCAATTGCGCCATGCAAGCCCATCTCCAACCCATCTCATTACTTCTCTTGCACACCAACGGCAAATACGCAATGCAAGCCGTTCCGTGCACCGTGTCCAATTGCCCAATGTACGCCCTTTTCCAAATCATCTCATAACTTCTCTTGCACACGAACGGTGAATGCGCAATGCAAGCCGTTCCGTGCACGCTGTCCAATTGCGCCATGCAAGCCCATCTCCAACCCATCTCATTACTTCTCTTGCACACCAACGGTGAATGCGCAATGCAAGCCGTCCCGTGCACCCCGTCAAATTGCCCAATCCAAGCCCATCTCCAACCCATCTCATTACTTCTCTTGCACACGAACGGTAAATGCGCAAAGCACGCCGTTCCGTGCAACGTGTCCAATTGCCCAATGTAAGCCCTTTTCCAAATCATCTCATTCCTTCTCTTGCACACCAACGGTGAATGCGCAATGCAAGCCGTCGTGCACCATGTCCAATTGCCCAATGTACGCCCTTTTCCAAATCATCTCATAACTTCTCTTGCACACCAACGGTGAATGCGCAATGCAAGCCGTTCCGTGCACCCTGTCCAATTGCGCCATGCAAGCCCATCTCCAACCCATCTCATTACTTCTCTTGCACACCAACGGCAAATGCGCAATGCAAGCCGTTCCGTGCACCGTGTCCAATTGCCCAATGTACGCCCTTTTCCAAATCATCTCATAACTTCTCTTGCACACCAACAGTGAGGCGCAATGCAAGCCGTTCCGTGCACGCTGTCCAATTGCGCCATGCAAGCCCATCTCCAACCCATCTCATTACTTCTCTTGCACACCAACGGCAAATACGCAATGCAAGCCGTTCCGTGCACCCTGTCAGATTGCCCAATCCAAGCCCATCTCCAACCCATCTCATTACTTCTCTTGCAAACGAACGGTGAATGTGCAAGCCGTTCCGTGCACCGTCTCAGATTGCCATATCCAAGCCCTTCTCCTGGCCATCTCATTATTTCTCTTGCACACAAACGGTCAATGCGCAATGCAAGCTGTTCTGTGTCCCGTGTCCACCAACACTCCGATTCACTTCCACTTTCCCCTTGATGCATTTCTCACCCCATGATGTATCTCTAACCCCATGACCGCCTCGGACACCCATAGGTTTTCGGTACCCATTGCCGGAAATACCCAAGCCGATGCAACCCTACCGTACACGCAAGTAGGGGCGGTGCGAATTGTCGGATCACACCTGGGCCGCATACCCAACAGTTCGGAGGTGCCCGACACTATGTGACAACCAAAAAAGATTTCATTTGGTGACCATGCATGCCAACCCCTCATACCATAGCGTCCTAGCATGTGTCTCCTCACCGGTTAAACTGCCCTCTCGCACCTCTCCCCTCTTCGAGGTGCCTTGCCGAAGGCAATAGAATTTCTTCTGATGACGGTCGACCGCCACTGGTCTCCTGCAGTGGAGAAGTTGCATCCGCAGCAGCTTCGACCCGCGGGTTGATTTGCTGGCGGTTGACCCCGGAATGCTGTCAGGCGGAAGCCGCTGCCAACCAAGCCCGTTGTACCTCCCCCTTCCCCCCCCCTTTGTAAAAGCTACGCCCTTGTCCAAGCTACAGTGGCCGTAGGGACCGTATTAACTTTTCACCTAATTTGATTCAGTACAAATATAGTGCGGCCACATAAGACATGCGTTGGGTGACAAATTTGCCAGCTACATGGAGTTATGGACACATTTGTCGTGAGTGTTTGCCCACTTGAACCCACATAGCTCTGCTTTTGGGGATATTTGTGCATCATATTCCCCTTTCTTGCACCAGCTCACCATGAAATCTTCTCTTTTTGATTCTGGGTGTCTACGCCTTGCCCAAGCTACAATAGGCGTAGGGACCGTATTAATTTGGGGCTTTTGCGTAGCTTTTACAAGGGGGGGGGGGCGGTTACAGGACACCCTAGCCAGTCATACCGGCCGCTGAAGCGGCAGCCTTCGTTCATGGAACCCCCGGTCGCGTTTGTGCCGAACCGTCGCACTTCCCATGCATTGGTCTCCAACCGCTGCCAAGACTGTCGGTCGGCTGGGGCCAGGGCGTCTTCAGAGTAATTAAAAACCAAAGGGGGGGGGGGGAACCCCTCCGCCAAAACCCCCTTCCCCCCTCCCCAGACCAAAGTGACCACCGTGGGAAAAAACGAACCTTACAATAGGGAAATCTTGTCGGGCCATTTTTGGTACACAAACTTTTGGGTCCCAACCCCCCCTCCGCCCCGCTCAAAGACGCCCTGGCTGGCGTCCTACCACCATTTCGCGGCGTGCAACCGTGATCCATTCGGGTGAGTTGCTGAGGTGCATATCAGCAGGGAGTTCCTTTTTGGTCCAGTGTACGCTAAAATTCTTTCTAGTCAGCTGCATGCTCCACAGTGTACTGCACCCTGCATGCTTCAAACTAATCTCTGCACCAGCCAACGCGCTGACTGCTGCGTGAACCCGCACGTGGTGTGGCACCGCACTGCGCGGTGCTCTGCACACAGACAACAGCGACCCCTGCATTTGCAGGTGGCACCCTGTGAGTCGTGCTGGAAATAGACCGGAGACAGGGTCTGCAGCGGCAAGCCCCAGAAGGCCACAATCTGACAGGGGTGTGCCGGGATTCCCTGAATGACAGATAGATATCACGGCAAATGCTGCCTCCGGGCGTGAGTCTTCACCTGCACCATACTCCCGCTGCAGAGCGGTGAGCAACACAGGCAGCTCTGCATTCGAAGAACAGGTGGTCAGCTCCTTGGGTTGACCCCTCCCTTTCACACGGGTGCATTGGAACATACATCAAAGGGTTGTCGGCTCCTCTGGTCAACAACCTCCCCGCTCTCCGAGTATCTTCCAATGCATGGCTTAGCCCGAGGAGTCATGGCTTTGAGAGATCTACCTCCTGCGGCATTCCCTGGAGGGTGTGGTCTCACTGAACCAGACCTCTCCAACAGCCCATCCACCCATCTTTTGCTTGGGTTATACCCCGTTCCGCTTTTGCCTATCGACCAATTACTGTGCTGTGAATGCCTGTGCCTGAAGCCCCTGTACGCTCTTCCGAGGGTTGCGACATATTTGTGTAATCCACCCAGAAGCCATGTATTCCCTGACAATGTACTGTGAGTGTTTCTGGAGTGATTTCTGACGGTGACGACCGTCGTCGCAGCTAGCGTCTTGCCCAAACTGCAGCGGGCGTGGGAACTGTATTGAATTGGGACCTCATGAAGTCTCTACCATTTTTGCTGCAACCCCATAGGACACCGGTTTCCGGTCAAACTGTCATGTTTGTGGGCTCGGGGGACATTTGGGTTGTTGTTGTTTGCCCAATGGTGCCCGCAAATGTTCACTTGATGGGGCCCTGGGCATTATTCTGACCCTTTCCATGTACGGCCTTGTCTGAGCTACAGTACACGTAGGGACCGTATTAATTTGGGCCTTTTCCGTAGCTTGGACAGGGACGGGGGGTATTCCTGATCCCCCTTCCCCCCCGCCCAATGTGACCAATGCATTGCATTGGGACCTGCACCAACTGGCAGCACAAGAAGATACCGAGCTTCGCAAGTGCAGAGAAGAGCACACATGCACACATGTGCCATGTTTGAACACCTTACTTTGATGTACTGCACGAGCATGATCACACAGCAGAACAAAGGATCACACTTTTTGTTCCTTTTTCCCCGCATTTTCCCGCATTTTGTGATGTTCCGTTTGATCGCATAACCCCCCCCCCCCATCCCCAGCAACACATGCGCTCTTGCTCAACAAGCATGTCACACAAAATGGACACGTCACATGCGTTGCACTAACCCTTGGGGCTGGAGATGGTGGTTGTCCAAGCATACAGCTCACCATGCATGGACCGGTCTGATGTAGTCCCACTGCTTATGTCTTCTTGGGGGATGCGCAAACAACGGCGTTGTTTCCGTCATCTTCAGTGCTTTTACTGTTGTTCTCGCAATGGCGGGAGGGGGTAACCGAAACACCTTTGTTGAACAAGGCCCCGGCAGATCTCCTTTGCCGGGTGCCCTCTTTTGAACCAACTTCGAAAGACAACATCCTCCAGTCCCCAGGCACTCCATGAAAGAGCTCCATCTTGGACTCGCCTTTCTGAACCCCGCTGCGGCTGTTAGGGCCCTTGCCCCCCCTCCCAACAAGAGCGTTGCGTGAGTGGGGGCCTTCCTGCCCGATCTTGACATGCTGACATTCAAAAGAGTTCGAGGCTTCCCCCTCAAAGGCAAAATGTGAAACCAACACCCATCCCGCTCTGCAGTTTCTGACAGCAACACGGAGACTCCACCAGCAGGTTGTCCCTGTGGTTCAGGACTCAGTGCCCCTACCCAGCGCCTCAAACGGGGTCGTAATCGACCTGTTCTGGTTGCCTGGTCTCTCTGCTTGGAGGAGTCCCAAGTGGTCAAGCAAAGTGCGCTCAACCCCCGTACATGTGTCCAGGAAAATCCGAAACTCAATCAGGAAGTCAAAGCAACAACCTGCAACCGCTTTGACCAGCCCGATCTCGAAAGCGAGGCTGACAAATGAGCCCTTTGCTCATTGGAAAGCTGCTGCATACGGGCTGGCCCAGAGGGTACAGGTTGGAACGCTATTCATTCATTCGTTCATTCTGTACAGAACGTGTTCTTCAGGTGGGGGGCGCTATTGGCTGGACAATGTGTTGGCAGATTTGTACACAGCTTTGTGAACCCATGAACCCCGCGATGCTTGGGACATGGGGGTTTGTCGTCATCGGCAAATGCAAGAAAGGCACTATGGTGCAGCAATGCATGCGTCCAACCTTCGCGGTTTTTTACGTCCTGCGCCCCCTGCACGTTGCACAGGTTGTCCTCTGCACATTGCATTGTGCTGTCAGCCCATTGCTCTGCGTCCTCTGCACACTGCACAGTGTGCACACTGCCTGCAGTATTTGTGTGCGCCCAGCGCAACCCCAGCTGAAAGGCGTCTGCGCCCCTGTCATGGAGCACCAGTCGCAATGACCCGCCAGGAGATTGCTACATCAGAGGAGCCCAGTGCATCAAGTGAGCTGCCTACCGTAGGCTGGAGGTGCCCAGGACCCTCACCAGAACAGCATCGCCTTGTCAGATCAGCCCGCGGTGTTGTTTCCTCAACTTTCGGAACGCCAGAGATGATGCGGGTCCTTCCTCTGATCGTCCATGAAAATGAAGTATTTTTCCTGCTGGGGCTCGGGGTGGCACTTCAGGGATGCCGATTCCTGTCCCGCCAGTTTCTGCCCCTGCCTTAAGTGCATGACTCTGATGCACCTCCATAGACATGGCAGACTGGGCCTTGATGATGTGTTGTTCAGCTGCTTGTGTCGTTTCACGGTGCGCCCGGACAATGCCCTTATCAGAACAACAGGAGGTGTTGTTCCCGTCATCTTTAGTGCCTTTACCGTTGTTCGCGCCGGGGGAGGAGGGTACCATTTTTCTTATCGGTTGACATATTTTTTGATTATGGGCACCTGCGCAACAGATTGATCACGATGGCTAATACCAGCCTGGCATTTGCTTTCATATCTCGGGAGCCGCCTTCTGCCCCGCCTCCTCCACCCGGCGGAACTCTGCGTCGCGTCATTTTATGTGGACTGCCCCTGTGTTCCCGCAGCACCAGCATTTTGTTGCGTTTTGTGCAGCAGCTGGACCACGGAAATTTCTTCTGATGACGGTCGACCGCCACTGGTCTCCTGCAGTGGAGAAGTTGCATCCGCAGCAGCTTCGACCCGCGGGTTGATTTGCTGGCGGTTGACCCCGGAATGCTGTCAGGCGGAAGCCGCTGCCAGCCAAGCCCGTTGTACCTCCCCCTTCCCCCCCCCTTTGTAAAAGCTACGCCCTTGTCCAAGCTACAGTGGCCGTAGGGACCGTATTAACTTTTCACCTAATTTGATTCAGTACAAATATAGTGCGGCCACATAAGACATGCGTTTGGTGACAAATTTGCCAGCTACATGGAGTTATGGACACATTTGTCGTGAGTGTTTGCCCACTTGAACCCACATAGCTCTGCTTTTGGGGATATTTGTGCATCATATTCCCCTTTCTTGCACCAGCTCACCATGAAATCTTCTCTTTTTGATTCTGGGTGTCTACGCCTTGCCCAAGCTACAATAGGCGTAGGGACCGTATTAATTTGGGGCTTTTGCGTAGCTTTTACAAGGGGGGGGGGGCGGTTACAGGACACCCTAGCCAGTCATACCGGCCGCTGAAGCGGCAGCCTTCGTTCATGGAACCCCCGGTCGCGTTTGTGCCGAACCGTCGCACTTCCCATGCATTGGTCTCCAACCGCTGCCAAGACTGTCGGTCGGCTGGGGCCAGGGCGTCTTCAGAGTAATTAAAAACCAAAGGGGGGGGGGGGAACCCCTCCGCCAAAACCCCCTTCCCCCCTCCCCAGACCAAAGTGACCACCGTGGGAAAAAACGAACCTTACAATAGGGAAATCTTGTCGGGCCATTTTTGGTACACAAACTTTTGGGTCCCAACCCCCCCTCCGCCCCGCTCAAAGACGCCCTGGCTGGCGTCCTACCACCATTTCGCGGCGTGCAACCGTGATCCATTCGGGTGAGCTGCTGAGGTGCATATCAGCAGGGAGTTCCTTTTTGGTCCAGTGTACGCTAAAATTCTTTCTAGTCAGCTGCATGCTCCACAGTGTACTGCACCCTGCATGCTTCAAACTAATCTCTGCACCAGCCAACGCGCTGACTGCTGCGTGAACCCGCACGTGGTGTGGCACCGCACTGCGCGGTGCTCTGCACACAGACAACAGCGACCCCTGCATTTGCAGGTGGCACCCTGTGAGTCGTGCTGGAAATAGACCGGAGACAGGGTCTGCAGCGGCAAGCCCCAGAAGGCCACAATCTGACAGGGGTGTGCCGGGATTCCCTGAATGACAGATAGATATCACGGCAAATGCTGCCTCCGGGCGTGAGTCTTCACCTGCACCATACTCCCGCTGCAGAGCGGTGAGCAACACAGGCAGCTCTGCATTCGAAGAACAGGTGGTCAGCTCCTTGGGTTGACCCCTCCCTTTCACACGGGTGCATTGGAACATACATCAAAGGGTTGTCGGCTCCTCTGGTCAACAACCTCCCCGCTCTCCGAGTATCTTCCAATGCATGGCTTAGCCCGAGGAGTCATGGCTTTGAGAGATCTACCTCCTGCGGCATTCCCTGGAGGGTGTGGTCTCACTGAACCAGACCTCTCCAACAGCCCATCCACCCATCTTTTGCTTGGGTTATACCCCGTTCCGCTTTTGCCTATCGACCAATTATTGTGCTGTGAATGCCTTGCAATGCCGGGCACATGGATGATTGCTTCTTGTGATTTACTGCACTCACACCAGGTATTTTCCAATTCATGGAAGGTGTCTTTGAAGATGTTCATCTCATGGGCTGAAGAATCTCCACGAACTCCTTTCATGTTGTTGCATGTTGCAGCCAAACCATGGATATTGGGATGCAAAGCTATGGGAAATGTGGGTATGTGAGCAACACACCCACAACAATTACGTGCATACATCGGCTTTTGATGCTTCTGCCTTGGGTCCGGAAACTACTGAGGAGCTTAGACGTCGTCTTGTACTGTGGGCTTCGTTAAGGAGCCAGGTTTGTGGGCATTTGGAAGGGGGGCAATTTGGAGGCTTTTCTGGGAACATACGTTGCAAAAGAAGTGCGCAGTGTGAGTGCAGTGCAAGGACTTCCTCAGGAGAACAAGAGTGCCTGACAGTCTTTGTACACTGTGCAGAAGGGTTGCGAAGTCCGAATGCATAGTCCCAATGCATGTGTGCGTAAACAACATCCTTGTCAGAACAGCAAGAAGCGTCGTTTCCGTCATCTTCAGTGCTTTTACTGTTGTTCTCGCAATGGCGGGAGGGGGTAACCGAAACACCTTTGTTGAACAAGGCCCCGGCAGATCTCCTTTGCCGGGTGCCCTCTTTTGAACCAACTTCGAAAGACAACATCCTCCAGTCCCAAGGCACTCCATAAAAGAGCTCCATCTTGGACTCGCCTTTCTGAACCCCGCTGCGGCTGTTAGGGCCCTTGCCCCCCCTCCCAACAAGAGCGTTGCGTGAGTGGGGGCCTTCCTGCCCGATCTTGACATGCTGACATTCAAAAGAGTTCGAGGCTTCCCCCTCAAAGGCAAAATGTGAAACCAACACCCATCCCGCTCTGCAGTTTCTGACAGCAACACGGAGACTCCACCAGCAGGTTGTCCCTGTGGTTCAGGACTCAGTGCCCCTACCCAGCGCCTCAAACGGGGTCGTAATCGACCCGTTCTGGTTGCCTGGTCTCTCTGCTTGGAGGAGTCCCAAGTGGTCAAGCAAAGTGCGCTCAACCCCCGTACATGTGTCCAGGAAAATCCGAAACTCAATCAGGAAGTCAAAGCAACAACCTGCAACCGCTTTGACCAGCCCGGTCTCGAAAGCGAGGCTGACAAATGAGCCCTTTGCTCATTGGAAAGCTGCTGCATACGGGCTGGCCCAGAGGGTACAGGTTGGAACGCTATTCATTCATTCGTTCATTCTGTACAGCACGTGTTCTTCAGGTGGGGGGCGCTATTGGCTGGACAATGTGTTGGCAGATTTGTACACAGCTTTGTGAACCCATGAACCCCGCGATGCTTGGGACATGGGGGTTTGTCGTCATCGGCAACTGCAAGAAAGGCACTATGGTGCAGCAATGCATGCGTCCAACCTTCGCGGTTTTTACGTCCTGCGCCCCCTGCACATTGCATCCTGCGCGCCCTGCACGGCCAATGACCGTCAAGAGACAGAGAACAGCTGCGTGGGTACATGTTGATAGACTGGAGGATAGTGCCTTGCCATGCTGGACCATGCCATGCCATCCCACGCTATCCCACGGCCTGCCTGTGCCACGCGATATGGTGGCACACAATGCCACATGCCATGCCATACAATGCCATGCCATTCCACACATACCATGTCAAGCTATGCCACAGCCCCAAGGGACTGCAGGGCCCAGCTGCATCCAATGAAAAGCCTGCAAATGACATACATATCTCCAATCCTACCACTTAGTCGCGCAGGTGCCCATGACCTAAAGTATGTCATCCCATGGCACAAATGCAGCACGGCCAAAAGCGCCGCGCAAGCAGCAGGTCACTGCACAGCGCGGGGATTGCACAAGCACAAGCGAAGGGGAACGTACCAAAAGATGTTTGAGGGAGAGCCAAACTACCTGTGCCACACGTTGCACGTATTGTACTCTGCACATGGCATCGTGCTGTCAGCACATTGCCCTGCGTCTCATCGTGCTGTCAGCACATTGCCCTGCGTCTTTTGCACACTGCACAGTGTGCACACTGCCTGCAGTATTTTTGTGCGCCCAGCGCAACCCCTGTCATGGAGCACCAGTCGCAATGACCCGCCAGGAGATTCCTACATCAGAGGAGCCCAATGCATCAAGTGAGCTGCCTACCGTTGGCTGGAGGTGCCCAGGACCTTCACCAGAACAGCATCGCTGAGGTTGGCTATGACAGCAGTCCCAAAGACATGCTGTGATCGGGTACTTGCAGGAGGTGCGAACAGTTCCTCCTTTGCGAACAGAAAGCGGGCGGAGTTGGAGAGGCTCGTTGCAATCTCATTTGGAGATTAGCGGAATATAGCCTTCCGCCAGCCTAATCGGCCATACCCCCGATTCAGCAACTGTGCTAGCATGTTTAGGGTTAGTTCGTCCTTTACGAAATTGTTGTGTAATGCAGATTCTGTTGTGTAGAGTTGGCCCAACCGCCCCACCCACCCCGCTCCACCTTCTACTTGCAGCAGCGTTGTTAGGCTTCATTGCTTTGACAGTGCAATCAAACATGGAGGGCAGAGCAAATCACTGATGAGTTCATCTTTTGTTGTGCATGCTTCAGCATATCAGTGCCGCAAACCACCTTTTTCGGGCAAAGCCAGTGCACGGCTGATCCCCACCACTCCAGACTGGTCGCTTGCACTGACGTTCAGTGGGATCCGCAGTGCTGCCATTTTATCCGAACACGGGCAGTGGCGGACCAATGCCCGCTGCTGAAAACGAAGTTGAGGACACAGATCCAATAGATGGTGGGCTGCTTGATAAATGCTTGCACAATGGCAGCACCACTGCAGAGACACCACTTCATTTGGGGTGTCTGAGCTTCGCGCGCCATGAGCATCTGTTTGTTCTAAGGGATGTGGACATGAGCCGTGTGCTCTTGTACGGTGGACCAGACTCTGGGCATGTCGGGCTTGCAAGTGAGGGAGGGGGGGGGGGTCAATAGAGCCCCCAAAATCTTTTGGGGGGGGGTTGGGATAAGGGCTCTATTGACAGGCACCATTAATCAGTTGTTATGAACTCTGGCGCCAAAGGCGCCGAAATCACCTCGCAGAGGTTGTTAGATCAAAGCCAGGCAGGCGTATATATGGGGAAAATGCCACATACCCCCCCCATTTTGGCCTTTTTGGGCCTATTCGCGTACCCTACCCCAAGGGGTTGAATTGTTAGTTTAACCCCTTGTAAAATCATTATTTTGTTCAATAAACGCATCCCCCAATGAGTTTTTGGTCCGGACCCCCCCAGACCCCCCCCACTTGAAACCCACTTTTTTGAGGTTTTGAGGGAGGGGGGGGGGGGGGGGGGTGGGGGGTGGGGGTGGGGGGGGGGGGGTCAAAAAATGACCCCCCATTTTTTTTTGGGTCGAAAATCATGAATCTTTTGGTTTTTTTCGATTTTGAGCCGAAAAAGTGTTGCCGGGTCCCGACTCCATAGGGTTTGTATGGGGCGGAGTGGGACGAGCGCAGTTCATGCACTTTTCAGCCATTTTTGCTATGTTGGCGGTTTTGGCGACCTCAGTGACCCCGTGGTACCCACTCTGAGGGGTGCAAGTGGGGATGTTGTGACAATATATGCCTACTAGGATACGGAAGGACGTTTTTTGCAGTCTCTAGCCTTGCCTGGGGCCGTTCACAACCCGTGCCAAAGAGGCGAAATGACTGTTTCCACCAATAATGGCCTAGTGAATGGGCCAGTACACAACCTGCTTATGCAGTTTTTCACCCTGGGCAGCTCAAAAATCGAAGTTTTCGAAACTTGTTTTTTTGATGTTGTGACCACCCAAAATGACCATCCAAGGTATGTAAAACATGTTTTAGGCTGTATATGCGTGTTTTTCATCCTATTTGGGTATGAGATCCGGGGGGGGGGGGGGGGGTCTCCCAAGGGATTGGTACACAACCCCGCTTATGCAGTTTTTCACCCCGGGCACCTCAAAAATCGAAGTTTTCGAAACTTGTTTTTATGATATTGTGGCCACCTAAAATGACCATCCAAGGTATGTAAAGCATGTTTTAGGCCGTATTTACATGTTTTTCACCCTATTTGGGTATTAGGTCCGGAGGGGAGGGGGGGGGGGGGCTCCCAAGGGATTGGTACACAACCTGCTTATGCAGTTTTTCACCCCGGGCAGCTCAAAAATCGAAGTTTTCGAAACTTGTTTTTTTGATATTGTCACCACCAAAAATGACCATCCAAGGTATGTAAAACATGTTTTAGGCTGTATATGCATGTTTTTCATCCTATTTGGGTATGAGATCCGGGGGGGGGGGGGGGGGTCTCCCAAGGGATTGGTACACAACCTGCTTATGCAGTTTTTCACCCCGGGCAGCTCAAAAATCGAAGTTTTCGAAACTTGTTTTTTTGATATTGTGACCACCTAAAATGACCATCCAAGGTATGTAAAGCATGTTTTAGGCCGTATTTACATGTCTTTCACCCTATTTGGGTATTAGGTCCGGGGGGGAAGGGGGGGGGGGGGGGGGCTCCCAAGGGATTGGTACACAACCTGCTTATGCAGTTTTTCACCCCGGGCAGCTCAAAAATCGAAGTTTTCGAAACTTGTTTTTTTGATATTGTCACCACTTAAAATGACCATCCAAGGTATGTAAAGCATGTTTTAGGCCGTATTTACATGTTTTTCACCCTATTTGGGTATTGGCCGCACGGGGGAGGGGGGGGGGGGGGGGGCCTCCCAAGGGATTGGTACACAACCTGCTTATGCAGTTTTTCACCCCGGGCAGCTCAAAAATCGAAGTTTTCGAAACTTGTTTTTTTTGATATTGTGACCACCCAAAATGACCATCCAAGGTATGTAAAGCATTTTTTAGGCCGTATTTACATGTTTTTCACCCTATTTGGGTATTGGCCGCACGGGGGGGGGGGGGGGGGGGCTCCCAAGGGATTGGTACACAACCTGCTTGTGTAGTTTTTCACCCTGGGCAGCTCAAGAATCGAAGTTTTTGAAACTTGTTTTTTTGATGTTGTGACCACCCAAAATGACCATCCAAGGTATGTAAAACATGTTTTAGGCTGTATATGCATGTTTTTCATCCTATTCGGGTATTAGGTCCGGGGGGGGGGGGGGGGGTCTCCCAAGGGATTGGTACACAACCTGCTTATGCAGTTTTTCAACCCGGGCAGCTCAAAAATCGAAGTTTTCGAAACTTGTTTTTTTGATATTGTGACCACCTAAAATGACCATCCAAGGTATGTAAAGCATGTTTTAGGCCGTATTTACATGTTTTTCACCCTATTTGGGTATTAGGTCCGGGGGGGAGGGGGGGGGGGGGCTCCCAAGGGATTGGTACACAACCTGCTTATGCAGTTTTTCACCCCGGGCAGCTCAAAAATCGAAGTTTTCGAAACTTGTTTTTTTGATGTTGTGACCACCCAAAATGACCATCCAAGGTATGTAAAACATGTTTTAGGCTGTATATGCGTGTTTTTCATCCTATTTGGGTATGAGATCCGGGGGGGGGGGGGGGGTCTCCCAAGGGATTGGTACACAACCCCGCTTATGCAGTTTTTCACCCCGGGCAGCTCAAAAATCGAAGTTTTCGAAACTTGTTTTTATGATATTGTGGCCACCTAAAATCACCATCCAAGGTATGTAAAGCATTTTTTAGGCCGTATTTACATGTTTTTCACCCTATTTGGGTATTAGGTCCGGAGGGGAGTGGGGGGGGGGGGGGGGGGCTCCCAAGGGATTGGTACACAACCTGCTGACGCAGCTTTTCACCCCGGGCAGCTCAAAAATCGAAGTTTTCGAAACTTGTTTTTTTGATATTGTCACCACCCAAAATGACCATCCAAGGTATGTAAAGCATGTTTTAGGCCGTATTTACATGTTTTTCACCCTATTTGGGTATTGGCCGCACGGGGGGGGGGGGGGGGGGCTTCCAAGGGATTGGTACACAACCTGCTTATGCAGTTTTTCACCCCGGGCAGCTCAAAAATCGAAGTTTTTGAAACTTGTTCTTTTGATATTGTGACCACCCAAAATGACCATCCAAGGTATGTAAAACATGTTTTAGGCTGTATATGCATGTTTTTCATCCTATTTGGGTATGAGATCCGGGGGGGGGGGGTCTCCCAAGGGATTGGTACACAACCTGCTTATGCAGTTTTTCAACCGGGGCAGCTCAAAAATCGAAGTTTTCGAAACTTGTTTTTGTGATATTGTGACCACCTAAAATGACCATCCAAGGTATGTAAAGCATGTTTTAGGCCGTATTTACATGTCTTTCACCCTATTTGGGTATTAGGTCCGGGGGGGAGGGGGGGGGGGGGCTCCCAAGGGATTGGTACACAACCTGCTTATGCAGTTTTTCACCCCGGGCAGCTCAAAAATCGAAGTTTTTGAAACTTGTTTTTTTGATATTGTCACCACTTAAAATGACCATCCAAGGTATGTAAAGCATTTTTTAGGCCGTATTTATGTACTTTTTACCCTATTTAGGGTGTGTGTGTGGCTTGGGGTAGAATCTCCGCGAGGTGGACTTGCCGAAGGCCATAGAATTTGGCCCGAAAAAGTTTTTTCCACCAATAATTTCCCCCCCCCACATTTGAGTAGTCAAAATGATCAGCGCGATGTGGGTATCATTTTGAGCCATAGATGTTGGGTTGACCCCCCCCCCCCTGGCACGGCAGGTCGGGCGCCCCCGCCCTGAACCCCCCCCTCCCGTCACGGCGGCCGAGGGAGGGGGGGGGGGGGTTGGGAAAACGGGCTTCCGTGTCACCCCCCCCCCCCCCCGCAGAGCAATGTTCTTCCCGCCCAGTGCAGCACAGTGCAGGGGAGGGCAGTGCACAGCACACACAGTGCGCTTCGCAGCACAGTACACACAGTGCAGTGCAGGGCGCAGCACGCACAGTGCATGGCAGCACAGTGCAGTGCAGTGCGCCGCAGCACACACAGTGCAGTGCAGTGCCGTGCACGCCACACACAGTGCGGTGCGGAGCTCCACACACACAGTGCACTGCAGCACAGAGCAGAGCAGTGCAGTGCACATGCTCAGTGACACACGCACAGTGAACTCCACTCCATTCACTAATTTTTTTGCTGCAGCCCCGAAATTGTACGTTAAGCAAAGGGGTGTTGATAGCCCTGAGTTTGATGTGTTGGGGTGGTAGGATAGGGCATGCAACCACATGGGTTTGGCAACCCTGGGACATGCAGCGCTGGATGCCCTCACCTACCCAGTGACTACGGCTGCTGCTGAGGGCTCATTTCGCCTCTTGAAAGATTTTTTGACCCCTGATCAGCGCTCCATGTCACATGCTTTGCAGATTGGGCATTTGCTTGCCGGTGTTCCCACTTTGGGCACTGTAGACACAGGCAACAATTTGCCATTCTTCTCGTTTGTGCTGCACTTCTTTTGCCCAACATGTGCCCTGCAGTTCACTGGCCTGATTCTGCGAAAATCCCCCCGCAATTTGGGGGTGGTCGTTGGGGAAGCCCACCTTCGAAAAGCTTTTCTTGAGCTGGGTCCACAAGGCGGTCTACCCTCTGCTCTCCCCTCAGCTACACTGCCGGCAGTTCGGTGGTCGTCAGGGCACCTCCACTGCGCACGCCACACACACGTTCCTGGACGACATGGACAGACTTGACTCGGTTGAGGCCATATTGGCATTTGATGTTTATCACGCGTTTGACAGCCCCCCGAAATACCTAATCCACCAGGTCCTCGACCGAATGGGCACCCCACTCAAGCTACTGCGTATTCTTTCCCTGGTGCTTGAGAGGGGTGCCACATTTATCAGGGGTGCTGAAGGTGAAGTCTTTCGCACCTCCCATGGAGTTAAACAGGGCTGTCCCATGTCATGTTTTCTGTTTGTATTGGTCTTCGACATCCCCCTGCGTTACCTCTCCCACCATGGCGTTGTCTTCTCCGCGTACGTTGACGACATCTCCTCCCCGTCCCCCCGCACTGCCAGTCAAACGCATGCCTCCCTTGTCCAGCTAGCGCTGAGTTTGATAGGATGCCAACTTAACGTTACCAAAAGCGAGTCACTGTCAATGTCTGGTTCCCCGCCGCCCTTGGCTGTGCTGCCCAAATACCTACACCCTCCTGCCGCCCTCCAGGTGCACCCCGATACTATTTGGCTGCCTATCTCTGCCGATGTGCCGCCGTGGGCTGACGAGGTCCCTCGACCCTTCACCCGCACAGCATGCCTGATGCATTTGGGACACCCACTGCCAGCCCGTCTACATATCCCTCACGCCATTACCGTCATCACCAGCGAGCTCAAAGCTCAACCGAACGAATTGCACTCCCATCCCATACAGGTGCTAGATCGGGTCTTACTGGTCAACAGCATGGTCCTTCCCCGTCTGCTGTACAGGACGGAATGCCTCCCCCTGACGGCTGAGCAGACCACGCAACTTGGTGTCGTACTTGAGCGGTTCGTCTTCGGTGTCGTCGGGTTACCCATGGTTGTGGCGAAGAAGACACTATACACCCACCGCTCCCGAGGTTTAGGCATGGGATACTTCCCGGTCCTCCATCCAACGCGTGTCCTGGATCTCCTGCACCGGAACCAGTTTCTGCATGCCTTCTCTCTGCACCCCCGTTGCTCCATGACCCCCTACTCCATGTTCTGCTCCGCACTTACCGTAATGGGGCCCCCGTCCACCTCTACGGTCCCCCCGTGTTTATCAGCTGAGAGGCCAGCAAACTACAGCGCGAGGCTACAGCGGTCATGTCAGTGGCTGGACTTGTCGTGTTTGTAGTGCCCTCCAAGCTGCGCCCCGAGTGCACATATACTGACGGCAGCAAGCTGGGAGTTCCCCCCGCATCTGGGGCAGCTGCCATTATGCCGGGTGGTCGCATTGCTGTCTGCAGGGTCCCAGGGGTACCCAACTCGTACAAAGCTGAGTTGGTGGGGATGCTACTCGGATCTCACTTTTCTGGGGAGGGAGAGAAAATTCGCCTGGATTGCCAGGGTGCTATCGCTTCAGCGCTCAGCCAAAAGCGCCCGATCAGGCAAGCGGGTTGGGTACAGAAGGTCCGCCGCTCCCTCTCCGCAAAAGGGCAACAGCCAGAGTGGGTTGAAGGGCACGTGGGCCATGAGTTCAACGAGGCCTCTGATCAGTATGCGCGTCTTGGCACTGCCCTCCCCCCCCCCCCCCCTGCACGGCCCTCTTCTCCCTGGGACGTTGTTCGGCATGGCGAGTCCATGGTTCCCCCCCACAAAGTCTGGACACACGACTTGCCCCCAAGCCATACCCACCAAGACTTCCACCCGTTGTCATGGAGGCCACTAAAATTCCGTCGCTTAGCGTGGCACAAATGGCTTTTTGGTCTGCAGAGTCGCTCAGGGTACACACACTATGCGACCTACTGGTCCGATAAGCCCCCGCCACACACATGCTCGCACTGTCTCTGTTTTCACAACTTGAGCGTGCACGGACACTTGGCGCACTGTGCGGAAAGCCACCCCGTGGTCCAGGCATGGCTGTCGGCGTGGAGCCCCCGTGCGGGCGCCGCCTCTTGGCGCCGTCTGGCCCATCGCAGCGATCTGCGCATCGCTGGTCGTTTGGCTATCCCGCGCAGCTTGTATCGCCACTTGGTTCGGACGCTGGGGGGCTTCCGTGCGGCCCGCAAAGAGATAGGTTCATACCAGGACAGGGTGCTGGACTCTGTCACTGCTGCTCTGGCCTCAGCAATCCCACCCAAGTCTAAGCGCCCCAATGTGTTTGTATCGGCCGATTGGGATTCACCTACCCCCTTGTTGTAACTGCCCCCATGTTTGTCATATGCATGCCATCATGGCTGGCATATAATTTCTGACTGTCACGCTGCGACCTGTGGCGGGCTCTGCCCTGGGCTGTTCTTATAGCCGACGCGAATGCCACGTGGCGGGCTCTGCCCTGGGCTGTTCTTATAGCCGACGCGAATGCCACTAACTCAGCTACGCCCCCTGTCTCTCCTCAGGACATCCTGACATACTGGCGATCATTCTGGGGACTTTTCTCTGGCGCTGCCACCACTTGATCCGCTATGTAAGCCCTCACTGGTTACCATGCTCACCTGCCTCTTGGCCGCACAGATGGACAATCAATGTCTGTGGAGCTACACGCTGGTGGATGCCAGCTCTGCATTTGCTAGTGCCTCAGAGCGGTGCCGCATACCCCTGCAGCGCCTTCCCTCGACGGCCGTGGTTACTCTGGTCTACCAAGCGTGCACCACCGAGTCGCTCCCCCGTCCACCAATTATGTCGCGCCCAGTTTGCATATAACAGGCCGTCTGCTCATGGTCCATGTCCTGCATTCGCTAGCTGGAACAAGCACAATGTGCGACGCTTCCTGGCCTTCCCAACTTGAGCGTGCACGGACACTTGGCGCACTGTGCGGAAAGCCACCCCGTGGTCCAGGCATGGCTGTCGGCGTGGAGCCCCCGTGCGGGCGCCGCCTCTTGGCGCCGTCTGGCCCATCGCAGCGATCTGCGCATCGCTGGTCGTTTGGCTATCCCGCGCAGCTTGTATCGCCACTTGGTTCGGACGCTGGGGGGCTTCCGTGCGGCCCGCAAAGAGATAGGTTCATACCAGGACAGGGTGCTGGACTCTGTCACTGCTGCTCTGGCCTCAGCAATCCCACCCAAGTCTAAGCGCCCCAATGTGTTTGTATCGGCCGATTGGGATTCACCTACCCCCTTGTTGTAACTGCCCCCATGTTTGTCATATGCATGCCATCATGGCTGGCATATAATTTCTGACTGTCACGCTGCGACCTGTGGCGGGCTCTGCCCTGGGCTGTTCTTATAGCCGACGCGAATGCCACGTGGCGGGCTCTGCCCTGGGCTGTTCTTATAGCCGACGCGAATGCCACTAACTCAGCTTCGCCCCCTGTCTCTCCTCAGGACATCCTGACATACTGGCGATCATTCTGGGGACTTTTCTCTGGCGCTGCCACCACTTGATCCGCTATGTAAGCCCTCACTGGTTACCATGCTCACCTGCCTCTTGGCCGCACAGATGGACAATCAATGTCTGTGGAGCTACACGCTGGTGGATGCCAGCTCTGCATTTGCTAGTGCCTCAGAGCGGTGCCGCATACCCCTGCAGCGCCTTCCCTCGACGGCCGTGGTTACTCTGGTCTACCAAGCGTGCACCACCGAGTCGCTCCCCCGTCCACCAATTATGTCGCGCCCAGTTTGCATATAACAGGCCGTCTGCTCATGGTGCATGTCCTGCATTCGCTAGCTGGAACAAGCACAATGTGCGACGCTTCCTGGCCTCCCCGGCGCTATCTGGCGCGGTTCAATCGTGTTGCTGATTTTTTACCATTGCGATCTGCCAATCAAGGGTGCATTGGGTGAATTGTCAGATGGATGCTGCTGATTTTGCTGCCCCCGACACAGTGACCTGGGTGCAACAGGGTTGCCTTGGATGAGATGGCTACGTCGATGAGCCATGGAATTCTGTTGGGACGGTCGTCCACGTGGTGTGAGAATGCTGGGTATCTGGGTGAGATAGTATGCTGATTCGCCAGTTTGGCCTCATCGGTTACTCTGGAGGTGCCCACGCCCCGCCGTCTCTTCAACCTTGTCCCTCTTTCACGTCCAGCACAACACAACGCGTCGTGCAGCCAGTTGCGTATAATACCGCCCCCCCCTCCCGTGAACACGCATGTGTGCACCCCCGATCCCCCTCTGTGTCTCTTTTTTTTCGCCAACCGTTGGCAGGTTGGCCCTCCCATGGTACACCGACCCCCACCCCTACACCATGCGAGTGGAATGCCATTTTCTTCCTTCCCCTGTGGGCGACCCACCGCGCCCTGGTCGCCCACTGCCAGCCCCCCCCCCCCCCACCGGTCCCCCATGTCTCCCACCCTATGTACCTCTGTTTTCCACGTATGATGGGATATATGCTCAGGACAGGAACCCGCCCAGACAGTACCCCCAGATTATCTGCCACTGCCCCCGGGCATGGAGTATGGGGCGACCACTTCTGTGATGTCCACTTTGTAGCACTATTTACTACCTTGCATCGTCCCGCCGCCGCTGTGACCCCAGCCTGCCAACCTGCTGACCCTTGACTTGGGGATGTGGGTGACTCAATGTATATTGGGCTGGCCTCCTGAGAACACTGCAACTGTGGCTTTGGACTTGTATTACAAAAAAAAAAAGCTTTTCTTGAGCGCTCCAGTTGAACCCATTGAGTCAGCCACAGAATGAAAATATTGGGGGTGGCTATGTCCTTCGCTGAACACAAATCTCTTGACGTCACTAGCCTATCATTTTTGACACAGTACCTCCTCCCCATGGATCTGGCGCAAGCAACAACAGCGAGCAACATTTCACCGATGCGTTTCGCATATTACTCTGACATACTAGCCAGGTGGCAGCCGCAAGTCTAGAGACTGCCAGCCCCACACGTGGATTTGCAAAATCCCGGATTTGATCAAAACGCTCACCTGTGGCAGCTCGGGGCGCCAGCCGGAAGTTGGGGGTCTACCCTACAGAATTGGCCCTATTCCAGCTTTTTCTGGCGAAGTCAGCTAAAACTGGGCCAAAACAGGGGGGGGGGGCTTATCAAAAACGATCGTTGCCGATTTAGCTTGCGTTCCTTATGTCAAGGAAGGTTGTTTCACCTTCTGAATTCACGACATGTCCACAGAATGCCCCCAAGATGCTCCCAAATAGTCTAGAAATGCTGTGGTTTGGCCTAAAGCGGTGCAGCAACCACGATTGGGCAAAATCTCCGGCTACATGGCTTGGAATCCAAATCCAAGGGCATTTAGGCTACCCGCAATCCCAACCCAATTCCAACCCTGAAGACTGCCAAAAGGTACGCCTTGACCTTAGTACCGGTGGAGGCTTGGCCATGGCGAACTAGCTCCCGGAGCTCAGTTGGCCTGCAGATGGTTTTTTTTTCGTGGTCCGCCTGTGTAGACGGTGCACAGTGATTCGTGCCCCACAGGAGTGCTGTCGGATGTGGTTGGAAGTGGAAGTGGAAGTGCCCGTCTGCACTAGGGGCGGGGGGGGGGGGGGGCAATAGAAGAGAACCGAGCTTCCAGACTGCCGACTTGAGTCCCACGCGCATTTATTGGCAGTGTTTAGATACGCAGTGCACATATACTGTGTGGAAAGAAAAACAGGTTTCCATGTACACATTTTTAATGCACCCCCACCCCCACTTGCGAGAACAACGGCCTTATCAGAACAACACGAGGTGTTGCTTCCGCAACTTTTGGAGCCATGTGATTGGGCGGTTCCATACGGACGACGTCGACATCTCTCTTCGGTATGGGACTGGCCGTCTTGGCGCCGCAGATTGCAATGCAAGGCGGAGACGGCCGAGGAGGGGGACCAGGGGGACCAGCGGCACACCAGACTTATGCCCCGGCTGCCTAGGGGCTGGAAGTGGGACCAGCAACTGGCTACTGACATCCTGCGTTGGGTACCGGATCTACAGTGAATAGCAGTGGATAGCAGGCGAGGTCACCTTTGCACAGCTTTCTGTGTACTTCAAGCTAACGGGGGCGCGTGAGCGCACCGGGCGCGTGCCGGGCATCATTTTTGACCCGTGCCCCACCTGTGACCTTTCAGGGGGTGCACTAATGGGCGCACTTAGCGCAGCGCAACTATGTGGGTGGCTAGCTAAAGACCCATACTTCGAGATACTAGGGGCATCATTGTTACCCCCTAGTGTAGGTTTTGACTTCTGATTTTGTCCCCCTTTGTTTGGGGATTCCCGAGAATGCAGGGGTGACGTAGCATTTCCGCCCTGGTTTGGGCCCCCACGAAGGCAAGGGTGAGGCAGCCAATTCTGATTTTGTCCCCTTTTGTTTGGGGATCCCCGAGAATGTAGGGGTGACGTAGCATTTCCGCCCTCTTTTGGGTTGCCACGCAAGATGAGGCAGAGGATGAGGCAGAAGTGTGTGTGTTGTGTTGTCACAAGTGCTCCACCGTCACATTTTGTGATGAGTGTAAGGAGCACTATTGTACTCAATGTATTGACACCCACACTTGTGGGAGCAATGGTGTTTGTTAAGTACAATACAATGACAGTTATAGTGGTTGAATTCACAGCTATTGCTTTATTATGCAACTTGCTTTGCAGGGAAAGTGTGCAGTGCAACGTGGTCTACTCGGGGGGCTTATCCATGAGAGGGTAAATCTAGGGCTAAAGTTGGGACAGTTGATAGAAAAGTAGTGCGCCGGGCGCGCGCCGGGCAAACACCCCCCCAACGGCGCGGCGGGCGCTCCCTGCCCGCCCTGAGCACTCACTGCACATGACAATGCTCCCAATGCAGGAGGGGCGGCCATGCTATGGCAAGCCGTCACGATGCTGCAGCCCCACATGCTGGCGGAGGAGATCTTGCCGGCCAAGGAGATGCCGCGGTGCAAAGCCCTCATACCGCTCGGAGGCCGAGCCAACTTGCGGGTTGCAGGGCGGCGGTATTTTGTGTCGCGGGGCCAGATGCTCCAGCAGCTGGAGCACCTGGCGACGCACTTTGGCAGTGTGGATTGCAGTGTCCGCTGCACGCGCCGCCTCCGTCAGATTTTCAAGCGAGTTCTATCACCGACCAACGAGTGGGGTTGTGCCGCTTAGGTCCCACGGCGGCCGCACTTCCATATGGTGCCCATCGGCCTGCGATGCTGATGGTCTCGCAGAACCGGCAATGGCGTCCAGCGGCAGACGGGGGCAAGGCAAGGGACGCAGATCCGCAGGCGGTCCATGTTCCGTGCACGGGGCGCCCTCATGTCGGCGATGCTTGGAGCAGCACTAGGGGGTGGCGAATTGCTACAAGTATGGCCATGAAGGCCATCCACGAGTGGGGGCACCTCAGGGGCGTTTTACGGCCCGGCATGCGGAAAGTAGCACCGACAGACTTGGTTGGAGCAGCGAGAGTCATGCACGGGTGGGTGTGGCGGCCTGGGCCCGCGAGTGACAAGGACAGTGAGGTGCGGGTCACCCCGCGCAAGGTAGCTAGGGCCCCTTGGGAAGCCATTGGGGGGGGGACAAGCGGCCTGTCCCGCGGGGGCTGTCAGGAGAGGCTTCGCCCGCAAAGACAAAGCAGGCAAGAAGGGGGGGGGGGGTAGCTGCACCCCCCCCCCAAGAGGCAGAGGAGAACGAGCCCCCCAAGGAGCCCCCCGCCCCACAGCCAGCGGTTGGCACCATGCCACCACCACCCACCCCACCCCACCCTCCGGAAAGGGGGGAGGGGGGACGGGCAGTGGAGGGACCAGACCGTAGGGCAGGTCAACGACTAGACCAATGATGGCAATCTCGAGCTCTCCGGCGCCGCCGAAACGTATGGCGGCAAGGGGACTATTCGCACTGAGAGTAACCACGGGACGAGCACCGACAGTGGGGTCGGGCCCAGACATGGCGTCATCGCACCAGGGAGGGCACACAGGCCCTGGCACGGGCCACGGAAGGGCGAGCGAGGAAGAGACGTAAGCCTTCGGCGAGGGTCCTTTCCTCGCAACGTGTACACAAGGGGGGAGGCGTAGGGAGGAGGCCCGGTAGCCCAGCCCCATCCTGCCTGTAAGCTGACACTCGTATGCACAGCGTGCAGGACCATAATCGGCTACTTTGTTGCCGCAACCTTTGGAAGCATGCAATTTGACGGTTCCATATTGTGGTTGTCCGTCCCAATTTTTTTCTGTGGTTTCGTGGCCCAAATTGGTAGACGATGCACTGTGATTCGTGCCCCCCAGCAGTGCTGTCGGATGTGGTTGGAAGTGGATGGTCAATACCCTGGTCTCACCTCTGTAATGGGATTGCCATGAGACATAGAAATTTGGGTTAAGATTTGGAATTCTCACATGACATAAAGGGCCGCACAGAGTTAGTACCGTGTCTTGCCCGTCTGCACTGGGGG
This sequence comes from Eutreptiella sp. 'Long Island Sound 2002', assembly GCA_964036045.1. Lineage (NCBI taxonomy): Eukaryota > Euglenozoa > Euglenophyceae > Eutreptiales > Eutreptiaceae > Eutreptiella > Eutreptiella sp. 'Long Island Sound 2002'. The sequence goes on along the minus strand of OZ038379.1, from coordinate 8,680,294 downwards.
CGGGTGTGGGGGGGGGGGGGGGGGCAATAGAAGAGAACCAAGCTTCCGGACTACCGACTGAGTCCCACGCGCATTTATTGGCAGTCTTTAGATACGCAGTGCACATATACAGTGTGGAAAGAAAAAGTGATGTTTTTATTGTAAAAACAGAGGTTTTGAGCGACTAACGTAATTGGTGTGCATTGTTTGCACTGCCTGTCAGAAATGTGTTGTAGCCTGTGTACATTAGTGCAATACATGTTTTAGTGCATTTTTGATTTGCATCCATGGGTGATGGTACTCTTGCGCTGGAAGTCCTGCTTGATTTTGCTAAGCACGGATTAGATTTGTGGTCGGAGTACCTGGGGTCCAACATCCTGGAGAGGGCAACCAACACCACGTGGCAACGAATGACCAACATGGAGGGTGGTGCTGGCAGAGTGACTGAAGCCCTGACTCGAATATTCCCGGAGCAAATCGGAGACCACCAAAAGTTATGGAACCTGCTGATGGCGTATGTGCTCTGGTCTTGTCACATTTTGACATCGCCGGCTTTGGTGTTTGTCCAGGATGGTTTAAGCTCTGTGCTGGAGCCGGGATGGGAAGTACTGCTGCAGCAGTACAGGAATGGCTTTGCTGAAAAGGTCAGAGCTGGGAGGGACCATCGCACAGAGTTAGTACTGTGTTTTGCCCTTCTGCACTGGGGGCGGGGGGGGGAGGGGGGGGCAATAGAAGAGAACTGAGCTTCCAGACTACCAGCTGAGTCCCACGTGCATTTATTGGCAGTGTTTAGATACGCAGTGCACATATACTGTGTGGAAAGAAAAACAGGTTTCCATGTACACATTTTTAATGCACCCCCACCCCCACTTGCGAGAACAACGGCCTTATCAGAACAACACGAGGTGTTGCTTCCGCAACTTTTGGAGCCATGTGATTGGGCGGTTCCATACGGACGACGTCGACATCTAGGCAGTTCACGGGTTTGTGCGCTGCCTCTTCGGTATGGGACTGGCCGTCTTGGCGCCGTGGATTGCAACCCAAGGCGGAGACGGCCGAGGAGGGGGACCAGGGGGACCAGCGGCACACCAGACTTATGCCCCGGATGCCTAGCGGCTCGAAGTGGGACCAGCAACTGGCTACTGACATCCTGCGTTGGGTACCGGATCTACAGCGAATAGCAGTGGATAGCAAGCAGGACCATGGCAAGATACGGTAACGGAATGGTGGAACAGGGCGTCGGCGGCAGACCTACACCATGTTCCCTGCCTTCGCATACCCTATGGGACCACATCCTCTGAACAATGCGGGTAGATCTTAGGGAGCGTGTGGCCTGGCACCAGTACCACGTCCTACATGGCGTGTGCCAACTGCGCGGCCAACTCACCATGCCCCCCCGCGACCCACAGGTGTCGCCCACGCTATCCACAGCGGTGCCGGCGTGGTACACAAAGCTGCGCCCAAGAGCTGTACGACCAAACCCCACGGACTCTGTCCTCCGCAATCAAGTAGGGTATACGGGGCCACGGGAGAGAACATCGCGGCGGGATTGCCGCGTCTCTCAAGAGACGTCCCACCGTAGAGCGGTGCGCACATGGGACCGGCCGCAGTCGTACCATACCAGGTCAGTGGCGGTGAAATATCTCGACTAGTGCCTCTGTCCTAGTGCCGCAGACCTAGGGGCACAACAGGTAGCTTCGGCAATGCAGTATCTGGCCCAGCCTTGGTTTCTGCATCAGAGTGCCATTCTTGGGGCCTCACTGATGGATTCATACCGCGTCGTGCTAGATGATCTGGTGCGGCAATCACGGCACTGGCACTCCCTTCTGCGACGTGCTAGAGTGTGGACCACCTCCGCAGACCAGCACTACCAGCGGCATAACCGAAGGTTTCAGCTCTTTTCGGTGTTGAGCCAATTGTGGGCATCTGAGCGCGCCGCCCACCGGGCCGAGACGCCTCTGCCTAAACGTCAGTGCCGCAAATCGCCCGGCATCCGGGGCCAACGCCCGCCACCGGTCATGGCCCCTGCAAAGCGACGAAAGCTTGTCACTCTTGAGGACCTGTGGGGAATGGCACACACATGATCCAGCATGTCTTAACCTCCTTAAATCTTACGCATTATAGGCTTGCCATGTGGCGTGGCGGTTTTGCCTACCGCATCGGAGAGCCCTCTGGTATACGCATGTGAACTCTGGGTCTTTGCCATGTGCCCTGCGTTGCGGGGATCCACTGTATCATATGCTGGGGACGCCCACTTTGCCAAGCACAGTCTTGAGTACTCTTTGAACTTCTGGAGTCAGCCAAAAAAAAAAGGAAGTGGTACCAGCAACTGGCTACTGACATCCTGCGTTGGGTCCCGGATCTACAGTGGATGGCCGGCGAGGTCACTTTTGCACAGCTTGCTGTGTACTTCAAGCTAACGGGGGGGCGTGAGCGCACCGGGCGCGTGCCGGGCATCATTTTCGACCCGTGCCCCACCTGTGACCTTTCAGGGGGTGCACTAATGGGCGCACTTAGCGCAGTGCAACTATGTGGGTGGCTAGCTAAAGACCCATACTTCGAGATACTAGGGGCATCATTGTTACCCCCAAGTGTAGGTTTTGACTTCTGATTTTGTCCCCCTTTGTTTGGGGATCCCCGAGAATGCAGGGGTGACGTAGCATTTCTGCCCTGGTTTGGGCTCCCACGAAGGCAAGGGTGAGGCAGCCAATTCTGATTTTGTCCCCTTATGTTTGGGGATCCCCAACAATGTAGGGGTGACGTAGCATTTCCGCCCTCTTTTGGGCTGCCACGCAAGATGAGGCAGAGGATGAGGCAGAAGTGTGTGTGTTGTGTTGTCAGAAGTGCTTCACCGTCACATTTTGTGATGAGTGTAAGGAGCGCAACTATTGTACTCAATGTATTGACACCCACACTTGTGGGAGCAATGGTGTTTGTTAAGTACAATCGAGCGCACTCAAAGTCGTGGAAACAATTGTGGACAGAAGGCAGCAAAAACACAACAGGAAAGGCAACACATGCATACACCGAAGTAAAAGTCTTGCAAAACTGTACATGCCCTTAAGGGCGTACAAATGCATTCGCGTCGAAGGCGAGTGCGGGAGACCTCGCGCACACATGGCTGCAAAAAAGGGAAAAAACAACCGGGTTAATCTTGACTTACTTCTTCTTCGGTGCTGCCGCCTTGGCCAACTTGGCAGACAAGCTTCGTGCCACTGAACTTCCCCCACTCGGAGAGGCAACGGTACCACGGGATGGCTGAGAACCAGAACGCGATGGCGGCTTGAACTCCGCACTTGCAGTCTTCGCTTTCTTCTTCGGCTGGTCCTTAGGCGCATCATCAGGACTTGCATCAAAGTGAGAGGTGGGTGCCCGCTTCCGCTTCTGTGTCTTTGTCTCCATTACTTGCTCCGGATCCTCTTCTTCATCCTCCTCGTCGGCATCCTGATTGTCTGTTTCTTCCGCCTTGTCCGATTCCTTTCCTTTTTCTTTTGCCTGCTTCTTGCTACTTGAGGGGGTTCCTTTTCTTGCTGCACTACCCCGAGTTGGCACAACTTGCGCAGTCTTCTTCAGCCCGGGCAGGGTAGGTGCAGTAGACTCACTGTCATCAACGGGGGCCTCAGACACAATCTGTTGTTGGGCGGCTTCTGTAGCATGCACCTTCTGGTGCCCTTGGTGACCTCGGTCGCTATCCCAAACCCAGAGTGGAATGCCACGCAAAAGCCAGTGTTCTTGAGTATCCCAACGTGCACCTGTTATTCCATCCTCCATCTGATCGTTGTCCAACATGTGCCGCATGACGATGATGCAGAGCACCGTTGCTGTTTTTCCGACGCGAAGCGGCATTGTGTGTATTTTCTGCGTTAAATTGAATTGTCGCACATTTTGAAATTGTTTCAGTCGACGTTTCGCACGGCGTAATTTAAAACTTCGGTTTTCAAAGAACGAAAGTTCTGCTGTAGCCCTGTTCTCCCCAGCTTGTGTGTATTACAGGCTATTTAAATTGCCTTCTGTCTTTTGTGCCATGAGTCAGTTGAAGCATGCGACGGCAGTGTCGACAGATGTGGACTGGTCTTGGGAACGGTCGAACTCATAGCAGCATGACGTTCTGGACGCGGCTTGGTCGGCACTCGTGGAGCAGCCAAAATTTGCAATGTAGATTCCAGCAGAACATCGGGCGACAGCCTTGCTGGCAGGATCCGCCACGTGGACCTCCTCCAACAGGGTGAACACGACCTCTCTTGCCCGCATCTTTTTTGATCAGCTTGGAGTCACGATGGTGAATAGCTCCTTCTCGTACTACCGAGACGCGATGCTGTTTGGTATGATGCTGAACTGGGGGCTGGAGGTGCAATCTTTCGATCTCACCACCGAACAGTCGGCTGCTGCTTTTGCTCTGGCTCAACGGCTGGCTGTGCAGCCACCGCCATCAGCAACCCAGACGCCCATGGCGACGGACGGGGGCCAAGAGTACACAGAGGCAGGGGAGCAAACCCCTGACAAGTCGCAGAAGTTGCGTTACGATGCCTTGACCATAAAAAATGCTAAGGCCATTCGCAAGCGCACAGGGGCGACCAGATGGACCCGGAAGCTTGCAAAAGCCCTAGAACATTCTCTGAAGGCACAGCGTGAACCGCCGGAGGAGGAGTGCACTCCAGGACAACCGGCGCTGGAAATGCAAGTGCAAATCGGTGAGGAGCTTGCGGCTGGTGTGTGGTGCATCATACTGGACTGTGGTGATTGGGGAAAAAGGCGCTGAAGTCAGCGGACAAACACAAAAAGAAGAAGGAGAAGCTAAAGAGGGAGCACCACAAGAAAGGCAAAGGCAAGAGCCGTAGGTCCCGAAGGCACCTCTCCGACTCGTCCGGTTCCGAAGAGGACTCAAGCACCAGCTCAAGCGACTCGTCATCCTCATCGTCGTCAGGGGAGACTCCACGCAAAGGTACGTTGCGCACCGCCCGCGCATCGTCCTCCTGGTCACCAGCGAAGCCCACAATGGTCATCATTGATGGTAAGGAGCACTTCCGCGGAAAGACGAGCAACAATCTGATAGACTGTTCACGTCCACCCCAAACAAAGTGCTAGTTTTGCAAGGCCCATCACTGGTTTTGGGAAGGCCTGGCCTACGGGTGCCCGGGGCCGAAGTCCAGATGACTACCCCGTGCGAAGAGAGCTGGTCGCTCGGGACGTGGTGCCCGGAAATTCCTCTGGGCGGTCGACCAGCTGGAGGCCGCGGTTGCAGGCGACTATGCAAGTTCATATGCGGCAACGGCAGTGCGCGGACTGGGCATCGCATCGGTCAAAGGATACCTGCAACAATTACGCAGAGTGCGCTACAAGCTCGCCAGGCATCCGGGTGAATCATTGCGCAAAGCGCTCCACGAGCAGCTGCTCTGGGAGGTCTAGCAAGAGCACACAGAGTCAAACAGCAAAAGGCTGGTATCCGGGTTGCGACTACCTGAAAAGTTCAACTGGCTTCAGCCCACCATCGTCCCAGCCGACTGGCTGTTCATCGACGCAATACAAAAGGTGCCACAGCACAAACAAGAGGGGCAATCCAAGCAGTGGGCAACAATGCACTGTCTCCGACAGCTCTGCCAAGCAGCCAAGACCAAGCTGGACTGGGAAGTGGTTGTGCTATCGGCCCTCTCCATCGCCTTCGGGCTGCGCATTTCGGAGGCGGCAACGGCAGCCCCCGAAGAAGCAGAGCACCGCTTCAGGGGCACTAAGGGCAAGTCCGGCCTACACCGGCCAAAAATGGGGCCATGGGCCAGCAAATGGGGTGACTTGCTCGCGCGATTGCGGGCCCTCTCAAGACATCACCCGCACAGACCCGCATTTTTTACCTCCAAAGCACACTTGGCGGCAGCGTTTCTCGAACTTGTCCAGTCGCCAGGGTGCACATGTAAAACTATTCGCTGGCACAGCTGGCGCAAATTCCGGGCGGCCCAGCTACAAGCACTCGGGCTGCCACTCCACTTGGTGCAGATCTGGGGGGGGGATGGAAATCGCCAGCGGTGGCCAGCATGCACACTACACCCCCCCCCCCCCAACCGGACGTTTGTCAAAGGAGGGCCCATGCCAGGGCCAAAATGGCAGAACAACCAGCTGGGGTGGTACGAAGACCCTGGCCTTCCGCGGCCGTTTTCAGCTCGTGGGTCCGCACAGCATTGCCAACGGGCCCCCCCAACGGCATATCTTCTAGGCTCGGCTCACGTTCACAGGCCCCAAAGAGGCCTCGCGCGAACAGCATCACTACACAGGGATCTGCCCCATGATTTCCCCCATCTATTTCATGATATAGCCTAGCTTCCTAGCATTTGCCCTCCTAGGCGTCCCATAGTCATTGCAGCGCTACAGCACATGGCGGTGGCCTTTCTTGGGTTGCGCGGGTCAGCCAGGGGGCTCGCCCTCCTATGGGTTGTGTTGAACACCATTTTGCAGTCTGGCCTCTTCTGTGAGTCGGACGGCTACTATGACTACCTCCGTCAGGGTCATGAACCCGGCCACCATGCCCGTGTCACTGAGGACATTGCCGGTAATGGCTTGGGGGAGGCAGGCGCGGTGCACAATGCACACAGCATCTGGCGCCGTCTCGTCCCTAGAAACCTGCGCAAGCAGTACACCAAGTGCACACGGGAGGCACAACAGCCCCGTTTTGCCCCTCATTCTCAGCACACGGTAGGGCGCATGCTTGAGTCCGTCCGAGTGGATACCAGAGGCATGAGACACACCCAGGCCAGGGTATCATCCTCTGTTTTCTTGCGTTACAAAAATGCTGAAAAGTGTAGGTTGCTCCTGAATGCGGTGCGCATTAATGCTAGCGACCACGGGGCACCTAAGGCGGTGTGCCTGCCAACCCTCAGTCACCTGGCTCACACCATCAAAGGCTCTACGTCTGGCAGATGGCTCTGCAAGATCGATCTGCGAAACTGCTATTGGAGCATCAGGCTGCCACGTTCATGGCATAGGGTCTTTGTAGTTCAGGCAGGACGCCACCGCTACAAGTATACCCGGCTTCCTTTTGGATGGTGTTATTCCCCCTCAATCTGCCAAACCCTTGTCAAGCGTTTGGTTGCCTGAGCCCTCTCTGCCGCCAAAGTCCCAGTGGGCAATAAAGTGTGTGTGGACGATGTCCTTCTTGATGCAAAAAGCAGGCGCTCGCTCAACATTGGCAGAAAGGCGCTTGTCCACAAGCTTAGACAAGCGGGTTTCATTATCAGCGTTAAAAGTGACACTCGCCCCATGAAGCGCATCGGTTTTGTGGGGAAACGGTTTGACACTCTCTGCAAATACATATAGAACCAACCGGCTGTTTTGGCTGGAGCTTTTCACATGTGGATTCGGGCGGTGGGCACAGGAAAAATCACTGCCTCTGACCTTATGCGCCTGCTTGGCCGCATGCAGTGGCTCATCCGCCCAACCTCTCTATCCTGTTTTTTGGCTGGTGCATACAGGTTAGCATATTGAGGAGAGAACAAATTTACCAGAGGTCTCATCTGTTCCACAGCCACCGCCCTCGTTTTTTCCCTGGTCGCCCAGTCATGCAAGTCCAAGCCGGCACAGGACGGCCGAGTATATTTTGCTGATGCAGCCCCCCCGTCCACTACATGCGCCAGGCACACCATCGGAGTGGTGGGCCCCAAAGGCTGCTACCGCTCGCGCCGCTGTCCTCCATGGGTCACCACACTGGCTCAGGCTGAGCTCTATGGGCTCTACTCCGCCGCCAAAATTGCCGCCTATGAAGGCCATGGCACTGCCTGCATAGGGGTTGACAGTGACACGGCGAGGTACCAGGCACTTCGTCAAAGGGCCACGACCCACTGCCATGTACAGAACAGAGTCCTCCGCCGGCTTTCCAGGCTGCGCTTCTGGAGTGGTTTGAAACTGGTCTTCTTCGGGGTGCATACATCCCAGAATCCAGCTGACCCTCTTTCGCGTCAGTCCAGCTTCCCCTCTGTGGTTGCAGCCATCAAAGAAGCGCAGGCGCGCCACACACACACTGGTGTGCTGCAGATGAGCCGTATGAGCACATGTAGTCCCTACACCTTTGCCGTGGTCCCTGCATGTCTAAGCCCCCCCCCTCCGGCTTCAAGTGTTCTCCTTTCTTGCGCGCCTCGGGTTTTGTCTCGTTGGACTGGCGCCCCAGTCGCCACCGGCATCCAATTTCTTTCTGGTTTCCTCAACCCTGTTGGGCGCCGCGTCTCTGTTGTCTGCCCCCCCCCCCCCACGCCGTCCCGCACTGGTTTAGTCTATACGGTTGCTTTCCTCGGCCGAGCTCAATCTGCCCCCCCATGAACGCCCCCCTTACACAAGTTGCGCTGCGAGATGGGCAAGAGACATAGGGGGCCCAATAGTGAGAGCGCTGGTCTTCAGTTGTCCCGGCGGGGGTTTGATTCCTGGGAGCTGCTGCTCTTGGGTCCCCTGCACGTAGAGCTCTGTAGTGGGCATCGTTGGAACCACCCACCCTTTCTGCAGCCCGCGCCACCGCCGATACCGGCGGACCGGGTGGAGGTCTCATCCGTTTTGCCCCCCCCCCCCAAAAAAAAATACCCTGAGCACGCAAGCACCACACACACCTTCAGCAGAGCGCGCCGCCACCTGTACTCGGACAGATCTATGGGAGGGCCCGTCCAGTATTCAAATGGATCGAGGGGGGGGGGGGGGGGGGGCGGGCTCCCACCGATCCAGCGCCACCAGCGGGGTTCGAGCCGCCGTCTTCAAGACGGGCGCCGAGTGCACTGCCACTCGGGCAGCGGCCACCACGGTATGAATGACCCCTTTTCCTGGGCGCAACCACACGCAGAGCATGCGCACACGCCATGAATCCCCGCCAGCTGCGCCTCGGATGTTTTTCCTCCTCCGGTCTGCAGTCCCCGTCAGCCATTGGGCCTGAGTTCCGCTCTTCTTCAGTCGACAGCAGACGTCTTTTAGACCTCGCTGCTTCTGCCTTCGCTTCGCGGCAGACCTCTCCGCCTGCTGTGCGTACACGCCGCCTATAGTTTGTGTACTCGCGGCGCGGGGCATGCCAAACTAACCAGCCGCCAGCCAACCCTCTGTTTTCCCCTTCCTGTTCGGGCTCCGCCCGACTCTGATTACATTTTACAGGTCCCATTCCTGGTGCGGCTATCTCCATGTGGTACCAGGAGCAGTGGGAGCAAACGAAACCTTCCCTAGCGCTTTCGCGCCGGCTAGGGGCGCAGCGTCCCTTCTATAGGGACACAGGTTGACTGTGTGCCAGTGGCGCCTGTGTTTAATCACAGGCTGGCCCGGCCGGGCGCTTCAGATGACTTTTCTAGGCTCTAGACAGCCCAGGCGCTCGCATCCGTTCGCATGCTTTAGGGCGTGCATGTCCGGTGCAGTGCCTCAGGTGACAGGGAGAACGGGGTGTGAAGAACTGTAGTTTTCAAAGAACGAAAGGTCTGCTGTAGCCCTGTTCTCCGCAGCTTGTGTGTATGACAGGCTATTTAAATTGCCTGCTGTCTTTTGTGCCATGAGTCAGTCCCACCCGCCCGCCCGGGCTATGTATCTACGTTCCCAGACGCTGGGAGCTTGGACACCCTGCAGTGTACATAGCAGCATTTTGTGGACTGTGAGCAGTGTCGAATGAAATGAAATGAAATGAAATGAAATGAAATGAAATGAAATGAAATGAAATGAAATCTCGCCTCTTCTTGTAGTAATTACCAGTGCGCACATTGTCCTCGCAATTTGTAATTGGTGTTTGCGTGCGCTCCGTTGGCAGTAACCGAAAACCGTTTTCCGGCCCACAATCCCATGGTCCGTTTTCTTTCTTAATCCCATTTGAAAAAAAACCCTATCCTTCGAGCAGCGAAGGCTACGGCGCCATTAAAACTGGACACGTCTACGATTCAGTGGGTGTTGGAAAAAAGAAAATCATCTCCCTCCCCTCCATGATTATGACGGACATTAAGACGAAGATTACCGATGTATAATGGACAGCCACAAGTGGCAGGCTTGAAAGGGAATGTAAATGCCGGCGTAGCCTGACCTGCTCGCTTTTTTAATTCGTCGTGTCGTTTGAGTGCGCGAGGTCTCGCGCACCGTTTGTTTCAGTTCAACAATGTTTTGGACCGTCTAATATGTGACCAACGCTATGATTGCAGACACTTACACCACAAAAATCAATTCAGGTGATATTTGCTCCGAAAAACATTACGTTACGTGATCGGAGTGCGCGAGGCCTCGCGCACTCACGACGCCGAATTTTGTATTTCATTTGCACTGTAGCGTACACGTGTTGTACCGAAACATGGGAAGTCTACCTTTCATAGACTTTCATTCCTCCTTTGTCAATACAATGTGAGTTTCAATAACCTGTGACAACTGTGTACTTCCATCTTCCTCCAGTCACCGCTGTTTGTGTGGCGCCATGGCAAACTATATGTTGAATATCTTGAGTGCGCGAGGCCTCGCGCACTCATACCACCGTAAAATATTAACAACTGCCCATTTCGGAACACTGAGTTGCATAGTGCCAGAAAAACAATTTATTTCACATTCCCCAAAAACAACATCATCAAGCATCCCAAAAAAATAGTTTTTTTGCTGTGTTGTGAACCGGTCCTTTTCCGCGCGTTTGATGCGCGAAACAGGGTGCAATTTGCGTGGGCTGAGACAATGCTCCCAATGCAGGAGGGGGGCCATGCTATGGCAAGCCGTCACGATGCTGCAGCCCCACATGCTGGCGGAGGAGATCTTGCCGGCCAAGGAGATGCCGTGGTGCAAAGCCCTCATACCGCTCGGAGGCCGAGCCAACTTGCGGGTTGCAGGGCGGCGGTATTTTGTGTCGCGCGGCCAGATGCTCCAGCAGTTGGAGCACCTGGCGACGCACTGTGTCACACTTTGGCAGTGTAGATTGGAGTGTCCGCTGCACGCGCCGCCTCCGTCAGATTTTCAAGCGAGTTCTATCACCGACCAACGAGTGGGGTTGTGCCGCTTAGGTCCCACGGCGGCCGCACTACCATATGGTGCCCATCGGCCTGCGATGTGATGGTGTAGCAGAACCGGCGATGGCGGCCAGCGGCAGACGGGGGCAAGGCAAGGGACGCAGATCCGCAGGCGGTCCATGTTCCGTGCACGGGGCGCCCTCATGTTGGCGATGCTTGGAGCAGCGGTAGGGAGTGGCGAATTGCTACAAGTATGGCCATGAAGGCCATCCAAGAGTGGGGGCACCTCGCAGGCAGTACGTTTCACGGCCCGGCATGCGCAAAGTAGCACAGACAGACTTGGTTGGAGCAGCGAGAGGCATGCACGGGTGGGTGCGGCGGCCTGGGCCCGCGAGCGACAAGGACAGTGAGGTGGGGGTCACCCTGCGCAAGGTAGCTAGGGCCCCTCGGGAAGCCATTGGGGGGGGGACAAGCGGCCTGTCCCGCGGGGGCTGTCAGGAGAGGCTTCTCCCGCAAAGACAAAGCAGGCAAGAAGGGGGGGGGGGGCTGCACCCCCCCCCCAAGAGGCAGAAGAGAACGAGCCCCCCAAGGAGCCCCCCGCCCCACAGCCAGCGGTTGGCACCATGCCACCACCACCAACCCCACCCCACCCTCCGGAAAGGGGGGAGGGGGGAGGGGCAGCGGAGGGACCAGACCGTAGGGTAGGTCAACGACTAGACCAACGATGGCAACCTTGAGCTCTCGGGCGCCGCCGAAACATATGGCGGCAAGGGGACTAATCGCACTGAGAGTAACCGTGGGACAGGCACCGACAATGGGGTCGGGCCCAGACATGGCGTCATCGCACTAGGGAGGGCACACAGGCCCTGGCACGGGCCACGGAAGGGCTAGCGAGGAAGAGACGTAAGCCTTTGGCGAGGGTCCTTCCCTCGCAACGTGTACACAAGGGGGGAGGCGTAGGGAGGTGGCCCAGCAGCCCAGCCCCATCCTGCCTGTAAGCTGACACTCGTATGCACAACGTGCAGGACCTTAATCGGCTACTTGGTTACCGCAACTTTTGGAACCATGCAATTTGACGGTTCCATATTCTGGTTGTCCGTCCCAAGTTTTTTCTGTGGTTTCGTGGCCCAAATTGGTAGACGGTGCACAGTGATTCGTGCCCCCCAGCAGTGCTGTCAGATGTGGTTGGAAGTGGATGGTCAATACCCTGGTCTCACCTCTGTAATGGGATTGCCATGAGACATAGAAACTTGGGTTAAGATTTGGAATTATGACATGACATAAAGGGCCGCACAGAGTTAGTACCGTGTTTTGCCCGTCTACACTGGGGGCGGGTGGGGGGGTGGGGCAATAGAAGAGAACCAAGCTTCCGGACTACCGACTGAGTCCCACGCGCATTTATTGGCATTGTTTAGATACGCAATGCACATATATAGTGTGGAAAGAAAAAGTGATGTTTTTATTGTAAAAACAGAGGTTTTGAGCGACTAACATAATTGGTCTGCATTGTTTGCACTGCCTGTCAGAAATGTGCTGTAGCCTGTGTACATTAGTGCAATACATGTTTTAGTGCATTTTTGATTTGCATCCATGGGTGATGGTACTCTTGCGCTGGAAGTCCTGCTTGATTTTGCTAAGCAGGGATTTGATTTGTGGTCGGAGCACCTGGGGTCCAAGGTCCTGGAGAGGGCAGCCAACACCACGTGGAAACGAATGACCAACATGGAGGGTGGTGCTGGCAGAGTGACTGAAGCCCTGACTCGAATATTCCCGGAGGAAATCGGAGACCACCAAAAGTTATGGAACCTGATGACGGCATATGAGCTCTGGTCTTGTCACATTTTGACATCGCCGGCTTTGGTGTTTGTCCAGGATGGTTTAAGCTCTGTGCTGGAGCCGGGATGGGAAGTACAACTGCAGCAGTACACGAATGGCTTTGTTGAGAAGGTCAGAGCTGGCAGGGACCATCACACTGGTGGTGAGACGGCGACTCAGTCTGGAAAGAGTGGTACTAAGCCGCTAGTGGACAGTTTTGCGATCGAGCCATCCCAGACAGATGACGATCAACATATGGCAGACCCGGAGAGAGGCTAGCTGAACTTGGAGGGGGCGGCATCGGTGGTTAATCAAGCGAAGGTCCTCTCTAAATAGAACATGAAGATGTTGCGCATGAGGCCCGGGGCTCCCAAGTTCGCCACTTTACGAAATTAATAAGTGCACTCACAGAGGAACATTATGGGTCAGCGGAATTTGGCCTAGTGGAGGTGAAAATTTGGGAGGTGCTGCTGAAATGCGACGAGAAGGGAAAAAAGCACTTGAAAGATGAAGAAAAGATCCGGATGTCAAAGGAAAAAGAACGAAAAAAGAAGGAGAAGCTGCGGGCCAGGAAGAAGAGCGAGAAGGCGCGCAAGAGCAAGAAAAAGAAATCGTCCAGGTCTAGGAAGTGGAGTTATTCAAGCTCGGATAGCTCTTCGACAACGGATTCGTCGTCGGGATCCAGCTCTGATGATAGTTCGGATACAGACAGCTCCAGTAGTGGAGATCGGAGAGACAGGAGAAGCAGTGGTACTTAGCGACGGTCAAGGCCTAGCCAATTTGAGTTTCGCTGGATCAACGGCAAGAAACACTTCAGAATGCGGAATGGCCAGTGGCAAGATTGCTCTGGACCGCCGAGTAAGGAATGCAGGTACCGTGGGAAGAGGCACCGGGCGTTCGAGGCCCAGGAGTTCGGTTGCAGATGACATGCAGGCTCAGGGGGGGTTGGGTTGGGTTGGGCTGGCGGCCTCATGCAGGAGCAGGCCCTCGGGTGTGGGCTTCCTTCCCCGCCCCACCACGAGGCTGAACTACCTGACTGTCCGGTTCCAAGGCCGAGCGGACTATCGATAGCCACCAGACCCCACCGAAGCGCAGATGAGCGGAAGATACCGTCGTCCTGTGTGTAGGCGCGCGCGCGGGCAGGGGTGTGGGCGGGGGTTGGGCCTTGCGTGTGGGGGGCAAGTGTGGCCTGGTGCTCCAGGCCCAGTTGGGTAGGCCATGGGAGCCTGACGCTGAGCCCACCGGGGAGTAGTGGGCCAAGGCATCGCATCCTCCTGGTCACAGAGACACGCTGCCCGCCCGTCCCACAACTGCGTACGCACGGGGACGGGTGTGCGCCGGGCACGACTGGGGGGGACCCGCGCTCCTTGACTGCCTGTAGGCACAGGTGGCGCCGCCGTACTAGCTGGGTCCCACACTCCCACGGCCTGGGGCGCTGGTGGCAGGTGGAGGGGTCCCTGGGCGCGCTGAGCGCTTCCCTGCCTTGGGACCTGCCCGGGAAGGTTCCCGGGTGCGCGCTGCTGCCCCGTTAGTACTGGGGGCCCGCAGGGCACACCACCGGACTGGCCCCTCCAAGGGGCTTGGGGGGGGGGGGGGGGTGAGATCCGAAATGCGGAGGCGGCGAGATTACGAAATGGCCTTGAAGAATTCGTGGCGGCGGAAGGAGAACCATTCGGATCATCATATGGGTCAATTCTCCGGGGGAGATTGGAGCCAGGCACCAGACTTGGGTATGTGGCAGCGCTGCGGCAGTTCCTCATGTACTCGCGCGTCCATGGGTGGTTATCCCCGAGGGAAGCCCTGGAGGGGCGTTTGCTAGAGATTGCAAGGGATGGATACTTCGAAGGGCCGGTCAAGAAGGTCCTATCTGGACTCAGGATGGCCGAGAAAGCAGGGGTCATTCAGTCTCTGGTAAAGTCCCTGGAGAAGCTGCGAACGAAAAAGAACAGCAGGCGGATACAATGGTCATCGTCAGGAATCCTGTATGAGGTTGCAGCTGGCAAGGGAACGTTCACATGGCCGGAAATGGAATGCATTGCATTGGCAGCAATATCGCTATGTAACCTGTTACGCATCGGAGAGGCATGGACGGCCCACCAGAGCGGGTTGGGCCAACTGGTATTCCGCGGAGAAAAGAGCCGCCCAGGCATCCAAGTGCAGGACGTGGGGCCGTGGGCAGACAGGTGGCTGCGCTTCCTCGACGAGGAGCGACGCAGGAGGCGGGGGGATGGTGCAGTGGCATACATCTTCTCATCGCCGAGCGAATTGGAAGCCCAGTGGGTCGAATTGGTCGCTGGGACGAGCCACAGGTCCTTGCGCTGGCATGGGCACCGACGTGGAGGCGCAGCACAGGCATGGACAGTTGGGGCTCGAGGTCCCCTCCTGCAGCTCATGGGAGGGTGGTGTACACCATCAGTGGCGGTCTCGTATGCAACGCCCACTCACGCCTGGGAATTCGAGAGTCGACGACGACAGCCAGTCCCAGTGCGAGAAGGAGGGGAACTCAAAGTCGCGTTTGGGGAGTGGTCAGCCCTTCAGTGGTGGGGTACGTGGGTGCGAAGAGTCGTGGTTTGGCCGAGAATGGCGCAATACTGGGAAGCGTTGACGTGGCCAGAAAGAGGAGAAGGGCAAACTCGGCAGGACCTGGAGCGTTCAGGTTTGACCCGGAGGCAGTGGAAGATTCGACTGATGAGGGAGAAGGTATTGCAGATGCAGGAGACCAGTGATTTGGAAATTGGAGGGGTACTGAAAAAATTGGTGGATTCAAGGCCGAAGGCGTTGGAGCACAACTTGGAAGAAGGATTGTTGGTATTGTTATCGGGGGTAATGGAGGTGGCAGGCTCCCAGGCTGTGGGAGCATTGGCCTCTGTGCTGCAGGCCCTGAACGCGATGCCGGGGGATGAATGGGAAGATGAGGATGAGGAGAGCTGTTATTCTGATGAAAATGGAGAGGAGGACGTCAACCCCAACTTGGCGGGCAGAGGCATTGGAGAGTGTGGCAGGGTAAAGCTCAGTGAGTCGCTGTGGAGCAGGGCTGTGCCGGGCGACTTGTTGGAGAAATATCGAGAATGGTTAAAGGAGACGGGGGGGGGGGGGTTGGCGACAACAAAGCAGTGGGAGTGACTGAGATGCTTGAGAGCCTGGTGGAGGGGGGTTCTTTGCGTCGGGTTCCACGGTCGCTGGGTGCGTCGGGCAAGGCCCGTGTCATTCCAAAGAATAGCGAAAAGTGCAGCTTCATCATGAATTGCATGAAACAAAATGCTTCGGACTGTCGCCCTCCCCCCAAATTTGTGCTGCCCCAGCTGGAGACTTTGCGTGACTGTTTGTTGCTGTGGAAGCGCAAAAGGGTTTATATGATTAAGTTTGATGCTTCCAATTGCTATCGGAGCATTTTGATGCCCAAGAGTTGGAGAGATATTTTCCAGGTGTTAGTATCAGGACAGAGTTATGCATGGTCTTCCCTGCCTTTTGGCTGGAAATATTCCCCTTTGATCTGCCAGCGATTGATGGGAGCCCTGGCAAAAAATTCTGTTTTTGATCTGCAGGTGCTCCCATTTACTTATCTTGATGATATTTTCGCGGCAGGGGCGCGCAGGGATCTGAAAAGGGCAGTGCGTAGGCTGAGGGGCAGGGTGCAGAGGGCCCGTTTTGTGGTCAGCCCGAAGTCCAGCTTGGAACCAACTAGAGTGCTCGATTTTGAGGGGAAAATTTTTGACACCAAGAGGAGACGCATGGAGAATAGAAAAGGA
Organism: Eutreptiella sp. 'Long Island Sound 2002'; assembly: GCA_964036045.1. Taxonomy (NCBI): domain Eukaryota; phylum Euglenozoa; class Euglenophyceae; order Eutreptiales; family Eutreptiaceae; genus Eutreptiella; species Eutreptiella sp. 'Long Island Sound 2002'. Next base: position 8,663,841 of record OZ038379.1, on the reverse strand, counting down.
ATGGTGACTGCTTTGCTGCGGAGTTGGCCTAGGCTGAGGTTGGGACTTATGCGCAGAAAGGGGTTTGAGAGATTTTTGGGGAGGTTGGAGTGGGCTTTGCGGCCGCAGGGAGGAACTGCCCCGTTTTTGGCGGCAGCGTCTAGGTGGAAGTTGTCTGGTGAACAAGGGGTTCCGCTGAGTCTGGAGAGGCCGTTGCTTACGGCAGTGGTGTTTGCTGTTTTGGCCCAGTGTTATGCTGGCCAGCCATACGTGTGGCGAGGGCCGCCATGTTCAGTGCAGGATTTCACCATATTTACTGGCGCCGCTCCTAGGCCCAACAGCGGCTTCCGTTATGGGTTTTTCGTGCCTGGAAGTGGAATCAGGTGCTATAAATGCCCTGCTTGGGTTGACTCGCTTCAGCGGGCGGAGTTATTGGTATTGGTGCAAGCGTTCAAGATAGCAGGATATAAAGGTTGGCGTAGGGTGGCTGTAGGTTCAAACAATTTGGAGTTTGCCTGAGTGGCATTGACTGTCGTCTGGTTTTCAGAAAGCATTGGATTCTGTCGTGCATGTTTGCAGCTTGTTTGGAGTTAGTGTAAAACAGGTTTCCATGTACACATTTTTAATGCACCCCCAGCCCCACTTGCGAGAACAACGGCCTTATAAAAAAAACACGAGGTGTTGCTTCCGCAACTTTTGGAGCCATGCGATTGGGCGGTTCCATACGGACGACGTCGACATCTAGGCGGTTCACGGGTTTGTGCGCTGCCTCTTCGGTATGGGACTGGCCGTCTTGGCGCTGCGGATTGCAATACAAGGCGGAGACGGCCGAGGAGGGGGACCAGGGGGACCAGCGGCACACCAGACTTATGCCCCGGCTGCCCAGGGGCTGGAAGTGGGACCAGCAACTGGCTACTGACATCCTGCGTTGGGCACCGGATCTACAGTGGATGGCAGGCGAGGTCACTTTTGCACAGCTTGTTGTGTACTTCAAGCTAACGGGGGAGCGTGAGCGCACCGGGCGCGTGCCGGGCATCTTTTTTGACCCATGCCCCACCTGTGACCTTTCAGGGGGTGCACTAATGGGCGCACTTAGCGCAGTGCAACTATGTGGGTGGCTACCCGTACTAAAGACCCATACTTCGAGATACTAGGGGCATCATTGTTGCCCCTAGCATAGGTTTTGACTTCTGATTTTGTCCCCCTTTGTTTGGGGATCCCTGAGAATGCAGGGGTGACTCAGCATTTCCGCCCTGTTTTGGGCCCCCACGAAGGCAAGGGTGAGGCAGCCAATTCTGATTTTGTCCCCTTTTGTTTGGGGATCCCCAACAATGTAGGGGTGACGTAGCATTTCCGCCCTCTTTTGGGCTGCCACGCAAGATGAGGCAGAGGATGAGGCAGAAGTGTGTGTGTTGTGTTGTCACAAGTGCTCCACCGTCACATTTTGTGATGAGTGTAAGGAGCACTATTGTACTCAATGTATTGACACCCACACTTGTGGGAGCAATGTTGTTTGTTAAGTACAATACAATGACAGTTACAGTGGTTGAATTCACAGCTATTGCTTTATTATGCAACGTGCTTTGTAGGGAAAGTGTGCAGTGCAACGTGGTCTACTCGGGGGGCTTATCCATGAGAGGGTAAATCTAGGGCTAAAGTTGGGACAGTTAATAGAAAAGTAGTGCGCCGGGCGTGCGCCACGCAAACACCCCCCCAACGGCGCGGCGGGCGCTCCCTGCCCGCCCTGAGCACTCACTGCACATGACAATGCTCCCAATGCAGGAGGGGCGGCCATGCTATGGCAAGCCGTCACGATGCTGCAGCCCCACATGCTGGCGGAGGAGATCTTGCCGGCCAAGGAGATGCCGCGGTGCAAAGCCCTCATACCGCTCGGAGGCCGAGCCAACTTGCGGGTTGCAGGGCGGCGGTATTTTGTGTCGCGGGGCCAGATGCTCCAGCAGTTGGAGCACCTGGCGACGCACTGTGTCACACTTTGGCAGTGTAGATTGCAGTGTCCGCTGCACGCGTCGCCTCCGTCAGATTTTGACAGCGAGTTCTATCACCGACCAACGAGTGGGGTTGTGCCGCTTAGGTCCCACGGCGACCGCACTACCATATGGTGCCCATCGGCCTGCGATGGTGATGGTCTCGGAGAACCATCAATGGCGGCCAGCGGCAAACGGGGGCAAGGCAAGGGACGCAGATCCGCAGGCGGTCCATGTTCCGTGCACGGGGCGCCCTCATGTCGGCGATGCTCGGAGCAGCGGCAGGGGGTGGCGAATTGCTACAAGTATGGCCATGAAGGCCATCCGCGAGTGGGGGCACCTCGGGGGCGTTTCACGGCCCGGCATGCGGAAAGTAGCACCGACAGACTTGGTTGGAGCAGCGAGAGGCATGCACGGGTGGGTGCGGCGGCCTGGGCCCGCGAGCGACAAGACTAACTAACCGGCACTGTGGGTGGGTGGTGGGTGCGAGCTGACCTCAGTGTCCAGAGGACCAGAGCCAATGCACAGTCAGCAACCACCTGGTGTGGTACAGAACTGGTCTACGCTGCAGTGCAGCAAGCAAAACACTGAACAATGTGGTTATGACCATGCGCCTGTGACACGGGGGCGTATGCGAGCCCAGTTTCCGTTGCCTCATCGCCAAGAGGCAGAGGAGAACGAGCCCCCAAGGAGCCCCCCGCCCCACAGCCAGCGATCGGCACCATGCCACCACCACCCACCCCACCCCACCCTCCGGAAAGGGGGGAGGGGGGAGGGGCAGTGGAGGGACCAGACCGTAGGGCAGGTCAACGACTAGACCAACGATGGCAACCTCGAGCTCTCCGGCGTCGCCGAAACGTATGGCGGCAAGGGGACTATTCGCACTGAGAGTAACCACGGGACGAGCACCGACAGTGGGGTCGGGCCCAGACATGGCGTCATCGCACCAGGGAGGGCACACAGGCCCTGGCACGGGCCACGGAAGGGCTAGCGAGGAAGAGACGTAAGCCTTTGGCGAGGGTCCTTCCCTCGCAACGTGTACACAAGGGGGGAGGCGTAGGGAGGTGGCCCGGCAGCCCAGCCCCATCCTGCCTCTAAGCTGACACTCGTATGCACAGCGTGCACGACCTTAATCGGCTACTTTGTTGCCGCAACTTTTGGAACCATGCAATTTGACGGTTCCATATTGTGGTTGTCCGTCCCAAGTTTTTTCTGTGGTTTGGGCTGATGATGGTGTTTTGTGGATGCTGATTACTGTCCTGCCACTTGTTGCCATGTTCCTGGTTGTCTCGGCATGCAAATCAGAACAACAAGAGGCGTGATCCCCTCAATGTTCAGTGCTTTTACGATTATTCTCACAAGAGGGGGAGGGGGTAACATGTTGAGGCATTGGCAGTTTGGCGGATGACACATGAGCAGGGGCTCTCTGGGTGAAGCGCTGCGGCTGCCTCTGTCCCTGGGGTATGGACTGCAACAGGACTCAGCAGCAGCATTTTCAGAACACTTCATGCCCTGGCGCCGTCCTGCTCTGATTGTTGAATTTACTGTGCAGTCCCATCTCAAGGCAATTCCCTCCGACCTGCGGCTCTAAAAACCCAGATCAGCACGCACACTGGGAAGTACAAATGGGCACACTTACTCAGCTTCAGCTTCAATTGCACCCTTCGCCACGCCACCACTGCCATGTATTGACGCCAATTGACGCCGCCGGCTCACAGGACAGCAGCATGATTGCAATGCTTTGTGCTCGCACTACGTTGCACTCCTCAGCTAATTGCTGACTCGCCCATGCGCAGTCCTCTCTGCACACGTCAGGGTTTTGTGCTATGGCACCCGCAAGAAGGCGATCTGATGAGGCTGAGCGTTTGGAATGGCTCCGAAAGGCGGCCATTCTTGACACGCCTCAGGAGAAGGAGTACGATGACATCACGCAGATGTTGTGTCGGATCTCGGGCTTCCCCATGGCCCTTGTTTCCCTGATGGATGACACCCGGCAGTGGTTCAAGGCCAGAACTGGCCTGAAAGTGCCTGAGACCAGCCGTGTGGTGTCGTTCTGTGACCATGTTGTCGAAAACAGAAAGCCACTTATTGTCCTCAATGCTGAAGCCCACCCCTCTTTCTGCGACAATCCCCTTGTGACCGGGGAACCGGGAATGCGGTGCTACATTGGGTATCCCATTATTCCTTCAAGTACGACGCATTGCTTTGGGTCGCTATGTTGCATTGACACGATCGCGCATGAGTCCATCTCTGAGAACCTACTGGAGAACACAGGTGCCCTTGCCAATATCGTCAGTGCTTTGATTGACCGGAACCTGAAAGCCAGCCTCTTCGTTGCCAAGATCAGCCATGAGTTACGTACTCCACTACATGGCGTCCTGAGCTTTACTTCCCTGCTGAAGCAGTCGCTCACCAGCGACCACGCCATCAAGACGAAGTCTGAGCAAATGGGTTACGTTGACAACATTGCTGCCTGTGCGGACGGAAATCTACGGTAACCTCACCCTATCTGCAGCCCTTTTGATTTCCCTACCCTCCTTACATCCCCAACCCTTTGCAGCCTCTTTTGCATGAGAGGTGTCCTGGGAATGATTGTGCTGATGGCAGTGAAGTGTTAAGCCCTCACCCCTGTTGGCTGAGGGTTCCGGGTATGTCGGCTTTGGCTTGTGCATGGTAGCCCTAGTTGAGAGGACCTTTCTTTCGTTCAGCCTTGGGCGGGGGGGGGGAGGGGGGGCATGTTGCCTTTTTCAAACCTCAATCCCCACACAAGCGGTTGGCACAATTTCGTCCAGCGGCAGGAAAGTGGTGGCCGACACACACGTGCCATTCCCAGCTGTCAACCCTCATGTTTGTGCTTGTGGACACCCTTGTTCCCTCATCGACAGGCATGATAGTCCAGAATGCCGAAGGCCCCGTGACGGCCGTAGTTCAATTGCTGCAGGGCGGCCCCAGACAGTCCTCAATCTGCTCTCATTACTGGACTGGAGTGCCCTGTAACTGTCACAGAAAGACGGGGGGTATGGGCTCTTGACACAACCCCAATGTACACACAGTGTGTGCGGCATGCGTGCACAGTGCCCAGCACGTGTACTGTGCCTGCTACTCCCCCTACGAGCACTGTCATTCATGCAGATGGGCAGTCCCCATGCACATCTTCAAACATTAAATACTCCATCTGTTTTATATCCCTACTTTTCTGAGTGTGGGTGATTGACCTAGGTGCATGGTCTGCATGGTGCGTGCAAACAAAAGACAACAGTTGCTTGGGGGGTAGGGGTAGAAGGGTACGCCACGCAAACGGCGCGCTGCCTTTGCAGCGAGTACCAGTCGTTTGGCTAGGGCGTATCCCAAAAATATTTTTTTCTGTATCCGATGTATCGCGGACCTTTTTTTTTGTGTATCAGGTGTGTATTCCATTTTTTTTCCTTGTGTACCGGGCAGATTTTTGCTTAAGGTGAGAGGGCATGCATAGTCAGTGGTTCAATTCCTGGTAAGCAATTATCTGATATGTCTTTGACTGTGACGCTGTCTTTCTTTGTATGTCAATCCTGATGTCCTATTTGTTGGTGTCTGCAGGACACCATGAAACAAGCAAAGCTACTCACACTTTTAACACCCACAAACCCCTTCTCAAGGGAATGACCGAGATATATGTCTTCTTCTTTTGTTGTGTGTGTACCATGTGTGTATCCCCCAAACAACTTTTCTGGACCGGTTGTGTATCCCAGAAATTTTGTTTGTGTATTTCACGTTACGCGGATACACACTACCCAGAAGTCTGGCGAGTACACCCAGAATGGCTTCACTTTGACACCCTCGCAAGATGGACCTTAAGGAGAGCAAACACTTCGGCCACAAAAATACCATAAACACCCCTCTTTCCCACAAAGATAGCACAATCAAGAGCACAATACAATTGGCACGCACCTCGTAATATTTGAAATGGTGGCTGGCTTGTTGACCCTTCACGGTCCCTTTAAGTACACCCGCAGAGGTGCCCAGCGAGAGGACAGATTCAAATGACAGCACAACACCTTTTGCACAGGTGTTGCCAAATAGCCACCTGCGCGTGCTGCGTCAGGCGCTCCCCCTTGAATATCGACAATGATTTTGCTTGTTTCAGTTTCAGAGCAACCCTTCAGTGATTCAAAGCAACCCTTCAGCAAGAAACAACACCCTCTCGGAATAGTCGCAGGCATCCCGGGATTGACAGCTATGCAGGAGTTCACAGCAATTTTCCAAGAAATGGAGAATGCCCGGGGGAAACAGTGTTGCTACTGTGAAAGGTAGGCTTTTTTGTACTTAATTCCATCCCCCCTCCCTCCCAAATGCTGACCCCTGTACACAACCCAGTGTCTGGGGTCCGAAATCGACCTGTTTTCTCTGTGGAGCTTTCGGTCACTTTCTCCATCATTCTCTGCAAGCCCTCTCCTGCCCCATGCAGGATTGTGAACGACATTTTGGATCTAGCGAAAATGCAGCACCACAAATTAGAATTGGAAATCGCCGATTTCGATCTGAGGACGTGCATTGAGTCCGCTCTTGCAACAGTTGCAGCGATGCCCAAGGCTGCCAAGCTGCACCTGGGGTACCTACTGCCTCACGATCTCACCCTCAAGGGGGACGGCAACCGGTTGCGGCAGATCCTGCTTAACTTGCTGTCCAACGCCGTTAAATTTACAAAGGAGGGCTCGGTAAGACTGACGTGTCGGGTCATGAACACCGAAGATGCAATGCAGGTGCAGTTCCTGGTGGCGGACACAGGGGTTGGCATCAGCCCGCAGGACTGCAAGCACCTGATGCAGGCTTTCAGCCAGGTCACCAGTTCTATTTCCCGACAACCAGGCGGCACGGGGCTGGGGCTTTTGATCTGCCGGCACTTGCTGAACGCAATGGACTCGGAGCTGGAGTTCAGCAGTGTTCCCGACAAAGGCTCCAAATTCTTCTTTACACTCCGCAGCCAGGGCACAGTTCACTTACCGCCGCCTGAAGCAAAGGGGAAGAGCGCGTTGATTATCGATTCCGGTCTTGGCGAGACGGAAATTTTGCGGGGACACTGTGAGTCTCTGGCGATGAAGGTATGCCAAGCAATGACCGATTCAACTGTTGGGCAGCGGGGTGCTTCAGGAGCCCTTTCTGTTGTTGTCTTCCTTTGGTCTCAAGCACGCTGAACACCTCCCTCCCCGTTGCCCTGCAATTTGTGCTAACCGCCACTCGCCGTCGGTTAATTGTCAACTGCGATCGGTTAATCGGCGACAACCGGGGATTACCGCCCACTGCCATCACCAACCGGTCCGGGACCACATGGGGGACTTGTCGTACCATCCAGACTGGGACGAGGCAGCGGGTGGCAAGACATAGGTGCTGCCTTCCCCTGCCTGTACTGACAAATCAAACCCCCCACAGTGGAGGTTGTGTGGGCGTCAGTCCTGCGCCGCCCCTTAGTAACAGGTGGGTTCACGTCTGACAAATTCGAAGGTACCGCCTAACCAGCCAACCGACTGGCTACATGAAATCACCGTCCACTACCTGGAGTTACTGACCGGGATCATCTGCTTGCAAGCGTGCTGCAAGCGAGGTAGGAACAACGATTGCCATATCGGTGTCCGTTGCTAACCGCTGTCCATTCGTAGCCAGGCCAGATTTCACACCACTCAGAACCACATAGACCACAGGCAAGGTGTCTTCCTTGCTCCCAAGGAACCCCCCCCTGGTGCGCAGCGTACACAGTGTTATTTGTGTAGAGGAGTATGTTGGTGTAATGTGTGTCTTGTGGGCCTATGTCGTTTTCACTCAGTCCTGCTTCTCTCTTTGTGATGTGGTGCCTTGTACCGTGTGTTTTGTGGCTGATGCGTGATGAGGCGAGCATTGCATTGGTGTGGCATAGGCAAAGGAATGGGCATCGGCATGTCATTCTCAACTGGCGTGTGTATGGGGTGGTGCTGCATGCAGCAGGAGCGGCACTGGCCCACTGCATCACCCAGGACGTGGCAATTGCCTCCTGCATGCCCAAGACTGCAAGACTGTAAGCGCAATGTGACCCATCTGGCCCTGGGGACACCAGTGGCACCAATTGTGCTGGCATGCGGGTTTGTGTGCGTCTTGCGCAGCTACAACCACGCCCAGACCCACTGCATTTTCAGAAGGGCAAGTAGAACGCAACTCAATTATATTATAACATGACCACGATGCTGCTTTGTCCCCGTCTGGTGTAGGTTGTGTCCGTTCGTTCAGTGAAGGTGGCCCAGCTTCTCCTTATATCAAGACACGAGGGCACGCTTCGCCAGCCGAAATACGAGTTTGACGTCGTCCTTTGCGCATCCACGCTTCTCAATGGCATTGACACTGATTTGCATGAGCTCAATATCAATGCAGGTCTCCCATGGGTTTTGGTTGGAAACGTGTCCGACGCTATGGTCGGCACAACCAATGTCTGGCATGTTACATCCTCGCTACTGCAAACCAATTTGAAGGACATGTTGCTGACGTTGTTCAAGCAAAGTGGTACTGATGACAGAGCTCTTGCAGACAAGGCCGACCCAAGTCCAGAGAAAAGCTGCGACGTCAAGTCGAGCAACGCTCATCTTGACAACGCCCCGCAGTTTGCAGAAATGACGGTTCTAAGTGTCGATGATGTAGACATGAATCAAATTATCGTCCAGGCATTTGTGGCGCGCCTTGGTGCGCATGTGGACGTTGCTGCAAACGGGAACGAGGTGTGCATCCTCTGGCCCCCCTTCCACAACCACGGGTGCATCCGGACAACTGGTACCCATGGTTTTTGTCAGCGCCAGGGTTTTTGTTGTGACGTCACAAACAAGAAGATGTGATGAGAAGGTTTCCGACAGGCTGACAGAAGATCAATGTCCGAGGGCAAAATGATGCCAAGTAGACCCCCAAGCTGCCTCAGCTGAGATGCCTCTCCATCACCATTATGTGCTGCACAGTCATACTCAACCCCCATTACATTGCGCTGCATTGTATTGGCTGCGTACTTATTTGGGACTATCAGTTGGCAAGTCTGCTTGAATATGCGGTCCTCTTCATTTGCGCACTGTGGTCCCAGGCCTGGAGCCCATAGGCAGAAATTTGATGCCACCCTAATGACCACTGTATGGCACACAATGGCCCTCAGCCGCATTCGTCTTTTACACAATCACCCTCAATCTGCATTGAACGATACACAACCGCCTCCATTGCCATCATCTAGGATAATCCTCCGCAATCACCATCCTATGGACCACCACAATCTGGTACACAGTCTGGAACACAATCGCCCTCAATGAATGTGCCCCCCATCACCATCATCTGGTACAAAATCCAGGGCTGTAACGTCACTGACTTTGCTGGTGAGTTCGGTGAGTTCACCATGTGCCCGTTTTTTAGTCAGTAACTGGTGGTGAGTAGGTTTGTAAAAAGTTTAACAAGCACATGGTGGGATGAGTGTTTGCATATGCATGTGGCTTTGTCCATTCCCATAGCACCATGGATCCCCCAGAATGTTTGCATTGCATGCCGCGCCGCAGAATTGGTGAGTAAGAACATACTGCATGACCTCACAGATGTGCGGTTGCACCAGGAAACGGCCGGTGGTGTGAATGCTTGTGATGGTGGTCACCGGACCAAGCAGTTTCTGGACTGCCTGGGGGCAGTGCAAGCGAAACTTTGGAAATATGTCTCCAAACACGTGGAATTTGCAAAGTAGGCTCGCATGTTGCACCCAAGGCAAGTGCCAAATCTGCCCACCGACCCTGACATGTACCCTTTGATGTTCCCTCAGAACGTGCATGCCCAGTCGGTTGAAAGTGGTGATTGGGTGGTGTACAAAGCCTCCCCTGTCGAGGACACCCATATTTTTGATATTCACCGATGGTGGGATAGCATGAAAGAACGGTTGCCCACCATGTATGCATATGCAATCCAAACATTGTGCATCACACACACCTCTTGTTATTCTCAGCATACATTCTCCGTGTGAAAGAATGTGCGCTCTGAGAAGCAATATAGTATGCAACATGGCTTGCACAAAGCAAATGTCTCATTTGGATTCAACGGTTTTGTGAATGCACCGTAAAAAGTGAATTACAAATGGCAATAGTGTTTGTGATGTTGTCTACTGTATGCAACGCATTGAGAAGGCACAAGAACCTTGTCAGACACCATTTTTCAGCAGTTTTCACCATTCTTCACCGTTTTCACCATTTTTCACCGTTTCCCCCGGTTTTCCCGTTTTTCACGGCGCCGGCGATGAGTTGGTGACTGTGGTGGCGGTGACCTTACCACACAATGGGTTGAGGGTTATTGTATTCCCGATAATGGTTATTGAGGGGAACTGTGGAGTGAAGTGTCACGCGATTGTCAGATATATATATATATATATATATATATATATATATATATATATATATATATATATATATATATATATATATATATATATATATTTGGAGTATACGCAGATCCCCCCCCCCCCAACTTGGGCCAACCGGTGCACTATGGGGCAAGGTTAGGGACCCCTCCCCCCTATTTTGGGGTCGGGAAACGCAAAAAAACATGTTTTAGAATTAATTGGATGGTTATTAGTGGGTATTTGCCCATATACAGGGCTAAAATTGGCGTATGACATCACTGCTGGTGGGATCCTAACCAGAGTACTAAACATAGGTACAATTATGGTCCAAACCCCTAATATTAGCACCAAATACCCCCAATAATAGTTTGAGGGACATTGAAAATGGACAAGAGTATGTTAAAAACGCCAAATTACTATGCTACTGGGTGTATATAGGGGTGGTGTGGGTTATTTTTAGGATTTTGTGGTTATTTTTAGTACTCTGGTTATCATCCGAACAGGAGTGATGTCATACCCTATTTTTAGCCCAAAAACCTTGTATAGAGCCCTCCCACTGTCCCATCCGACCCGAAAACCCATTTTTTTGTGTTTTCCGACCTCAAAATAGGGGGGAGGGGTCCCTAGTCCTGCCCCAAGTCGCACACTAGGGTCCAGGGTGGGGGGGGGGGGAATCTGCGTATAGGCCATATATATATATATATATATACCTATATATATATATATATATATATATATATATATATATATATATATATATATATATATATATATATATATATATATATATATATATATATATATATATATATATATATATATATATATATATATATATATTACTACAACCCTCTCCCCTTAAATCTAGCTAACAAGCAAGCAAGCAAGCAACAACAACAACAACACGTCTCCTTGCCGTTTTGGCCATTGCTCCGTCCCAACGCTTCGGATCATTTGCCCATGTAGCCATCTTGGAGCCTAGGTGGTGGCCTTGCCAAATCCAAGTTTTGAGCCAAAAACTCACCGGTGGCGGCCCGGGGCGGTGGCGCCAAGTCGGGAGGTGCCCTCCCAAATCTGCGCAGTTTTGGGCCAAAAACAGCCATTTTTCGCCCAAAACAGCCCTGGTAAGGGTTCAAAACAGCCAAACGAAGGCAAACGGCTGCTACACTCCACGTGCGGCTTGACTTTCTCGTGACCAAGGGACCTTTGGTGCCCTCTAACTCCACGATATGTCCGAGAACCGGCCCAAAAAGGTGCCAAAAAGCCCCAAAAAATGCGCCATGTGCACCAGCACCCCGAAACCAAGAACGGGTTGTATCTTGGGCTACGTGGCTCAAAAACAAATTCCGAGGGCACCTAGTCCACCCGCAACCCCCCACTTTTTATGGTTTCCAAGCCTCAGAATCGCCCAACGAGACACGTAGACCCCCGTACCAGTGGTCACTTGGTGCAGCCGGAGGGCCGGCCAGCCCACGCACAGTGGGGGCCAACGGTGGGTCCACCAGCGTCCCAGGGCGAAAAAAATGATTTTTTCCAAAGTTGTTCCTAGACCACTTGGGATGCTCAAACAAGTGTTTTTAGGCCGTTTTGAGCCCGTGGTGGCGCGGTTTGGGCCATGGAAAATCCCAAAATGCCTTGAAAATGGGCCGTTTTGGGACCAACAATGGGTCAAAAATGGGTCAAAAACGCGTTTTTTCAAAAATGATCCTGGACCATTTATGATGCTCAAACAAGTGGTTTTAGCCCATATTGAGCCCTTGGCGACGGGTTTTGGCTCATGGAAAATCCCAAAATGCCTTGAAAATGGGCCATTTTGGGACCAAAAATGGGTCAAAAATGGGTCAAAAACGCGTTTTTCCAAAAGCGATCCCGGACCATTTGGGATGCTCAAACAAGTGTTTTGAGCCCATTTTGAGCCCATTTTGACCGAGTTTAGCCCCTTCCACCACATGTATGCACCCCTTTGTACCCTTCGCACGTACCTTAGAGCCGTGTGGTGGAGCCACCTAGAGTTGGGAGAGGGGTGTAGATTGGAGGATATATATATATATATATATATATTACTACACCCCTCTCCCCTTAAATCTAGCTAACAAGCAACAACAAGCAAGCAAGCAAGCACGTCACCATTCCGTTTTGGCCATTGCTCCTTCCCAACACCTGGGGCCTGACTCTACTTTAGCCATCCTAGAGCGTAGGTGTATATATATATATATATATATATATATATATATATATATATATATATATATATATATATATATATATATATATATATATATATATAGTCATAGTCATAGTCATAACCACTTATCATGCCGTCTACTGGAGTTACCGGGCATCTTGCGCCGACAGGTGGTTCCTGCCTCGCTCGATCCCGTGGGTCCCAGGGCTGCCTGAGGTGGCCCACAGCATGACGGAGGACCCAGAGGACCGGGGATACCGGGCAACCAGGTTTTGGGGGCAGTGGCAACTGCAAAGCGTTAGCATTAGCAACGGCGACGGACGCTGGCCCGTTTGTTCGCCGGGGGTAAGGGGGCAAGGCAAAGCAGCGCAGCAGCATCGCAACAAGCAGAAAGCAAGGGCACCTCTGTCCGTCGCAAAGCAGCAACCAAGGAACAAAGCAGCACGCATGCGGCGAAGTGAGAGCTGACCCTCCATCGTTCACGTAGCCCCGCCACTGTGGAGACTCCCAACACTCATGACCCCACGTAATCCATTGTCGTCCGCGTCCTCGAAACTGCCCACCACCCCTGACTCCACGTATCCCTCTGCCAGCACGCAATAGCCCGTATGTGCATAGCCAGGATTTCTGGGAGGCTCCAGCCTAGCCTGGCCCTCAGCTTTCATCGCCCCCATGTCTCCACATTGTACGCCATCTTCCCACCGCACCAGTCCCCTAGTATAGTACAGAAACACGTTACCAATTCCACGTCCCCGTGGCCCCGTGCTGCCCCCACACCCCAGATATATACCATGCTGGCACCCCATGTCAGGGGCCAGCGCCCAACCTGCTTCGAGGTATCCACTTGCCCACATATAATATATCTTGAGGGTCTACACGGGGGGACGCCGGCCGCTTCGCGACGGGAGTGGCGCAACCCGTGAATATCGCTGGCTGGGATTCGGGCTGGTGGGTGCCGTAGCTTGGTTATCGACCCCCTGTAGGGGTACCCACCAGAGGCTCGCCCCGGGCCGTGGTTACCAGGTGCACCTCATGTGGCCCACATACAATGCCCTGGCGCCTACCCTTGACCCTTACCTGCACTGATTGGCCAGCTTCCGTGGTTGCGCCTCTTCCGCCACAGCAGCGGCCAGGCCGCAGGTTCGGCCCCCACCGACGACGTGGCGAGCCTACTTATAGCATTGGCCCGCGCGTCACCCCCCGGACCACTCAGCATGCCTCTCCCCTGCCCTCCTCGCCTCTAGCCGACCGGACTGGCGCCCCCCAGGGGTAAGCCGTTACAGTGGTGAGGCGACTGCATACTCTTCACTACGACGCCGCGCAGTACCGCCGTTGCCACGCCGACGCCACCTGCTAGCCGCCACGACACTCACCACTGCAACCACAAGGCCATGGTCAGAGGTTAGACTATGTACATGCCCGCAGGCACGGTCCCTCTAGTTTGTTAACGGGGCCAGGGGATGCCCCTGCGCTCCCCCTGAGTTGTTAGAGGGGTCAGGGGGACACCCCAGTACCGCCATGCATCCCCGTGCTCCCCCACTGTACGGTTCCCCAGTACCGCCGCGTTCCTCCACCGTACGGACCCCAGTACCGCCGCGTACCCCCACCATACGGTCCCCTGTACCGCCGCGTACACCCCCACGATGTCAGTACACCGTCATCTGGAACTTCCCCGCTGCTCCCCCACTGTACGGCTCCCCAGTACCGCCGCGTACCCCCACCGTACGGATCCCAGTACCGCCGCGTTGACCCCCAAGACTCCAGTACTCCGCCACCTGGAACTCCACGTGCCCCCTGTGAGCGCTCCTTCCAGGCTGCCATGCCGTCTCCACGACGCCCGCCATACTGTCCCCCTGATGACCCCACTGTCATAACCTTCCACGCACGCATCTTCGCCCCGTCGCCGCTCCTGGGGCCTGCAGGCTGACCCCGCAACCCCGTGTAACACTCCCAGGGGGCGCCGCAGCGGTGTAACCCCCATACAACTCCGTGCACCCCCGGTGTATCCCGAGCAACCACTCCCAACACTGCCGTAGCCGGGCCGCTAGTAGAGACCCCGGTGCCATGGGAATACCCTACAGGGGTTTGGGCCTTATTACCCTGGTCGGGACGACCCATGACACCTCACTGTTGTATGCGGCGACCCGGGGCAGGCGGGTGAAGCATCCCTGTCCGACCCTCATGCACGGGGGCAGTACGGCTCACCATCAGGCCGGCACGACCTGTCACATCGCGTTGGCCGTCATACGCCGCCTGCCAGTACCGCACAATCAGGCCGCGTAGGCACTGCTTCTCAGGCGCCACTCCCTCCGCTGCGTCCAGCGTAGGGATGGTAGCCGGTGCACCCACAATTCCCATCCCCATCAACCTGCACCCCCGGCCCCCACCACTCCGTCACCATTTCCTCCGCGATGCCACAACCAGAGTATCCGTGAGTCGCCCTCCAGAGCCGCCCACCACAGCATCAGGGGCAGGGCCGCAGACGGCGCTCCAGGGCACCGTACCCCTTCCACTCGGACGCTCTTCAGGCCACCCTGGATAGTCGTCCAGGCACTTGAGGACATCCGTCCAGAGTGCCGCAGTGCCCACCTCGCCTTAGGCCACCCCCTGTCGGCATGCTCCTGACATGTCCCGCACAGCGGGGCGGAGGCACACTGATGAACCCAAACGGACACCGTTTCCCCGCACCCGTGGCATCGCTGCGGAAGCACAGACCGCGATGGAACGCAGCTACCATCACAACACTGCGACCACAGGTCCTGCCATACATCGCAGCACGCGTCCTGGAGCCCGAGCAAAGCCCTTGTCAGCGTGCGTGCAGTGGCACTACTGAGGAGGCTGCGCCTCGCCTCCTCCCACGTGGACACCGGGCGGAGTATCGGTCGTCCGTCGGGCATCTCCGGCAGGCTCTCAAGCAGCCGGGGCCACCGCGCCACCTTGGGGCCGCGCGTGCCATGCGCCAGGAGCTCCCAACCGTAGTCCCGCAAGACCTCCCCGATGACATCAACCCCGTCCTGCTCCGGGCCCCTGGTGGAAGCCAGAACCAAGCGTTGCCCTCCCGCCCGAGCCTCAATGACCGCCTTGAGACCCAGGGTGTCAAGGGTGTGACGGGCATCGGCAGCCACGTGGTCGTCCCCCTCTGGCAGAGAGAACATGGCCTCCGTGACTTGGCCTTGCGCGTCGTCGCCCTGTACCCGCGCCAGCTGCTTGGAGCCCACTAACACTGCCATGGACCGCTGCTCCGCGACCGCCGGTACGGCTCGTCGTAGCTGCCGGTCATACAGCCACAACGTACCCACGTCAAGTACGACAGCCACCGCCAGGACTGGGAGACCGCACAGAGGTTGCTGAAGGACTGGCAGCACCTCGCGAGGCCAGCCCATGACGTTCCCCACAGCTGGATGGTTGGCGTACACCTGGAGCCAGGGATCACCCTGGCCGTCAGGGCTTCTCACCTTGGTACCACGCACCTGGGCCCACGACTGCGCCGACACCACGCGGGACCACTCCCTGAATGCCGTGATGTCCTGCGCCACCCAGGAACCGATCCACCGGTCGAAGGCCTGCGCCACCGCCGCCATCCAGTGAGGGAACAAGGACAGGGCCTCCTCATGCTCGATGCACGACCGCGACACCAGCAGTGCGTGCAGCGGTGCCCTCAGAAAGGTTGCCCGCAGGTCGCCGGGGAGGCCGGCAAACGGGTTCCACGGCGGACGCTGCAGGATCCTCCCTGCCGGCGGGCAGAAGGGTGTGTCACCGCGCAGGAACGCGTATACCGCCCTCCTTCGATCTTGCATCGGCAGCTGCATGATCTGGGTGAGCCGATGGTTTCTGCGGGCATACACATCTTCCCCAATCTGGACCATGTCCTCCACAAAGAGCCTGGCCTTGGCAGGGCCCCGGGACGACGCCGCTCGCACCGCAGCGAACAGCCGCTTCAGGTCCCCGGGGACGACACCCGCCATCAGGGATTCGGCCCACTCGCAGCCGTGCTCCCTCCACGCCACGAACTCCACCGCCCTGTCCGTTAGGGGTAGCTCCGCCGTGAACTCCTCCACACGCCTGCACAGGAGCCCAGCCACCTCCTCGTCCCGCGCACACAGTAGGCGCATGTGGCCGATGTCCTCCTCCGGCCCCCCACAGAAGATGCAGGGGTGGGCTGGTATTGCCATACGCGTGAGCTTCTGTCTCCACCGTCGCATGACCTGCATGGTGGACAAGTGACCGTCACGTGCCCGCAGCATATTCCTGTGCGTTGGGCCGTGGTGCACAGCTCCCAGGGACATCGCCTCGCAGGCGCCAGCCAGTGGCGTGTGCGCCCTGGTGCGTGCCGCTAGCGAACGCCACTCCATCTCCCGGACCTGCTGAAGGGCTTGCATGGATGGTACACGCGGCTCGAGCTCACCATTATCCCCCGGTACCAAGAGGATGGCGTGCTCCTTCGGCAGGACAAGATGGACTGGCGGGGCCATCGCACGGGCCGCGGCAGAGTCCGGTGCCTCAAGCGGGACCGCCGCCAAGTGCGAGCTCTGCCTCACCACCCAGTGGTGCGGCCCCCCAACTCGGCGCGGCAGCCGCCGCAGCCCCTCCACTATCCAGCTCAGTGCATGTTGATTGACCAGATGTGACGTCGGCCCCTTGATGCCACGGTACAGGGCCTCCTGCGCCCTGCGGAGATGCGCTCCTATGACGGACGCATCCACCACGTGTACCGTGCACGCTGACGGGGGCGTGTGCAACAAGTACGCCGCCGCGCCAATGATCTCTGCCTCCGGGACCGTGCCGTAGATGGCACCCGTCCACGTGGGGATTCCGTGGCTGGCCACCGCCACATTTGTGGCGTCGTCTCCCTGGGGCGACGCGTCAGACGATGTGACTTTAGTCGCCACCGGCACCCAACAGTACCGGTGGGGCTCTAGCCACGCCACGTCGGAGTGGGGGCTCTGCACCACCTTTCCCAGGGACGCCGCACTGGAGGCCGTGAGCTCCGGGGACAGGACCACCCTCGGTCGATACACCGCATGTGGTCTCCAGGCCAGGTCACATCCGCAGACTGACTTTATGGCGTCCAGGGCGGTGGTATACTCCGCCCCCCAAACCGTTGCGGAGCAGGAAGGCTGGTATACCACGGCAGACCCCTGCTCCACTGCGCCACCACCACGCAACGACGTGACGGCGACGTGCGGATCATGCGGCACGTTGGACATCCGGACCACTTCCGGAACCGAGTGCTCATCCGGATCCGGGATTGGGCCTGCCGGTAGCAGAAGAACCATTGCCCATTCGCTGCACTTGTGCACCGCCGCGCACGCCCTGGAAAACGCTGGCTGCCCGTGCACAACCCACAGTGGTGGCGGACTTATGCCGCCCCCGGCGTGAGGAGTGAGCAGGGGGACGGACGCCGGATCGTCTTGCTGTTGGTAGCCCTCAAAGACGTCCCCCAACAGAAACAGGAGGGCGGCCAGCGGGACGAACGGCATGGACAGCCCCGGGTTGGCCGGGTCCCATCCTTCCTCCCTGTATCCGCCCACCACATACACGTCCCCCGCAGCGGAATGTCTATTGCGTTTGCTGGCCTTCTTTCGGCGCACCGGGTGAATGAGACGGTGAGTCAACGGACCGGGCAGCTGCGGCCGGAAGACGTCGCGAAGCTTCGTGAGCCACACGTGGTCCAGCTGGTGGGGCCCTACTCCCGCGTGCGGAAGGTGCAGGTGGTCCTCGTGGCACTCCTGTAGCTGGACCGCCCAGTGCCCAGGCGCAGGGCAGGGGAGCCGCACATGCAGGAGGTCATTTGCAGGATCAGTCAGGGACTGCACTGCCGCATCTGTGCGGGGCCCCGAGAGAATGCAGATGTCCCTACCCTTGAAGGCGTAGGATTGGGATACCCACTTCCGCCCCGCCCATTGCACTTGCGGCAGATGGGCGTGTACACACGAGTACACCGACGATGGCATGAGAAGCCCCACGCGCAACGTCCCCATCGCCCTGAGCACCCTGTCCACCCACGTATTGCCAGCGTGTGTGGCGAATGACGCAGAGGGCACCATGAACTGCCCGCACACTCCGTACTGCACGTGCATGTCTCGGAGCATGGCCCGCAGCTCATCACGGACCGTCATCGACCTGTGGTGGGTGAGCTGAGCCATGGTCGTCACGACGGAGTCGCGGCATATAACCTGGACATCTGCCAACCGTAGCCCATGACCTGACCGCACCGCCACGTTGGACAGGTCCTTGGGCAGCTTCTCGAACTGCAGGGCCGCAACCTTGATGGCAGTATTCAGCTTGATCACCGCCTCCGCCGTGTCGGACAGGTAGGGCGCCGCGTACCGCACGATGCCTCCAACCACGGCCGCCATCACCTCATGAGGCACCGACGCCGGCCCCAGCGTGTTCTTGCACCAGCCCAGCAGGGCTTCACACCGGAGTACATGTTTCTCCTTCATGGTCGCCATCCCCCTGGGATCGAGGCGCAGGCCCAAGTATGGTACCGTGCCCTTGGCACGTAAGCATACCCATGGGGCCGCTGTGTCCCCCGGGTTCAGGTATACCATAATCGAGTGGATGCGAGCAGTACTGGCATAGGCGCATTTGCCCACGTTGAGGGACATGCCCATGTCAGTGAGATACCGCGCTATCGCCGCCGCATACTCCAGGAATTGCGGCAGGGAGTGCGCTATCAACAGGAGGTCATCACAGTACGCCTGTACCAGGGGTGGCACCGCGTGGCGAGCATCTCCCCGCGCCTTACAGGCGAGGCTCCGCAGGAGAGGCTCCAATAGGAGGAGGTAGAGCACAGCGCTCTCCGCACTGCCCTGCCGCAGGCCCCTGTGGAGCCGTATGCTCGGCGTCGGGCCGTGCGCAGTGACGATGCGCACCAGGGACCGGCAGCTGAGGGTGTGGAAGAGCCTGATGAGCTCCTCCGGGACACCCATGTGGCGCAGGAGGAGCGCCAGTGCTCCGTGCGGCGCTGTGTCAAAAGCCTTCGACACATCGAAGGCCAGGACGTGGTTTTCCTCCAGCCCACGCTGCAGCCTGCGCTGGGCCAGGAACACCGGGGCAGCCGCCGTGGAGCCCGGCATGGCTCCGAACTGCCAGTCCGCGGCCAGTCCCTTGCGTGCCAGAACAGCTGTGAACCTCCGCATGAGGGGAGTCATGAGCATTCGCATGTCTTGCTGCCCCAGCGCTATCGGCCTGTACTCGTCCAGGTTGCCCGTGGCTGTGCCCTTGGGCATCGGCCAGATAATGGCCTCGTGCCAGGACTCCGGGACGTCCGCACCCCGCAGGATTGCCCTGTACGCATGCACCAGGAGCCCCTGTACCGGTTCAGGCAGCTCTGCTATGAGGGCAGCCGTGACCCGGTTGGACCCCGGAGCTTTGTCGTCCGCCACGGCCTGCCTCACGGCGTCTTTAAGGTCCTGCATGGTGTAGTCCTGTACCGACCTCCATTCCTCCGGCACCCCTTTGGGAATGTGGGCCCGGACCAGCCGCTCGAAGGCCGGCAGGTTCACCGGCCGCTTGGCGTACAGCGCCTCCCAATACCTCTGGACCTCGCCAATGACGTCCGAGGCCTCCAAGAGCACCTTCTCCGACTCGCGGACACGTACGGACCATAGGCCTGACGGGGCATAGTTCACCACGTTGATGGCCCCCCGTATCGCCGTCCATCGGAGCTGCAGGTCCGGTACCCTGCCCCGCCAGTAGTCCTTGATGGACCGGCGCCTGTTGCTCCTGAGGACATCCCGCAGCTCCTCCACGCGTGTCTCCAGCTGGCGGAGCTGTTGGTCCAATGCGGCACGCAGGTCCTCTACCGAGGCGGGGGACAGGTCGGGGTCCACTCGCCGGAGGTGCTGTAGCAGGGCAGTCGCTTCCTGGGAGTGGAGTCCGGCCGCCGCCGCGTCCCGTTGCCACAGCTGATGGGCACGCCAGGCCAGGGCCTGCTGATCCGAGAGGACCTGGTCCAGCGACGCCTCCGTTTCCGCCTGCCCGTATGGGTACTGCGGGTCCACGCCGGAAGGCATGCGCACTCCCGTGACCCTGGACACGTCATCACGGAAGGCGTAGAGCAGGTCAAAGACCGCTTGCACCTCCGACGTGCCCATGGTGGCAGTGTCCTGGTCCGATGAGAGCCACGCCTGTAGCCGCTGATCCCCGCAGGCCTTCCGCAGTACTGCCGCTACCGCCTCACGAACCCCCGGGGAGTCCGGGTGTATGGCGTGCAGCCTGCCCTGGGCGTGCGAGTAGGCCATCCTGGTGACCCTCTCTTTGCCGGCCACCGCCAGCGGGATGTCCAGGACCACAGGGCCATGATCGGACCCCAGCGACGCTGGAGACCGCCCCGGCGCCAAGTGAGGGCGCTCACGCGCCGCCCACGGGACCAGAGGCGAGTTCAGAAGGAAGGAGTCCAGTCGGTGCCCCGCCCTCGTGGGCCTCCTGTCCTCCTCCCGTTCCGGGCCTGCCCTGTGGAAGCCACACTGTTCCCACAGGGCTTGGAACCTCCTCGTGGTAGGGTGCCACGGGGACTCCAGCCACACGTTGAAGTCCCCTCCGAGGAGCACGGCCCTGGTGCCACCCGCGCTCTTGGCCGCCGCGTACATGGCCACATCCACCCAGAAGGACGCCTTAGACGCCCAGGAGTCGCCGCCGCTACCCGGGCCGTGGACGTTGATGACCGTGAGGGTGCCACCTGCGGTCACCACATCCAGGGCCATGGCCTTGCCCGGCACGATGTCCACGATGTCTCGAACTTCCTCCGCGGCGAACACGTCCGCCCGAAGGGCAATCAAGAGCCCGCCGCGCACTGCCGCCGCCGACGCCGCCTGGGCATCCACCCCTGGGTATGTATGATACCCATGGTGACGCCACTGGTTCTCGGAGTGCACCACACCTTGAGGGTCCTGCAGGCCAGTCTCCTGGAATAGGCCCAGGATGGCACCCTCGGTCTTCATGATACCCGCAGCCACCGCTTCACCGTCGAGCATACCTGGGGCCACTGGTACACCGTCCCCCCGCATCGAGCCCTGGACGTTCCAGGACACCGCCGCTCTGGTGTCGGAGGCGGGGCCCCTTCATGGCTGCACGTGTGGATCGGGGCCCCCCGCCGGATCCGGATCACTGGACGGAGAGGGGCCACCAGCAGGCTCTGGGGGACCACCCGCACCCGGCGCGGGCGGCTGGCGAGGTGGCCCCTGACCCCGTGGGCCTCCGCCCGAGGATGTCGTCGCCTGCTGAGACCCGGCAGATGCGGCGGGCTCCCCCTCTGCCTGTCCGCCGGACGTACTTGCCGCCGTACTCCCCGTAGAAGTCACTGCCCCACGCCGCGCTGCAGACCCAATCGCTCGAGACCGTGCTGCCGACGGCGACGCCCCGCGCCCCGCCGCAGGGCGGGCACCCGTGGGCAGCGTGAGCGCTCTGGACCCCGCCTGGGCCGACGCGAAAGGCCCCGCCTGGCCCCCCGGCATAACGCCAGCCAGCATGGCCAGCGCCTGGTCCCGTTGTGCCGGATCAGTCACATGGTCCCGCTGGATGTGGTCCAGCAGGTCCTTGGGGTGGAGGTGGGTAGGCCGGCAGTGCGTGCCAGCTTTCCATGTGCAGTGACCAGCCCCATCCAGCCGAGACCAGGGGCAGACGTTGATCGTCTTTGTCCCACGCTGATCCGTGGCCAAGTCACCGCCGAAGTGCCGCAGCACGTACCGAATGTTGACATAGGCGCCATACTGAGGCGGGGGGCTCCTCTTGGGCGGCGGCTTGGGCGCCGCTTTCGGGGCCTGCTTCGCCGCCGCGGCCGGGGGCGCTGCAGGCCGCACTGGTGGCACGCTTGGTGGTTGCGGCAGGTGCAGCATTCCCCCCACGGGAAACTGCTCATCCACCCAGCGGCGCCACGCGTCGGCGAACTTCTCCCGGTCGCCCTCGACCCTCCACCTGGAAGTGGAGAACGCCCGGAGCCACGGCCCCATGTTCTCCGCCATAACCAGGCGGAGGGCATCTCCTCCGCTCTGCCGGCGGAAGCGTGTCGCGGCCGCGCCTGCCACGGTCCCCTGGAGGTACAGCGCGTCGCCCCCGTCGCCACTCAGTGCACTAAGGTGCAGGGCTTCCAGGTCGGCGGGGCGGACCGTGAGCACCGTGCCTTGCCCGCGATCGTACAGGCGCAGCGCCGAGGAGTGGGGCTCCAACGCCGCCACAACCCAGTACCACGCCGGCGACGCGCTATGCAGCAGTGCCAGCGAGGCTGCCGGCCTGTTGCTGGATGACTGCGCCGCCGGGGCCCTGGGGAGGGCCGCCGCGTGACCCTGCAGCGCCCTGCATATGCCAGCTGCATGCTCAGCCTGCCACATGTTGCTCGGGGCTACGGGCCAGACGTCCTGCCCCTGGACCACTGGCGGCCGCGTGACCTCCACGAAGACCGCCGGCGCTGGCGGGATGTCCTCGGCCGTGCACCTGTGCGCCCTGCGCACCGGCCCCAGCCCACTGAGGCACTCCTGGAACACCCGGTAGCAGGCCGGGCCCCTGGACTGCTGCCTCCTGAGCCGGCACGCGGTGACTACGACCCACTCCAGCCCCCCCGTTTCCACCCGAACACAGGCCCAATACTCCGCCCCCTCCAACACCACCAGCCGCCCCATATCCGCCATGCCCACCGTATGGGTGGAGGACACGCTCTCCACCCTCAGCCACCGCTTGGCGCTCTCTTCCCACGGCTGGGGGGCATGCATCCGCTGCTGCTGCATCCCGTCCTGCACGTGCTGCAGGGACACTGTCGCCAGCATGGACATCCCCCCGTCCGACGCCGCTGCCATACACAGCAGGGCATGTTGCATGCGCGCCCCGGGCAGCCCCACGTTGTGCGGGACGTTTGCCAGGTCCAAGGGCGTGCGGGGCGCCGGCAGGGCCTCCAACACCGCCGCAGGCAGCTCCCCCAGGGACGGCAGACGCGCGATGGGCCCCATGTCCCTGTTGAGGACCACCGCTGCCACCCACCGCCTGTCTAGCGCGGACAGGAGGTTGCCCGGCCTCGGCACCCTGAGGAGGGTACCGACGGCGGACATGAGGGCGCACACGCCACAGTCCTTGGTGTTGCCGGCCGGCTGCTGAACCTGTGCCGCCCGGGCCTCCGCCAGCAGACGCTCCGCACCCGGCCATCCCGCCCTCTGGCCCCTGGGTGCCATGCGCATCGTCCGGACCGCCATGTCCCACGTGTGTGGCCATTGGGGCGGGGCCCCCGACACCACAGGCCGGCCCAGCGGGTCCACTGCCAACCGCGTGTCAGGGGCCACGAGGTGGTGGGCCGTCCAGTGCCGCATGTCCGGCGTCTCCAACCGGTCGAGGTACACCGCCTCTGAGCCCCCCAGCTCGACGTACCTCGCAATGAGGAGGGCAGCCGGGGTATATGTATATATATATATATATATATTACTACACCCCTCTCCCCTTAAATCTAGCTAACAAGCAACAACAAGCAAGCAAGCAAGCACGTCACCATTCCGTTTTGGCCATTGCCCCTTCCCAACACCTGGGGCCTGACTCTACTTTAGCCATCCTAGAGCGTAGGTGGTGCCCTTGCCAAATCCGAGTTTTGAGCCAGAAAGTCAGCGGTGGCGGCCCGGGGCGGGGGCGCCAAGTCGGGAGGTGCCCTCCCAAATCTGCGCAGCTTTGGGCCAAAAACAACCATTTTTCGCCCAAAATAGCCCCCAAACCTGGGCAAAACGCCCAAAAGAAGGGAAACCGTGGCTACAATTCACGAGCGGCTTGACTTCGCCGTGTCAAAGAGCCCTCTAGTGCCCTTCACCTCCACGATATGTCCGAGAAACGGCCCAAAAAGGCGCCAAAAAGCCCCAAAAAATGCGCGACGTGCACCAACACCCCGAAACCAAGCACGGGCCGTATCTTGGGCTACGTGGCTCAAATCCGAATTCCGAGGGCACCTAGTCCACCCGCAACCCCCCACTTTCTGTGGTTTCCAAGCCTCAGAATCGCCCAACGAGCCACCTAGACCCCCGTACCAGTGGTCACTTGGTGGAGCCGGAGGGCAGCCCGGCCCGCGCACGGTGGGGGCCAACCGTGGGTCCACCAGGGTCCCCGGGGCGAAAAAATTGATTTTTTCCAAAGTTGTTCCTAGACCACTTGGGATGCTCAAACAAGTGTTTTTAGGCCGTTTTGAGCCCATGGTGGCATATTTTGGGCCATGGAAAATCCCAAAATGCCTTGAAAATGGGCCATTTTGGGACCAAAAATGGGTCAAAAAATGGGTCAAAAACGTGTTTTTCCGAAAATGATTTTGGACCATTTATGATGCTCAAACAAGTGGTTTTGGCCCATTTTGAGCCCGTGGCGACGGGTTTTGGCTCCTGGAAACTCCCAAAATGCCTTGAAAATGGGCCATTTTGGGACCAAAAATGGGTCAAAAATGGGTCAAAAACGCGTTTTCCCAAAAGTGATCCTAGACCATTTGCGATGCTCAAACAAGTGTTTTTAGCCCATTTTGAGCCCGTTTTGACCGAGTTTAGCCCCTTCCACCACATGTATGCACCACTTTGTGCCCTTCGCACGTACCTTAGAGCCGTGTGGTGGTGCCATCTAGAGTTGGGAGAGGGGTGTAGATTAGAGGATATATATATATATATATATATATATATATATATATATATATATATATATATATATATATATAGTCATAGTCATAGTCATAACCACTTATCATGCCGTCTACTGGAGTTACCGGGCATCTTGCGCCGACAGGTGGTTCCTGCCTCGCTCGATCCCGTGGGTCCCAGGGCTGCTTGAGGTGGCCCACAGCATGACAGAGGACCCAGAGGACCGGGGATACCGGTCAACCAGGCTTTGGGGGCAGTGGCAACTGCAAAGCGTTAGCATTAGCAACGGCGACGGACGCTGGCCCATTTGTTCGCCGGGGGTAAGGGGGCAAGGCACATCAATGCAGCAGCATCGCAACAAGCAGAAAGCAAAGGCTTCTTCGTCCGGTGCAGAGCGGCAACCAAGGCACAAAGCAGCACGCATGCGGCGAAGCAAGAGCGGACTCTCCGTTGTTCGCGTACCCCCGCCACCGTGGAGACGTCCAGTACCCGTGACCCCACGTAATCCACTGTCGATCGCGGGCCAACATCTGCCGCAGTGGTCCCATCCGTTGTCCCTGGCCGGACGGTCCGCGTCCATGCGCGCCTGGAACGCCGCATACGTGTGCGGCCCGTGTCTGACGAGATCAGACACCGTGTCTACCAGGCGCCGGGCACGTCGCCGGAAGGCTGGCAACTCCGCGGGATTGGCGGGGACAGATAGCGACATTTAGCTAACGAAGGCTGTGTGAGCTATGGACATGGCAGTGCGGCTGGACTCTGTGGCCCGTCCCACTCGCTGCTGGCCTTATGTTGCACGACACATTGCACGACACAGTTATCCTCCCCTCTTGCGCCCCCCCCCCCTCTTCCCTTTCGTGCTCCTTTGCCCCCGGTGTCGCCCCCTAGGCGTGCTCCTTGGTTCTACCCGGTTGTTGGTGGGTGTGTTGCCAGGCAGGGTTGGGGGGGGGGGGGCGCCCGACGCTGGCTCAGGTCCCTCCCTCCGGGAGTTTCCCCACCGGGGGGGCCGATGCATGCACTCCCCGTCAGGGTGTATCTCTGTTGTACCCGCTCCGTACAAATGGACCTGCGCCGTAACCAGGTACGTCGGCCCTTCCCCACACTGGGGTCGGGTACACTGTGGGTCTTTGGGGAGTCCTTGCGGGATAGGCGCGTCTCTTGCCTACCCCGATGGACGGTGTGCCCTACCCGCAGCCCCTCACAGGACACGAACCGCAGTACGTGCCGTGGGGAGTGCTCTTGGTCAGGCCCATTGGCCACCCCCCCAGGCCGGTGCCACCTCGGGCCG
The DNA here is from genome assembly GCA_964036045.1 of Eutreptiella sp. 'Long Island Sound 2002'. Classification (NCBI taxonomy): domain Eukaryota; phylum Euglenozoa; class Euglenophyceae; order Eutreptiales; family Eutreptiaceae; genus Eutreptiella; species Eutreptiella sp. 'Long Island Sound 2002'. The sequence goes on along the minus strand of OZ038379.1, from coordinate 8,637,464 downwards.
CTGGCCAACGGTCCCGGGCGTAACCCACCTGATTGCCTGCGCTCAGGTGGGGCCGATACGGACACCGGGGGGGCCCCCAAACCCCTGAGGTCGGGTACCCCACCAGCGTCTTTTGCGGGCTCTTGTCACCCCGGCCCCCCCCCGTTCGCTGCGGTGTTGGTCCCTGCCTCCCAGCTTTCTTCCCCAGGGGTGTCCCCCTTTCCCGCGCCCCTTGCCGTGCTTCCTGGCTCCTGCCGTGTCCCGTCTGCCCCTGCTGTCTGTCCCTGCTCTGGCGCGTTGGTGTCCTTTGTTTTTTTTTTTAGCACCTCTACCGCTCGCCACTCGTCTCTCCCCCCGGCGTTTCGGTCTGTCCTCTGCCCCCCCCATGCCCCCTCGCTGTCTCCTCGCTGTCCTCGCCCCTTTCTTGGGTGGGTGGAGGAGAAGGGGGTGGGGGGGGGGGGCGTCCTCGCTGTCCGTCCTGTGGCGTAAGCACGTCGCAAGCACGGCGCAGGCACGAGGCGCGGCACTTGCCCCTCTGCAGGGGGGGGGGGGGGCTTGCCGTGTGGCTCCCGTCGTCGCCCTTCCTACCCTGCGTTCGCACCCCCGGTGCCCCCCCCGCTGGGGCATGCATGGCGCGTGCTTCCTACGGGCACGGTCGTGTGGTCCGTCCCGCACCCTCTCTCCGCTGCCTCCCCACCTTGCCGCTTTGTCCTCCGGGGGGGGGGGGGGGCGCTGTCCGCCCCTCCCCACCTACATCCCCCACCCTTGGGGGGGCGGAGGTGTGTTGGGGGGGGGGAAGCCTTGTCGTCATCCCTTCGTTGCACGCATGTCGCAGGCACGACGCAAGCACGGCGCAGGCACGAGGCGCGGCACCTGTCCCTCTGCAGGGGGGGCATGCCTTGTGACTCCCGTCGTCGCCCTTCCTACCCTGCGTTCGCACCGCGGCACCAGTATCAGGCCGCTCGGAAGTGGATACACAGGCACCAGGGAGAGGATGGGCAGTCGCCCCCCCCCGGGCTGTTGGGTGCCGAAACAGGGGCCCTCCCCTCGACCAGGGCGGCGGATGGCGCAAGAAGCCTTCGAGGCGTATGGTAAGTCCTCCCCGCTGCCCGCACTTCCTCGTCATCCGTTTCCACCCGGGTACGTACCTCCTCCAGTAAGTATGGGCACAGGAGGGAGCAGGCACGGGACACTGAGCACCATGCGGAGACGTGGCGACTACCGCCAAGGGGCAACAGCGGCTGGAGATCCTGGGGTGCGGAGCCTATACCATGGAGAAGGGCGGGAAGGCCCAAAGGAGAAACCCCCCCCCCCCCGCTGCAGCCAAGTGCCTCACCCCGTGCTTGCGTCGTGCTTGCGTCGTGCCTGCGACATGCGTGCAACGAAGGGACGACGACAAGGGCGCCCCCCCCCCCCCCACACACCTCCGCCCCCCCGGGGGTGCGCACGCAGGGTAGGAGGGGCGACGACGGGTGACACACGGCAAGCCCCCCCCCCCTGCAGAGGGACAAGTGCCGCGCCTCGTGCCTGCGCCATGCTTGCGTCGTGCCTGCGACGTGCGTGCTGCGGAGGGAAGACGACAAGGGCGCCCCCCCCCCCCCCCCCCCCACACACCTCCGCCCCCCCAAGGGTGGGGGATGCATGTAGGGGGGGGCGAAAAGCGCCCCCCCCCCCCCCCGAGGACAAAGCGGCAGGGTGGGGAGGCGGCGGCGAGAGGGTGCGGGACGGACCACACGACCGTGCCCGTAGAGAGCACGCGCCGTGCAAGCCCCAGCGGGGGGACCACCGGGGATCAGTCCGCTGGAAGTGGCGGCTACAAAGCGGCCGGGCGCTCTCGTCCCCCGGGCCTCTGCCACCCCCGAGCGCGATGGAGGCCCCTGAGGTCCTATGGCAGAGACGCGGGGAGACGGGCGGTGGATTCATTTGTGGCATCCCCTGGCCACCTAGTTAATCAGCATAATCGCTGCCGCAGAGGACCCACCGGATGGCGCCGCCGGTGCCCGTCTCCTCTGCGCCACAATAACTGCAACAGGCGCAGGGGGTCCAGTGGATGGCGCCACTGGCGCGTGTCCCCTCTGCGCCACAGGTTGGGTCACCGCACGGGAGGCCCTACGGATGGCGCCGCAGGTGCCCGTCCCCCCGTGCCACTTCCTGCCTCCGGCGCCAGGCTTGGTTGACGTGACATGACACATGCATGAATGAGGTTAGAGTCGGTTTCAGGACGCGCACGGCGCACGGCACGACGCATGGCAACTATCCCCTACCCTGCCCCCTCTGCTCCCTCCCTCGCCCTCTGTGCTCGCTTGGTGCTGAGCAAAGCCCCTGTCTCCCTCGTCGCTCCCTCTCTCTGCTCCGGCTGTCCGGCCTTCGCTCACCTCCTAAGTGTCCTACCTCTTGCGCCCTGCCCGTGCCCTCTTCCCTCGTCCTTGCCGGCCCTCGATGCATGACACTACGCAGGCACACAGCACACTGCACCTTTGGGGGCGGGCTGCCTTGTGGCAGCACGCCGCGGCACCCCGCCTTGCCCAGTGTCCCCGCGCGCTGCGGGCGGCTCGCTCGGTTGTGGGGCACCTTGTTGCCCCCTTCTCTGCCCTGCCATCTCTGACCCTCTGCCCTCCGGCTAGCGCGAGCACAGTGCGGAGCAATTCGCGAGGCAGCGCTCCCTCTCTGCCCCCCTCTCTGCCCCGGCCCCCTGGCCCTGTCCTGCCCCCTGTCTGCTCGCCCTCTCTCACCTTGCCCTGCCCCTCGTCCCTGGTTGCAGGGTCTCCGGCCTCCTGTCTCTCTGTCCCCCTCCTCCCTCTATCCCCTCGGCGTGCACCGTGCAGAGCAATGCGCAAGGCAATCCTCCCACTCCCTCTCTCCCTTGCTGCCCCCTGGTGTCCTGAGCTCCTGATATGTGGCACGCACTTTGTACCGCACACGATACCTCCGGGGGCAGGCTGCCTAGCGGCCGCGGCACGTCCAGGGCCCCCGCTCGCCGCAGGCGGTCAGCTCGGTCGCGGGGCACCCTCGTCGTTCTTGCCCCTGGTCCGCTCACACTAGCCGTGCATAAGGTCCGTGTTTAGCATGCTGCTGTTCTCTCGCCTCCTCTTCCTTGCCTCCGCCCTCTGGCCAGCGCGAGCACGGTGCGGAGCAATTCGCGAGGCAACCCTCCCTCCCTGCTCCCCCCCTCTGCTCCCGCTCCCTGGCCCAGCCCTGCCCCTTGTGTGCCCGTTGTCCCTCGTCCTCCCTGGCCCCCCTTCCCAGGCCCCTGTGTCCCTGGCCCTCTGTCTCCCTGTCTCCGTCTTCCCTTTACCTCCCCGGCATACACTTTGCGGAGCAATACGCGTGGCATCCCTCCCTCTCTCCCTTCACCTTTCTGCCCTCTGGCGCCCTGGTCCCTGGGCAAGTGGCACGCACGTCGCACTGCACCCGCCTGTGGCCTTTTTCCCTCTATGCCCGCCCTGCCCCCCCCTCCCCTCCCTGCCCTTTGCCCCCTCTGTCACTATGCGGGACACTGTGTAGGCAAGTCGCACGCATGTCGCAGGCACGCACCTGGCCTCTATCGTCGGCGCCGTCTGGCTGGTTGGCACCACGCTGCGGCCGCCCGCCGCTGCCACAGTCCCCGCAGGAGCCGCCGCCGCGGGCAGCCACTCCAAATGCCGCGGGGGGCGCGGCCCTGGTTGGCCCCGGCTGCCCCCCGGCCAGGGTTCTCTGCCCCGGCTGTCCGGCCTGCGCTCGCCTCCTAAGTGTCCTACCTCTTTCGCCCTGTTCATGCCATCTTCCCTCGTCCTTGCCGGCCCTCGTTATATATATATATATATATATATATATATATATATATATATATATATATATATATATATATATATATATATATATATATATATATATATATATATATATATATATATATATATATATAACGAGGGCCGGCAAGGACGAGGGAAGATGGCATGAACAGGGCGAAAGAGGTAGGACACTTAGGAGGCGAGCGCAGGCCGGACAGCCGGGGCAGAGAACCCTGGCCGGGGGGCAGCCGGGGCCAACCAGGGCCGCGCCCCCCGCGGCATTTGGAGTGGCTGCCCTGTATATATATATATATATATATATATATATATATATATATATATATATATATATATATATATATATATATATATATATATATATATATATAAATGTAAAATCAATGTAAAATGTAGGGGAAATAGTAGGAAAGGTTTATCTTGAGCGTCGCGCAAGTGACTCGCAAGAGACTCGAAAAACAACAATAGACAAAAACTTTTCAGTGTCAACGCGAGTGTCTAATTTTTTTTTTAGTGTTAACGCAAGTGTACCCAAAAAAAACGGCAAACTGCTCATTTTCGTTTCAAATCCCCCTTTGGGGTATTCTCGGGTTTTTTTTGCCATTGTGGCCCAAGGGGAGGCCTTCAGGAACCCCCCGTTTTTTTGTTAAGGACCCCCCCTCCCCCTCAAGAACTACCCTTAAGGGCAATTTTCCACCGGTCCGACGTGGGCCATTTGTGTCCCCTTGTTGCGCACCCCCGAGAAGGCAGAGGTTAGTTATGTAGCCAGTCCACCCACATATGGGCCCCCGAGAAGCCATGCGTTAAGTAGCCACTTCCGATTTTGTCCCCTGGTCTGGGGACCCCCAAGAAGGTAGGGGTTATGTAGCCAATTTGCCCAGATTTGGGCCACTTCTGATTTTGCCTCCACATTCGGTGTGGCCCCTTGTTGGGGTTATGGACTCCCACGCTTCGGTGTGGCCCCTCCAGTTGGGCTGATGGACTCCCACGTTTCAGTGTAGCCCCTCGAGTTGGGGTTATGGACTCCCTCGCTTCGGTGTGGCCCCGAGTTGGGGCATTGCGAGCACAATCCCAGCTGAATCCCACACCAATAACACAAAAATATTGGCCGAGCGCAAAGTTTGTGGTTTCATGGAGTTCTTGAAGAGAGTGGTATCAGGGACATGGAAGAACTGGAGCGTTGGGGAGGATGCATTTGATGGTCGTGCTCCTAATCCTCAACCCTAGATGTGGCAAGAGGCACAAGCCATCCACACCGGTATTTTTTTCTACGACAATGGTGAGTGCCTCCCATTGGTGGCAGTGTTCGTTTTTTCTGACGAACAGCGGTTGTTCATCCGGGGTGCATTGGTTCGTTTTGGGGGCAGTTGTTGAGCCCTCCATGCATGTGTATTTATGAGATGCCAAGGGGCGTGAGTTGTACATGTGGCCTCTTATTGAGGAACTTGGCAACAAAGGCATCCCACTAACCGCCAAGCCTTTGGGTTTTCATTGCGTTGATGGTTGGACTTGCGGTTATCGGTCCCTAAGTTTGCTACACCAATTGTTGCAAATGGGCCCCAGTGCCAATTTGGGCAAGTTCAGTACTGCTACTGAATGCATGCCACCGACCTTTGTGACGCATGTTCAAGAGATGGTGAACGGCACTCCCTAGGTGCCATGCCTGTTTTTTTGGTTTTCCATTGCCTCTCCCCTCTGCTTACCGTTACAGCAACTAACATCTTGTACACTGCATTTTTAGGTGTACTGTATCCAATGTTCATTGGTTCCCCCTCAACCCCTTCCTCTCATATTCCCTCTACTCCTTGCTCTCTGCCGTCCGCTAATCTTTTTTGTGTTTGCCCCTTTGTTCTCCATTGAACTCGATAGGCCCTAACCAACCAACTAATCTCTTGTACGCTTGCTATTTGCGGTGTATCTAATGCCCACCCATTGGTCTCCCCTCCTATCCCTATTATCATCCATCTGCGCCACGGCTCCATTGCCTTGCCCATGCTTGGAGTACCCAAAATATCCATGGGAGTGAGTTTGCCTCACTTCACCTCTCCAAGTAGCAATTGCAGTCAAACTGGGTTTTTCCCCTTAGCACTCGCACTGACACTCAAAAAAAAAATCTGGGGGTGCACTCGCGTTGACACTCAAAAAAAATAGGAAAAAATATAGTTTTCTTTTCTGAGTGCCATGTGACTACACTCGCGTGACACCTCGCGTGACACTTCCCTGAGAATGGGTACCATACAGTGGTGATTGAGGGTGGTTATGTACATGAGAGTGGGGGATGAGGATGATTGTGTGCCAGGTAATGTTGGTTGAGGGGTATGGCACACCAGGTAATGGGGATTGAGGCTGATTGTGTACCAGATTATGGTGGTTGGTGGTAACAATGTACATTTCAATTGTGACGGAGGCCGCTTGCGTACCATACAATGGTGATAGGAACAGGTTGTGTACCATACAATGGTGATTGGGGTTGATTGTGTCCCACATGGTATTGAGTGAGGTGATTGTGTAGTAGATAAGCGTCCCTGAGGTTGCTTGGGTTCCATGTAATAGGTTTTGAGGGGGGTTATGTACCTGATGAAGGTGTTGGCGATTGCTAGTGATGGTGTACCATACAGTGATCGAGGGTGATGTGCAGCTCACAATTGAGATTGAGGGTGGTTGGTTTGCCATATCAATCAGTTTTGTCTGCTACACAATCACCCCATGGCAAAATTGTATGGATACTCTCTATCACCACTATATTCCCCTCACCCCCAATCACCACTATGCCAATCGGAACTATATGATGGACAAAACCCCGTCAATCGCCGCAGTATGATACACATTTAACCTCATCCATTTTGTGGTACTCATCACTCACTGAGGCAGTCGCAACCATAGTGCCCGGAACCACTCTTAGCATGCCTGTTTTTAGGCCATCACTGCTGCTCGCAACAAACGGTATGATTTGATCCTTATGGATGTGGAGATGCCGGAAATGGGGGGCGTGGAGGCAACTCAAATTTTGAAGCGAGAGCAACCCTTGACACCTGTCGTGATGGTGACTGCCAGCTCCGATGCCAGCACTTTGGATAAGTGCCGCAGCTCTGGAGCCAATCATGTGATGCACAAACCGTTCACCTTTGAAGCATTGGCAGCGCAGCTGAAGGAGGTGAGAAAGTATGTTCAATTTACTCATTTTCTGCCTTTTATTCCATCCAGCCCTTTTGTCCCGCACACATACAGCCATGGCAAAATCAGGGCCCAGAGCTCGCCGGGATTGGGCATTTGTGGGCATTCTTTTCACGAAATTGGTCAGTTGATGAAAAGCCCGGGGCAGGGGAGGGCAGGGCATTGCTTTAATTTTCATTTCAACACGGGGGGGGGGGGGGGGCTCCCCGCTGGACCCCCTCCTTCTTCCCCCTCGCTCTAAATCACGTAAGAATCAGGGTCCTGGGAACTTTTTTTCATTTGGGCCAATTTTTTTCTCGTGCGCCTTCGGTGCACCTATAGCGGGGTTCTTTGGTCATTCCACTTGTATCACCTCTTCCCTGTGTTGCAGATGTCATGTCGCAGCATCCCATATGTACGCTCTTTGGCAGCCTTGGTCCAACCATGCCCCCGCGCAAAACGCAACGACGTTATAACTGCGATCCTCTGCTTTCACTTTCAAGATACATGGAGGGGGAAGAAAAAGCAAGAGGCATACAATGCTGCCCAGAAAGCATGTTCCACACTTTTCCTGAACACTCCAATGGCAACTCTGTGCTAGTTTGTAAGACTAGCAGCCCTAATGGCGGAACAAGACCGAGAGGTCAGTCCAGCTCAGGTGAGTCCAACTCTAATTGATCTTTGACCAAGAATTCAATGACAATGAACATCCTCTGCGATTTCTGTTTGTCTGCCATGATATGACAAATGTGTATGCTGAATGGGTCAGTGTGGTACATTTTGCAGTTCCTTGCGGGCATGCTGCATTTCGGCAGAGAGGGGGGCCGGGGGGGGGGCGCTCCCCCCTGGACCTCCTCCCCCCCTCCATCCTCCGCTCAAGCAACGCCTTGGCAGGGGGGGGGGGGCGGGGGCACGGAGGCAAATAGAACACACTCCAACTTTTTCTTCCAATGGTGAGAACTGCCCCCAGAACCGACTGTCGGAGGTGACTCGGGCCGGGTGTGCGTTTGTTTAGCATCCTTGGCGAGGGGGATGGGGTGAAATGGAGGAGAAAGGGGAAATAATTGGGGCACATCTGGGGGATTCTCAGCTGTTTGTTTGCAGTGCAGGTTGACAGGTTGGGCTGATAGCTATCCTTGTTTCTGGGCTGTGGTGGACTGTGAGGACTTTGGTCCTTCCGTCCTTTGTCGGCGGAATGTGAATGTGGGGCGAACGCAGCGTCGACTCCCAATGCAGTTCGGGAGCACAGGCAGGAAGCATTGCATTTGATTTCAAGCGAAGAAGAAGAAGGGCAAAGCGCTGTGAACGTCCCAGTGGGCAGGTCAAAGGGTGGGTGGGTGGGTGGGCCAGCCAAACCCTTCGGGAGGCCAACCCAACCCCTCCCCCCCCGCCCCCCCTATCAGAGCCAAGCCAAGGCCCTGTGAAACAGTAAATGGGTGATCTTCCTGCTATCTTCAGGGTGTCAGGCCTGAGAGTCGATAACAACCCGGAAAGAAATTCATCACCACCTGCCGGTGATACTGTTCCCGCCAGCAGCTCCGTCACCAGCAGCTCCAGCACTGCACAGTTGCGCTCTTCTATCTTCCAGCCCAGCTTCCAGTCCATTGGAGACAAAAAAGCAACTACACGCACTGGGGATGACAGCCTCTTGTCATTCGACACAATTTCGTCGTTTGCTCGCCCCAACATGCCCAACTTGCCATCGAGTGCACGCGCGTTGCCGCCAAAGCGACGGCCACGTCTGTTCTTTGGGGCAGATGTACGAATCGGCTCCTCATGACAGCAACCACATAGAGGAACGCGCGCCTCCCCTCCCTCCCTCCCCACACACGTACTCGGCGAGTAGTGTAACACTCGGTGTTCCGTCTCGTTAGAGTTGACCAAGGCGCAGTGGGCTCACCGGGAGCTCGCTTCCTCGAGTGTTTCTGCCTCCGGCGCGGTTCACATCTGTTGGGGGGTTGCCTCCTGTGACCCGCCGCAGCTAAGCAGGCGGCATTGAACACAGCCACAGAGACCCGGCAGGGTGTTCAAGAAGCTGATGCGTAGGGATGGAGTATGGCTTGCTATGGGCAGAAAGCTGTGAAACAGTGTGCTACGGGCTCCTGCCAGGCTCACCGTGGGGCAAAGAACTGATGGCTGGGCAGCGAACCCCGCGGTTTCAGCATAATTCGAATGGAAGCCTTGGCACATGTATATACATATAAATATATGGCCGTGACAGGTCCTGCGTTTGCCAGGACAGAGGGCAGTTTGCACGTTTAAAATCCCTGTTTCGGCACCCGTTTGTGCTGTTGCTGCACTAGTTCAGACAAACATTTTTCATTGTGCCCAGAATACAAACTGCCTCCCAAAGTGGCAAAAGCACGAACTGGAATGTTGCCAGCACCACAAACTACCGCTTGATTAGAAAGCTTAAAATTCCTGTTTCTGCGGTCATTGGTCTTGTTGGTGCACTAGTTGAGACAAACATCATTTTATGATTGTGCCCTGATTTCTAATCATGCGGCAGAAGTCATTAAATTTGGCTGTGTCCTGCTGCACTCGAGATCGCCCTTGCTGAATGCGTACAAGCTATGGGGTGTTGCCTTTGGTTCCTGGGCTTCCACCAGAAACGGGCATTCTAGCTTAGGTTGGCGGTTGTTGGTTGGAAGTGTGTTTGTGCATGTGCGTTTGTTTTGTTTGAGTAGTCAGGAGTGATCTCTGATGGCACAGTGTGCTGTATATGATAGCAAGTAAAAGTGCCTTTGTACTTACGCATGCATTCGCTCCCCCATCCACAACCAGTCACTTGTGTTATACACAATAGTGAACACAATTTCGTCGTTTGCTCGCCCCAACATGCTCAACTCGCCATCGAGTGCACGCGCGTGGCCGCCAAAGCGACGGCCACGTCTGTTCTTTGGGGCAGATGTACGAATCCTCCTTATGCTCCTTATGCTCCTTATGACACTACCATGCATTATGAGCAATCTGTACACTGTTCCTCAAAATTTTTACGCCCTTTCTACGCTGTTCCTCAAAAATTTCACGCTGTTCCTGCGCTGGTAGGAATAGCGCTACTACCACTACCACTCCTGGCCGTTGTGTTCGTATGCCTGCCCCCACCTCTCCCACACCGCCCAGGAGGCCACCGTGAATAACCCAGGCCGCAACCCGAGAGCCATCCCGGGTACCCCCCCCCCCCCCGGGCATGGGGAAAATTGGCTTGCGTGGGGGGGGGGGGGGGGGCGGGGTCATTCGAGCCCCCCAAAGGAGGGGGGGCGGGTCTAGGAAAGGCGCTCTCGTGACAGGCCAGTCCCAAGAGGCTAGTCGAAAACCTCTGATGATGCCTCACCAACTGCGCCGCGAAGTGGCCTGGAAGATTTTTTTTCAAAAAAAAATTACCCCCATGATACATCCCTCAAAATGATCAGCGCATCGTGGGGATCGTTTTGAGTCCTATATATTGGGGTACCTCAGGACCCCCCCCCCCCCCCAACCTCCCCTGTCAGCCTGTTGGGGGTCACCGTCAGCCCCGGCCTTATCAAAGCTACACCCTTGTCCAATCCAGAACATGGGGCTCGCCTTTGGGGGGGGGGGGGGGGGGGCTCGACTGCAAGTGCATCGCTGGCTGGGCCAGCTTCATGAGACCCAACATGTACACCGGTGCCCATGTGCGGGGCAGGCAATCTCTGTGGGAGATGGCGCCCTGCAGCTGCAGTTTAGGCATAGGCACCGTTTTAAAATTTGGCACTTTTGCATAGCTTTTACAGGAGGGGGGGGTATGCCTGCCCCCACCCTTATTCCATCCAGGATTCTATGTGACTGGAAAATTCGTCACCAAACCCATGTGTTATGTGGCCGCACTACATTTGTACCGAATCAAATCAGGTACCAAACTTATACAGTCCCTACGTGCGGAGCACAGCACACACAGGGCGGTGCAGGGTGCAGCACGCACTGTGCAGTGCAGCACAGCACACACGGTGCAGTGCTGCGCAGCATGGTGCAGTGCCGCACAGCACATACAGTGCAGTGTACTGGACAGGATACACAGTGGGGTGCAGAGCACAACACTAACAGTGTGGTGCAGAGCACAGCACATAGAGTGTGGAGCTCAACACAGTCCAGCGCAGCACAACACCCAGGGTGCAGTGCGGTGCACAGCACACATAGTGCAGTGGAGGGCACAACACGTGCAGTGCAGCACAGTGCAGTGCAGTGCAGCACAGCACACACCGTGCGGTGCAGTGCACAGCACACACAGTGCGCAGCACCGCACACAGTATGCAGTGCAGGGCACTGCACGCACAATGCACTGCAGCATGCACAGTGCAGCACAGCACAGCACAGTGCAGTGCACAACACACACAATGCGTTGCGGAGTACAGCACTCTCAATGCAAGGCACGGTGCAGCACGCGCAGTGCAGGGCAACCTGAAAATTGCTCTGCGGGGCGCGGGGGGGGGGTTGACATGGACGCCCGCCGAAGGAAGGGGGGGGGGGGGGGTTGGAGAAATGGGGTTCCGTGTAGGGCCCTTTGTTTTGTGTAAGAACGGATGTTGGCGCCAAAGGCACAGGAACACAAATCACCTCGAAGAGAGGTTGTTAGATCAAGCGCAGGCGCGAGCGTCGTATACCCCCCTTTTTTGGGGTTGTTCGCGTAGCATATCCCGATGTATGGTTTCTGACGTCTAACCCCCTGTAAAATCATCATTTTAGGACCAAAAATGATCCCCCAATGATTTTTTCGATTTCGACCCCCGTACCCCCCCGCACCGGGGGTACCCTTTTTTGGGGGGGGGTGGGGGGGTGGGTGGGGGGGGGGTGGGGGGGGGGGTCAAAACTTCTTTGTGTATTGTGGCTGCTGTGTGTGTATTTGGAGCTGGGTCCTGAAGAACTTTTTTCTTGTATATGGACCCCCTAACCCATGGCGGGGGTCCCCGGTCCCAACTGCAGGTACCCCCAGTCACCCCCCGCTATATGGCCCCTCGCCAATGAGGACTTAGCCGTTTTCACGCCGGATAGGCTGTTTAGTGGCACGCAGTAGGTTTTTTGAAATTGGATTTGGATGTTTCATGAAACCCTTCCGTTGCTCCTAGGATGGGTTTGGGTGATGATCTAGTGACAGTTAGGTACTTGAGCACCCATGGGCAACCACGTAGTGGGTGCCAAGCCCATGTAGCTCGTGCCATGGCCCCCCCAAAAGCCTCAAAATTTTGCCATTATGTGGGCTGTTTAGTGACACCTGCAAGATTTCCGAAATTCGCCACTTTCCGAACCTCTTCAGCCGCCCCTAGGATGGGTTTGGGTGGTCATTTGGTGACAATGCGGGTATTGAGCACCCATGGGGACTCATGTAGTGGCCACTGGGCCCATTTAGCGCGAGTCATGGCCCCCCCAAAGTTTCAAAATTGCCGTTTGTACGTGGTTGAATGGCCTTTTGGTGTGTGCACACAACCTGTGCCCTGGGCAACCTGAAAATTGCTCTGCGGGGCGCGGGGGGGGGGTTGACATGGACGCCCGCCGAAGGAAGGGGGGGGGGGTTGGAGAAATGGGGTTCCGTGTCGGGCCCTTTGTTTTGTGTAAGAACGGATGTTGGCGCCAAAGGCACAGGAACACAAATTTGGCCCGAAAAAGTTTTTTCCACCAATAATTTCCCCCCCCACATTTGAGTAGTCAAAATGATCAGCGCGATGTGGGTATCATTTTGAGCCATAGATGTTGGGTTGACCCCCCCCCCCCCGGCTTTTTTTGGGTCGAAAATCATGAATCTTTTGGTTTTTTTCGATTTTGAGCCGAAAAAGTGTTTCCGGGTCCCGACTCTATGGGGTTTGTATGGGGCGGAGTGGGACGAGCGCTTATGCAGTTTATGCACTTTTCAGCCATTTTTGCTATGTTCGTCGACCTCGGTGACCCCGTGGTACCTACTCTGAGGGGTGCAAGTGGGGATGTTGTGACAGTATATGCCTACTAGGATACGGAAGGACGTTTTTTGCAGTCTCTAGCCTTGCCTGGGGCCGTCCACAACCCGTGCCAAAGACGCGAAATGACTGTTTCCACCAATAATGGCCTAGTGAATGGGCCAGTACACAACCTGCTTATGCAGGTTTTCACCCCAGGCAGCTCAAAAATCGAAGTTTTCGAAACTTGTTTTTTTGATATTGTGACCACCTAAAATGACCATCCAAGGTATGTAAAGCATGTTTTAGGCCGTATTTACATGTTTTTCACCCTATTTGGGTATCAGGTCGGGGGGGGGGGGGGGTGGGGGGGGCCTCCCAAGGGATTGGTACACAACCTGCTTATGCAGTTTTTCAACCTGGACAGCTCAAAAATCGAAGTTTTCGAAACTTATTTTTTTGATATTCTGACCACCTAAAATGACCATCCAAGCTATGTAAAGCATGTTTTAGGCCGTATTTGGGTGTTTTGTCCCCTATTTGGGTATTGGGTGGGGGGGGGGGGGGGGTCTCCCAAAAGAATGGTACACAACCTGCTTATGCAGTTTTTCACCCTGGGCAGCTCAAAAATCGAAGTTTTCAAAACCGGATTTTTTGATATTTTGACCACCTAAAATGACCATCCAAGGTATGTAAAGCATGTTTCAGGCTGTATTTGCGTGTTTTTCACCCTATTTGGGTATCAGGTCGGGGGGGGGGGGGGGGGGCTCCCAAGCGACGGGTGCACAACCTGCTTGTGCAGTTTTTCACCCCGGACAGCTCAAAAATGGAAATCACCTCGCAGAGGTCGTTAGATCAAAGCCAGGCAGGCGTACATAGGGGAAAATGCCACATACCCCCCCATTTGGGCCTATTCGCGTTACCCTACCCCAAGGGG